>OX463846.1:35337584-35717462 GCA_949825065.1 Odontocerum albicorne
GAAGGAGAAGATTCATTTCACTATTTCATCAATCCTTTTCGTCTTCTTCGCTGCGTGCTCAATACTGAGTGTTATGGTCTTCTGTTATGTCGTATCTGTCTCCATCCCTACCGGTCCTGGTCATGTTGCATACATCTCTTAGAGAAGGTCGTGTTAACTTCTTCATTTGATCCGACCATCCCATAGGACGCCTTTGCAGAAGAGCATCCACCTCCAACACTATATCTCAAGGGCATCTATCATGTTTCTTTCCTTCGTACTCATCGTCTTGGTTTTCACTCCATACAGTGCTATGGAGAATACTAGACTTAACTAAACGAATTTAAGTTCCTTATTTTTTTTTTATCCACTTTGCACGGATTTCTACTTTTGCATAAAGAGGGTCTGCTTCTAGCTTTAGCTTATTCGTTAGGAATAATATCAGCCAGGATTTTTCTCATGCTGCTAGTCGGTACCGAGAATGTATCAACCGTGTCATTAAGTTGGTTCAATATCTCTATACCACGCGTGACTGAGTGTTTAGCCATGATATTCGTCCTGTAAGTTGGTATGTAGAACAGAGGGTGATTCCTTGCACGGCTATATTTATTGGGTACATATAAACTTAGTGCTTCTAGAATCGTGGGACAGTTAAAGGAACCTTGGAAAACCTTTATTTGGAATATCGCAATGGATTCTTGCCTTCTTGTTTCGAGGCTTCTATAGTTACACACAGTGAGAAGTTCGGCATGGTGAGCATATTTTGGGTAATCGCCCTTTGTTCTGTACCATAGATATCTGAGGATTTTTTTTTGTATTGTTTTAATATTTGAGCTGATGAGGAGCCCAAACCGTAGGTGCATATTCTAATTTGGTTCTAATTAGATAATTATATAAGTTTCGGAGGATATCGGCGCTGTTAAGTTCTCTTGATATTCTCATTATAAAACCGAGTAGTTTGTAACAGTCCGATATCAAACGTGAGACATGGTTAACGAACGTGAGTCCGACATCAAAGGTTACACCTAAATCTTTGAATTCAGAAACTCTGTTTAGTGTCAATCCCTGTATAGTTTACTGATGGTGGATTGGTGAAAACGATCGACTATAAGATACAGACACATTTCTGAGTAAAATCGTTTGTCAGACTTGTCATAGCTGATATTACCATTTCAATTCTGCTTCACATCCTCCGTTTCTCGAAATAAGAGCACCAAAGTAGACAAACTCGTTGATCTCTTCGTAATCCCTTAGCGAGCTACTTATGGTGTCTTGAATCGGTCCACGGTAAAGACTTTTGTTTAAGTGTTTTAGGGAAGCTGTACGTTATTTTTTGTATCTACTAACTCATTATTAAAACAATTTCCTACATTAAGAATAAACTGTCTTCTTGCAGAAAACTCTTTTAATGTTTTTTTTGTATGATTTCTGGGATGTGCCTCAGGGTAACTTTGAGAAACTTTACCGAAAATCCAGGTCTCATCCATTATTTGAACATGGTACTGGCAATAACATTTTTTGTATGATTTCTGGGATGTGCCTCAGGGTAACTTTGAGAAACTTTACCGAAAATCCAGGTCTCATCCATTATTTGAACATGGTACTGGCAATAACATTTTTTGTATGATTTCTGGGATGTGCCTCAGGGTAACTTTGAGAAACTTTACCGAAAATCCAGGTCTCATCCATTATTTGAACATGGTACTGGCAATAACATTTCTGGGATGTGCCTCAGGGTAACTTTGAGAAACTTTACCGAAAATCCAGGTCTCATCCATTATTTGAACATGGTACTGGCAATAACATTTCTGGGATGTGCCTCAGGGTAACTTTGAGAAACTTTACCGAAAATCCAGGTCTCATCCATTATTTGAACATGGTACTGGCAATAACATTTTTTCTGAAGTCACATCTTATGACGCCTTCAGTTTTACAAATTCTTATTCTTTGTGTTTTTTATTCAATTTCTAAACTTTTTAGTATTTACACGTTGTCAAACCTTCATTTATGATGTTCTAAGAAGAAAACTTTATCTTCCACAATTGAAATAAATTATGAGTACCTCAATCTAAAAGACAGTATATTACAATATCTAGAGAATATTTAAGATGGTTATAAATAACAAGAATGCATTTTAAATATCTTGAGCTGAATATAAATAAGCAGAACTACTTACATATATAATAAAATCGCAGGTCAGGTGAATGAAGCTGCTGCAATATGCCTCTAAGGTAACATATGGAAAAAATAGTATATGGTGATATAATGAATGTAAGGATCTAGTGAACTATGTGTGACAGCTGAATTGATATATGCTATTGAAACTAGAGATGATACCACACGAACGAATGTATTCTTTAGAACATTCATGAACTAACTTTTGTAGCCCATCTAGAAAATACATATAATTTCCGTAAAAATCAAAATGCGGAAAAATGTATTGATTTGAAAGAATAAGCAACGAAAATGCTTGTGATATTTGGTTCAACTTAACGAATATCCATAAAAACCCACCAAGATCAAGATTAACTGATACACGTTTGGAAGCGATATTAACCATTAGAGTGCTGAGATATAGACGTTTTATAGTATTAAAAAAATGTCCAGAAGTAAAACGGTTAAGGATGACGCAAATCAGCTTATTTTTTTCCCTGATTATTTTTTAAATAATTATAATTAATTTAATTGTATTTAGAAACATAATTCTTTATTTAAAACAAGTAAATCAGTCGTTTTATTTGACAGTAGTTTTTTTACTTATTTTTGTTCTCTTGCCCAAGGCGGCTTCTGTCAGACAAAATATGACCCGTATAGGTAAAAGTTTGGCCTTGCCTGCAATATAACGTAAAGGATAAAACTAGTTGGATTGTTTTTGTTCAAGTGATTTTTCCGTTTCGTTATATCGACAATAATTTCTGTTTCGTAATGTCGACAGTCTTGAAAGTTTGATGGCCGGAAAATTTTGTCTATATTTAATCACACAATGACTACAGTCTGACTCACAGGAATTGAAGTTTTTCCAAATATTACCTAATAAAATAAATTCCAGAATGACGTAATTAGCATTGCCTATATCAATATTGTTTGAACAACATCTTCAAAAGTAATCACCCAATATTCTTGAAGTGAAGGGTCTACAACCAGTGTATTCTCCCAGTACTTACGTATGGCTGCGAGACATGGACCCTCACAGTAAAGAACACACAAAAGCTCTAGACCGCACAAAGGGGCATGGAGAGATGTATGTTGGGATATACTAAAAGAGACCGTAAACAAAACACCTGGATTTGCAATATAACAAAGGTAGAATACGTTATAAAGGTGTGCAAAAGAATGAAGTGGTAATGGGCAGGACACGTAGCCAGAATGTCAGACTTCCGATGGACATCCAGAATAATCCAATGGTACCCAAGAGGCATAAAGAGGCCCAGAAGAAGACCGAAGGTACGCTGGATATATTAAATCAGGAAACATGGCAGCATCACATGACATCAACGAGCAAAAATCCGAACTATTTGGAGTCAACTTGGGCAGACCTTCATCCAGCAGTGGATCGACCCTGCTTGACAATGATGATATCAATATTGTATTGTATTATTTATATTACACTTTCATTGTATACAGTACAACCTGTTGGATTTTTGCCATATGTCAATGTCTTCCAATGGACTAGAAATATATTAAAGAGGCCTTAAGTAAAAATCAAACTGAAATCCTTTTTATTAATCTGGGTTCTAGCGGATTTGAACCCGCAACCTCTGTGTCGGAAGACAGGCGTGTTACCAACTAAGCCACAGAGATCGTCAATAGTTTGGTAGATAGATGATTTTTTTGCCCTTTAATAATCTATCGGCATTAAACTAACTAACGACCCCCATCGTCTAGTTGGTAAGATACTTTAAAAAAAGTCTCTCGGCTTGACAAAGAAGTCAAAGTTCATTTCGGGTGTGGTAGTATTATCAATATGTTCAACAATGGACTGTGAGTTACGTGCCAACTTAAGTTGTTCTACAATATTGTCTCCCTACCACAATCTTCAACATTATCATCATTAAAAGTTGTACGATGCCAATGAACACATCACAGTTCTATTTAAATCCATACGAATAATTTATTTTGATCGTTTTTTTTGTTACCTTTTATGGATTGAAAACGAAAGGGTTTTGGAGGAGGTGTTTAAATTTATTTTATTTGTTACTCAATATTTATTTTATTATTCTACAATAGAAGTAAACCATTTACTTGGATCGCCGGTCTCAGAAATGAGTCTGTCATGTCAAGTAGTCAAATATACCCTTTCTATATAACCTGTCGTCAGGATGCTGTAATAAAAATTCCTCATATCCTCCCAGCACTCTGGCTTATTGATTTCCGTTGAATACATAATATTTCAGGACGCGAATTCATTTCAGGAACGTCGAACCGAAAAACCTTCAAATTGTGGCCATATTTCACGTCCTGAATCGAGGGTGGTCATATTTTACAAAAAAAAAAAAAACGATGTTTCAAATTTTTATATTACTTTTCAAACGATGTTATGGTCTGTCTGTATTGAAATTAATTTTCAGTTGAAGCATGTATCTTTTAAATTAAGCTGTTATATAAAAAAAATTAAGAATAGATTTTATGAGAATATTTTTCCCATCGGGTCGTTACTAAGCCTCGTATTATTCAAACCTATAACACACGATCAAAAATGCATTCGAAATTTTACAAAGTAAATAACTTCATATTTTTTTTAGAATCCGTCCACATTGTATTTTTTTATGTAATGTTCATGGATTTTTATGTAATGTGCACGGATTTTTATGTAATGTGCACGGATTTTTATGTAATGTGCACGGATTTTTATTTAATGTTTCATACATATTTTAATGTCTATGACAGTTAAAATACTATCATTTATCTAAATTAAAACTCGAACAAATCAAGTATTTTCTCGCATTCAGACTCCAATCATAAAACACCTTTAAAAATGATCTCGCATTTCACAAAATTAATATTATATTTAAAATGTATAATAAAATAAACTACGCGTAGGCCTCTATAAACATATTTTAATAATATTATGTTGGCGAGTAGTTTCGTATGTCTTGGATAAATGTTGTCACGACAAATTTTCATTGCTTACTGTATTACAAACGTGTTAAATGTAATTTATTATAAAAGGCTTATTGCATTTTTTTTCGGTGTTTGTTTACCCAAATGTCTTGAGCGTTTCTTTTTTGGTTTCATTTTGAAGATGAAACGAATTAAGTCCACATCCTCCCACATAAGGTGAAGACTGCGTAACTAAGTATTATGTTCTTAAAACGGACGAGTTTCATCTCATGGCTCTTATGTATTAGTATTAGAAAATTAATTGACCATCGTCCTTGCTTAGTGTGAAGTCTATGTGGGGTCTATCGTTCCGTACGAGCAGACTCTACTATAGTGCAGTATTTTTGGGAATTGTGAATTATGCAGCCAGGTGCTGGGTCCACAGCAGTTGGCTTTCCGCTGTCAAACGGATGTTGATCGGCGGTCAACGGTGAGTGCTTTTGGCTTCCGCCATGGCAGGGTTTCGTCAGGGTTCCCCATAGATGTAATCACACTATTGGACTACCCAATTTCTCTCTGACCATGGAAGTTTTAATGGTAAATTCTTTAGCTTCAATCTTGTCCCTTCGTCCTGTTGTAATTTTTGCGACCATCTGGATCAATCCGCAAAACACACATTCTATGGTACTGCGATGATAATTGAGTCAATCATTTCCGAAGGGAACTTCACTCAGCCTTCGATCGGTTAATCTTCGGATCGATTGGTTACACCGGTCTAGTGGTTTTAAAGGATAGTTTTGATGCATTCAAAATTTTCTGTGAACGTACTGGTAATTTAACATACTAGATTGTTTGAACTCCATGCCTTGACCACTTCATATGTTAATTTTCTGCGCTACGAGTCATCTTCCTTCTCCGTCACTACTTTTCTTGTCACACTCAGGTGTGTTGCCACCGGAGGAGTCCCTTTGGTTAATTCCTGTTTTGGTCAATTCCTGTTTTGGTCATTACGTGACGTCGCGCTCATAAACAATAAAGATTTTGATCTTGTAATGTAGCAACGTTTTTACCCATAACAGCATGGATGGTGGAGGTATCAAACTGAACTGAATGTTCATTATCTGTAAGGAATTAAATAAAAGGCACAGTACAAAGTTGAGAATTAGAGTGATTGTGCCACCGGAAATAATTGTTAGTCAAGTTGTGATAGGCATATCTTGTTACATATGGAGGGTAAGGAGCTTTAGGATTTGCAACTTGTCTTCATCATCTTTTTCCTTTGGATATCTGATAACTAACACCAGTTCTACATTTAGCTACTAGTAGATCCGCTGCTGTTAGTTCTCAGTTGTGCTGAACATTTATGATTTTGAGCGTTCCATGCTGTACGTCCTTATGCTACATATCTTACGCTGCACACAGTGCTTTCTTCTGCCCTTCAGTAGCTCACCATAGAGGATATATCTAGTATTGGAAAATATAAATATGTGGTCACACTATTGTGACGCTAGCGCCAACATGAGCGAGGATAACTGTATTCAGATTGGTGTCAAGATGAGAATACGCAGATGATGGGCGTTTTTACATATCCCCTCTCACAAGTTGGATATTTAAAATTAAATTCCACACGTCAAGTTATTTATGTTTGTTGTTTATTTCTGTTTTAACTACAGGACAAAGGGTTCATAAATTGATATATGCGTTGTTCTTTTTGTGTGTATCGAATTAAATTTTTGCCTAAAAGTTATTTTTGTTATGTGAATTCCTATTTTAAAATTGCTTATTAGAAGTTCCAGTGGCACTTTTATTGAATATAGAATGATTGGAATTCGACCTATTTTTGCTCATTATACGATTATATGTATTTATACTCGTATCTATTTTTCTTAGATTCGATTAAAGAATGAGCAATTTGATGTTCTGTCATCAACTATTATGAATAAAAACTTTCTTATTATTTTTCATGTTATACATATATTAATTTCTGTTCATACATTCAGTTAAAAAGTGACCACATTATATATCTTGTATTGCACTAAACTGAATGAAAATTTTCAAGTATTGTTTATATTCGCATTGTTTCTGTTTTAAACATCAGTTAATAATGGGTGACTAATATATGAATGAAAACTAACTTGTTTTTGCTCTCATTATCCATATTTCTATTTTGTGTCTCAATTAAAGAGTGACGATTATCGTATGCTACATTATAATGAATGAAAACTTTAATATTTTTGCTCATGTTTCTACTTTAAGCACCAGTTAAAGCGTATTCAATTTGATGTCTCTATGGTCCCTTACTTCTAATAAAAAAAATCTCATATTCGCTCACTATATTTCCATTTATAGAGTGAATAATTTGATGTTCGTATGGTCCATTATTATGAATGAAAACTTTCTTATTTCGTTTTAGCTTCAGTTAAAGATTGACCAATTTGATTATTGTATAATCCATTATAATGAATGAAAACGTTATCTCCATTTCTATTTTATACATCAATTCAAGATTAACCAACTTGATGGTAGTATGGTTCATTATTATTAATGAAACTTTCTTATTTTTGCTCACCTTAGCTGTTCTATTTATAGCTTCTGTTGAATAGTGACTTATTTAATATTTATATGGTCTATTATAATAAATGAATAGAAACTACTCGTATACAAATTTTGCTCACGTTATCTCTGTTTCTATTTTATGCATCTGTTAACGAGTAACCAATTTTATGTTCGTATGGTCCATTTTTATGAATAAAACTTTTTTTGCTCATGTTATCTTAATTGATATTTTAATATTGAGCTAAAAGATAGCAATTTGATATCCGAGTGATCATTTATCATGTTTAACACAATTCATAGTTTTATCCTATCGGTTCCTAATGTTGCGAAACCAAAATATATATCTTCTTCCGATATTATACTATTCTTCGATATTTGTAATATGTAAAGAGAATCAAAAGAATTTGTAATTTGTTTTATCAAACACTGTTTATTCCAATTTTTGTATAACCCTACCGGTTTCAAGGTTTTCGCCTCATCTTCAGGGGAGCACAAATAAGACATTGTAATTTGTTTTTATCAAACACTGTTTATTCCACTTTTTGTAACGGTATAACCCTCCTCCGACGACCTCCGTGGCCTGGTGGTAAGACACTTGTCTGCCGATCCGGAGGTTGCGGGTTCGATCCCCGCTGGAACCCAGTTTTTTTAAATAGGATTCCAGTCCGGTTAACACTTAGGGCCTATAAAAACATATTTCTGGTTGGTTGGAAGAGATTGCCACATGGCAATACAGTCACCAGGTGGGGGAAAAAAAAAAAAAAAAAAACCCTACCGATTTCAAGGCTTTCACCGTTGGTATCCATTTTTTTAAAGAATATGTTTTGTAGAATTGACATAATGAATGGTTGTGTTTCTTTTTGGCAAATGATTTACAATGAATAATGCAACTGTGATTATTGTGATAATGGCATATTATTATATTACATGTTAATATACATATAGCAATAAACCCGGCAAGGTATCCTGTATAAACAAAAGAGTAAAACAAAAAACATTTTATTTGGTTTGAGATAGAAAAACATCTCCTCACCACTCAAGTTCTCAAATACCTTGCGAATTTTTAGTGATCTCATAAATTTAAATATTTTTCAAATAAGCGAGGATAAAAGCTTCTTTCTTGTTAAAAAAAAACTACGCAAAAACATGTTCTGGAAAAAGTATAGTTTCGTGAAATTTCTCTCACTTTCGTTTATAGCACTTTGAATAAATCTAAGATATTTGGATGAACGCCGTATCTCGTTTCAAAGTACAAGAGAGCCTCGAATATCGATAAAACGGTGTTACAATGAAGAAAACGTTTGTAATATTGAGAAAAATGGATGATGTAAAATGCCACTTTATCTTCTCTGACTAAAAATAAAGTCCAAATCATTGAATATATACGGGGCCATCTAACAATAAAATGCGAATCATTGAATATGTACGGGGCCATCTAACAATAAAATGCGAATCATTGAACATACACGGGGCCATCTAACAATAAAGTGCAAATCATTGAATATATACGCGGCTATCTAACAATAAAGTGCGAATCATTGAACATACTCGTATACGGGGGCATCTAACAATAAAGTGCAAATCATTGAATATATGCGGGACCATCTAATAATAAAGCGCGAAGCATTGAATATATACGAGGCCATCAAACAATAAAGTGCGAATCATTGAATATATACGGGGGCATCTAACAATACAATGCGAATCATTGAACATACACGGGGCCATCTAACAATAAAGTGCAAATCATTGAATATATACGCGGCTATCTAACAATAAAGTGCGAATCATTGAACATACTCGTATACGGGGGCATCTAACAATAAAGTGCAAATCATTGAATATATGCGGGACCATCTAACAATAAAGTGCGAAGCATTGAATATATACGGCGACATCAAACAATAAAGTGCAAATCATTGAATATATACGGGGTCATCTTTTTGGAATTCAAAAATAGTCTTCAGTATCGCTACTTGGGAAAATATTTATAAGACTTCGCTCAAGAGCCGGAAAGTTACGTATGGCAACTCGAATCAATGATGCATGAAGGTGGTATTTAAATGCAAATTTAAAAATTTACAGTCCTGAATATCGACTAGAAATATGCTAGATGGTTTTTTATGTATTCATCGTTGTCTGTATTCATTCATTCGGTTTCTACTTTTAACAAATCTGCACTCGTTTTAAAGTCGCACTAAATAGCATCATCCAGTTTTATAGTCGCATTAAATAGCATCACCTAGTTTTATAGTAGCATTAAACAGCATCACCTGGTTTTATAGTTGCATTAAAAAGCATCATCTAGTTTTATAGTCGCATTAAATAGCATCACCTAGTTTTATGGCCGCATCAAAAAGTATCATCTAGTTTTATAGTCGCGTTAAATAGCATCACCTAGTTTTATAGTCGCATTAAATAGCAACATCTAGTTTTATAGTTGCGTTAAATAGCATCGTCTAGTTTTTTTCCCCCTTTTTTTCTTTCTTTACTTTTTAGCAAAGTCATAAACCCTGTATTTGCAAAATAATTATTTTATCTTTATCGTACATCATCTTTCGTGCATTAGATTGTCGGGAAAGTATTGTAAGATAAATTCAAACGCAAAATTTCATGAATTGCTCGTGAGTCATATTTGGTTTTGTTAGTATTTCTTCTTTTATTCGTTCTAAATACACACACTATCTCAAAATGCTCTTCTTCATCTTATTTAATAAATCAGTCTTAAATTCACATTCATCCCACATCACTTTATTGCATACTCTGTGATACATTGTCCCCCCGTGTATTTTTCTCAGTGCATTAATCTATTCGGTATTTTTCAATTTCTACGTTTATCTCCAAAACATGATCTACAATTTAAAAAAAATTAAGTTAATACTTATTTTATTTTATATTAAAGGGCTGCTTATTAAGATACCGAAAATAATAAACACAATTCAACATTGGTATGTAAGCAGTGTTATGTAATAGAAAAAAATGTGCTAGACAAACCCAACACAATAAAAAAGCAAAACCATCTAATAGAATCGATTAATCCAATCAATAACAACTTCGTCACATTACTTCTGTAAGTTGATAGTCACATGAAAGTCAGTACAATGCACATATTGATTGCTCAATCTGCACAGTTTTGTTATACAACTGTTGGATAAATAATTTGTTGCACACCACTTTATTTTAGAAAAAAAAAACGTTTGTTGGGTGGGCCTACAGGGAAGTGCACCATGATAAGTTGATCTAGTTCCGGACTTTTGAAAAACGATCTGACGATCTCAAATAATATTGTAAGGTTAAACATTTTTCTTCTATCTGCCAAGGTTGTAAGACTTAGCACGTCCAACGATAGATTATAGTCCAACATATTTATTGGGATCTATTGTTAACAGTCTTCATATAGAGCGTAATAACTCCCGTTGTAATTTTATCAACATGAAAATCACAGTGGGGTGACCATATTACTGGATTGTGACATATAATTTGTCTTACCAGAGTAGTATAAAAAAAACTTAAATAATTCAAGCTTAGAAAAGTTATTTCTAAGTTTCAGCATAAAGCCAAGTCTGGACAATGCCGCAGATATTATTTAATATAATTTCGAAGTCGCAGACCTGCGAAATAGTTTCCAATACTATTTAATTTAAAGCATAGTTTATAATGATGATAATAACGACGCTCTTTATGTGGTAAATAAATATTCGTTAGTTTATGCTAATATATTCAGAGTTTGTCATACTTGTAACATGAATTATGTGCCTTCGTATGAAATATAGTCTCTCGAGGTTTCTGTTTTGATTAAACTAAGATATATGACTTTCTCTAAATACGAATAGCTACTTCATTGGTTTAAGTAATTAAATAGCTATAGTGAATAGTGGAAGCTATGACGAACACATCACGACGTCCGTAGCCCAGTTGGTAAGATATCTGTCTTCTAATTTGGGAGTGGCAGGTTTAATTTTCCATTAAAAAATATATTTGTTTTCAAATGATCCCAGTCTAGTTTTCATTTGATGTCTTTTTGACATATTTTAAACAGGCTAGAAGATATTTCCACATAGTAATAAATCCGCCAGACTGTATTGTATATAAACAACGAAAGTGTAATACAATACGAAAAAAAAGAATCTAGGTATCACGTTAAATATGCTTGTTCGAAATATCCACTATAGATATAGTTACAGTTCGATCTTACCACCCCCAACGCGCTTATGGGGGAAAAAATAAGTCCCCATTTAGCGCTAGATCAAAATACTTTTTATTGATTTATGAGACATCACGTCGACTAATTTGATTATACAGAGGTAACCGCTGTATAATCAAATTATACAGCGGTTACCTTTAGATCTGGGAATTATGCATGTAATTGTAATTTTCGCTCTGGATGATTGTAAAAAATATATGTTAAAGAAGCATGTGATCAAAATAATTATTGTTGGAAGAAGCCCTTAATTCTTGAAAATAGTGATGATGAAATCTTTACGACTGGAATATATACAGCTAAAATGAAGTGGAAAATGAACTAAGAGATATGTGAAATTCTGTGATTGCTGATAGAATAGTAAATTATGACGTATATTTTGTTGCAGACAATAATTAAATGACTGCAAGCGAGCAGACTGAAAAAAATACTGTCATTTGATATTGAGGTTTCATTATCAGAAGCTGTAGATGGGTTGACAAATATTTTTCAAAAATAACCTTGTACTGAAAATGCAATTAAGAATACTATTAAAAAAATAATAGTAAAAAATAACGCCATCCTTTGGGTTTTGTGAAAAATTTATTTGATCGAATTAGAACAACTTTTTATTCTCTAATAAAACAGTTTTTTTAAAGCTGTATTTTCTCCCATATTTATTTTAACGAAATATTTTTCATGGTATTTTTCATTTCATGAATTTCATTATAATGGAATTTGAGCTATATTAAATTTGTTTAATGTATATTATATTTAAGGAATATATCTAGATTTTGTAGATCTACACTAATAACCTTAATACATATTTATTATATTAATATTATTATATTTATTAACAAATGCCGAAGTTACATGTTCTTTTTCACATAAAAAATGTTTTTTAACACATTTTTATGGTATATTAGCCCCATTGGTATATCTTAAATACCCGAGATGGGAAATTTAACTACATAAAACTGTATTTATAATTTTTTTTATTGTTACCAAATAAATCATTTCGTTAATTTAATTTCCATTAAATTAGGAAATACTAAAAAAATCCCAGCTGTAGAATAAGGTATCTTATAGAAATGAAGTAAATATTATTTTTATGCAATATGTCGGAGACATGGTCATGGATACTAATTATGTTGTTGAATTAAATATTTAATTTATTTAGTTAATTTAATTAAAATTAAAATATGAAACAGTAAAAAATCCCAGCTGCAGAAATAAGGTACCTTATAGAATTCAACTAAAGATTAATTTTGTATGACATGTTGTAGACATGGTCATGGATACCAATTATGTTGTTAAATAAAATATTTAATTTATTTTCCATTAATATATGAAATAATGAAAAATTCCAGCTGTAGAAATAAGGTACCTTATAACATAGATATGAAGTCAATATTATTATAACAATGTATTATAAATAAAATATTTCATCGATTTTCTTCATTTAATTTACGTTAAAGTATGAAATAGTAAGACAATCCCAGCAGTAGAAATAAGGTACCTTATAGAAATAGTAAAACAATCCCAGCAGTAGAAATAAGGTACCTTATAGAAATTAAGTAAATATTATTTTAATTCAATATGTTGTAGACATAGTCAAGGATTCTAATAATAAGTATAAAACAAAAGCTGGTTGGTTGGAAGAAATTGCTTTAAAGCAATAAATCTACCAGATATATTTGTATGAAAGCTTTAAATAAATTAATAAGTGGCGCTAATATGTTAGCATCCGTTAAAGATATTCCAATCGGAGAATCATTTGGCTTAGAAATTTTGTTTCTTCATGTTGTGATGTTGAGGTAAGTTGTTTTGGATATGCCAGATGAACGATAGCTGTAGTAGATTTTATAGCGACTCCGTATAGTAAAGCGGGCTATATGTTAGCCTAGTCTTGTATCATTCGTGGTTTCGAATCGAACGTGGTGTCGAACCTTTCAACATATTCAAATCGGTTATGCAGACATATTAAAGACTGGCTAATAGAGAATATTGTTTTAGGCCCCATAAAACGACCCTTCATGTGAAGAACCACTGGAGTAGGTACGAGTATGTATCTCATGTTTGTTTACAATAATAACTCACATGGTATTCTAACAGGGTTACCTAACTTATTACCTTCAAACCAAAGAAATAGTATTTTTTCTTTTTTGGGTACTATCGGGAATCAATCCTGAAACTTCCAGGCAAATAGGGTAGAGAGGTCATCATGGTGCTGAAAGTCATGCATAGAAAAATTGAGTGAATAATGGTTGGGTCTACAATGGAACACAATTACCGATTTAGTGCAGAAAATGATCATTGTGAGGTATGCGTTGCCCAAATTCTTCCAGGATAAGGGGGTTAACTTATTGTAATGTATTACACTTTCGTTCATACAACCCTGTGGACTGGTTGCCTCTGGTTATTATTTACTGGTAACATCTTCAAACCATCAAGAAATATATTATAGAGGCACTAAATAAAACAAATAAAACCAGGCTGGATCCCTTTCTTTGAATAAAAAACGGGTACCGACGGAAATCAAGCACGTAACCCTCAGAAGATAAGTATCTAATCAACTATGCCACAGAGGTCCAAAAGTCTAAATATTTCACCATATTGTCACGACTTTAAATTAAGGAAGACATTTCGAGATTCGTAAAAAAAACTATATTCGAGATTCGTAAAAAATTATAAACTATATTCGTACACTTTATTACATTTTTAAAAGCGACATTCGTATAATGTTATTTTACTCCAATCGCAGCTTTATAGTTTATCATTAAATTTATATTTTTTTAGCTATGGCAATAAAGCGCACATGTTGGTTAAATTATTTTTATTTCAAGTTAAGTCTTTCTCTACATGTATCCAGGACCGTCATATTCCATTTGAGTGCCCTGGGCAAACGGTATCTGGCATGCTTCTTCATTATTAAAAAAAAATCTCATTTTTATTTTAACATCATAATAATACTTGTAATTATTTACAAAATAATAATACTTGTAGTATTATTTTTTATTGGATTGGTACTTAAATGGATTTATTTTATTTTGACAAAATTTAGTTCAAAACATGCTTGTATTTATACAACAATATGTAATTTAAAAAATAGTCAACTAAATCAACTAATTATATAATTTTTTTACTAAATTTATTTTTGAAAACTCATTAACCAATAAAATGTTTAGACCAATAAATTTAAATATTCTTAAATTATTCATTTTACGCTACCCTAATTAAGAAGAAATCTCGTTTTTTATCTTCTTCAAAACAGAAAAGTACATTTTTCCTGAATAATGTATTATATATATTTTGATTATATATTCATTACATGTTAAACCCAAGACATACATGTTAACCCTTCAGTGCGCAATGATGCACATGTGAATCAACCAATGTTTTTCTAAATATTTTTGTGTTGAGTGGTATAAACAACGACTCACGCGCTGTTATTAATATAATACAATAACCTCCATGCTTTAAAACCACATAGGTTTAATAGGAAACTGTTTTACCGGTCAATTTGGCAGTTGAAGTTTGACTTGTTGCGCGTAGATGACTTTTGTGATTTGTTCCAGTTTGAAATCAAATTACTTTATTATTGGTGATCAAGGTAATCTTATTTATTTTTCTTTTATTTTTTAGTACATATGTGAAAAATAAGTGAAGTAAAATATACAATTTCATTTATATCATTATATCATATAATTAACTTACAAATGCGCAGTGATTAATATATCAACCATACCTTTTTTTTTAAATATAAATATATAAAAACAAAAAAAAATGTTTTATTGTATTTTTCATGTTCCAGTACATATTTAATGCATAAATATATTTTTATTTTTGAAATAAAAAAAATCGCGCATTGTAGGGTTAAACCTCAGATATACATATTAAATCCAATTACATATAAAACATGAAGATAATTATATACGGTAACAAGAAATACAAATTGAATAAATAAGAAATGTATTTTAAGCTGAAACAATTAACTCGCATTACTTAGAAAGCTTAAAATACTTTCTTTAAAAACATATCGAAAATGTTAAAGTTATCAATATCTGAGGCTCTATTTGACAGGGGCATGTCGTGATACTTTTATTTTTAGTCACTACATTGAACATGCACTCGTATATGCTTATGTTATGTTCCTAAAACAAAAGAGGTATTAATTAAAATAAAATTGAAAAGTTAATTCATCAGCAACGTAATACAAATGTAAAAGATAATTTCGTTACTAAAAAATACATAAATAAATAAAAAAAAAAATAATTTCATTCCTAAAAAATACATAAATAAAGGGCCGGCGCCCTCCTGCATGTGACACTCTACGGCTGCAGCCATATTAGTCCAATAGTTAAGTTGGACCTGCTCGTAACCAAGATCATATTTTATATCTATATGTTGTAACTCCATAAGCCTTGACTAAAATATATATTCTTGTTAATACACGATGACATAATCCTGGAATATTCAAAATTAATTAATTTGAGATCTCATTTTACAGCTTCTAAAATTTGAAAACAACTTTCGAAAATAGGTATATTAATTTATTTTCACCGTCTATCTTTGGTAGTTAGAATCGACATATCTCTATACTTGATCATTTACAATTTCACCAGATTCTTTGAATCATCTTGTGTTCTTTTTCTGTTTTTTTTTTTTTTTTAAAGAATAGATATGACCTAAACCATAGGTATCCTTATACCCTCGAACACTAGGCGGAAAAAGTACATGTGTTATTCGAAGGAAGTATTTTATTAAGATGTTTCTGGTAGAAGTTATCATAAACGCATACCTTTTATTCTAATTATCATAAATTTTCCTAGCGCTATTAAGAATAAAAAACGCTATATAAAACTTTATCTAACGAAAGGTTGCAGCAGATTAAACCTATCGATCATCTTGGAGCTTTGGCCTCTTTGCCATTGGAACTTTGGGTTTGATTGGTAAAAAAATGTGTGCTTCTTGAAGTACAACAGCTTACACACAATATATAATAAACGCACTGACGTCTTTCATTCACAAGATAACTAACAATCATACTCAATCACGAGCCATAAACTATCGTATCGGGGGAAGGTACTCTTTTGTAAACTTTCATCAAACTTGTTCTTCTACAAATAATAATGGTAACACAAATACAAATAAATTTTATAGCGCCATTACGTGAGTTAATTCTTACAAAAGGTAAATATATACAGCAGGCCAAGGCCCTGGGCTGTGCCAAGTGAATGGAAGGATTTTCAAACAATGACAACATACACAAAAAAATCAAATAAATAAAAATTCTGTAAGTTCTATAAAAGTCAACAGGACTACAGCAATACTCGAGTCGCTGCACTGGGGACTTACGAGATTAAGTCCGAACTACCTTTCCGTTATAAGCTCAGGCTTCCGAAGCATCATCCGTTGTCTGACTAGTCTACCTACAGTATTAGCAGGGATGACCAAGGTCTGAGTAAATGGGAAGAAATGCGAGTAGCTTGAACGAGTGAACATGTACTCGTATGTGCTTAATAATATAATTAGTGTTAAGATAATTAGTTGGAATAATTGTTATCTAGAAATAAGTTAGTATATAAGTGTTAATTATTAATAAGAAATGAAATATTCAAATTATTAAAAATAAAAATGACTTATAGGAAACTACAATTCAGTTAATTCATAGTTATAATATATAAATTTAAAATTTTAATTTGTATAATACGAGTACACATGCATAGGTATAGCCTTTGGAAAATATTTTTATTATGTATTACTGTATTGACTATCAAAACAAAAACAAAACTAAAATTTGCAAACATAATTCACTTATTCAAAACCACAATGATGTTAAACAAAATCTTAATGAAGAATAAAATATCAGTATAGAAATATTTAACGATAAAGCTCAACACGTGTATCAATCAATAATTATACACATTAATATTTTAAAATCTGTAAATATTAAAACAAAAACAAGAAAAACAAACTCTGACCAAAAGTAAATCAATGTATCAATTTTTAAGTCATGCGAATTAAAGAAATGAAGTAAGTTAAAATAAATTGTAGTGACTTAACTTCTATGATTATGGTGAATTGCAGAAAAGTAGTTATGAGTAGTTTAAACGTTTTTAGGGACTTGGTGATTATGTTATAATGAATTGCAGAAAAATAGTTAATACATTTTAAGTGACTTAACTTCTAGGATTATGATGAACTGTAGAAAAGTAGTTACGAGTAGTTAAAACGGTTTTAGTGACATACGTTATTTGATCAGTTATATAATTTTGTACGGATTTAAATTACACAATACAGTTTTTTTTTCTTAATTTCTTTTAAATGTAAATTACACGTTTTAGTAAAAACATTTTTAACGTTACTTTATGCCCTTTTGACATATTTGAATATACTTTGTCAATATTCTAGATTTTTCTCAACATAAACTGTTTCCAAATCGTCAATAATATGTTGTACAAAGCTTTTACTGTAAGTTCACTACATGCAATATTTTAGTAGAATTCAATATATTTTTTAATTAATTCATACATTCTCTGGATATATCCAAGTATTTATTTTAGTTTTCTTTTCTTCAGCCAGTCTCCTAAAGAGACATCGTAAATATACGTTTAAACCTTTTTCAAGAAATAAACTTAAGAACAGTTAAAACGGGATCATAATCATACGTTTAAACATTTTTCAAGAAATAAACTTAAGAACAGTTAAAACGGAATCATAATCATACGTTTAAACCTTTTTCAACAAATAAACTTAAGAACAGTTAAAACGGGATCATAATCATACATTTAAACCTTTTTAAAGAAATAAACTTAAGAACAGTTAAAACGGGATCATAATCATACGTTTAAACCTTTTTCAAGAAATAAACTTAAGAATAGTTAAAACGGGATCATAATCAATTCAGTGGTTCTCGAACAATGTTCAAGCAACATATATAGTAATACTCGTACTCCCTATTTATATAGTAAATATAAAAAAAAACCGAGTGTAGTTTGCGTACCACAGTTAGTAAATATCTTGATTAAATCTTAAATCTAAAATTTTCATGGCAACATAAAATATCACATAGTCTTTCTTGAAACCATTAATATAAATAAAGATTAGCCATTACGAGCATGAAAACGCTTACTTTTAAATTATTGCTTATAAAGGATGAAAATATTTACGATCTGGAAAATGTCCTGATTTATGTGGCTAATTTAACAATATATATTTTTAATGCTACTTCAGTCAGGTTTATTCAGTTAGGATTTAGGATAAGGTTTTTACAAACTACTTAATTTTATGTGAGGTGTCTTCAACCATAATTATTTATTTATTGTAAAAATATATTACATGTAAGTGTCCTTTACATTAGTATTGCTGGCCTGACATGTCTTATAAACGTTGAATTTAGTGTTTACAGGCACCTAGGCTAAGTTGTTTATTTTGCTTTTTTTTTGCCTTTTATTATCTTCCATAATATTTAACGGTAAGTGGCAGTTACGCTACATATTGTTTTTTAACTGGAAAATTTAAATTTAAAGATGTCTTCACACATTCTCATACTAAAACCCAAAAAAAAATTGTAATTAAACAATATATAATATTTTTTGGTCATAAATTACAATGTGATAAAATATTTTCACACAACTGTCGAACTTAAACGAAAAATCACACGGCTATTGACAATACACTGTTTTTATAATAACCGAGTTAAAATACAAAACCTTAAGTTATATCGCTTAATTTGTATTGTGATTCTTGTTAAGTATTTTTCCCACAAACTTGGCCAAGATTTGTTGGTTCCCACGATTGTTGATCGTGAAATATAAGATAATAAATATTGTTTCAGAAATATTAGCGTGCTCATAACCAACCACACGAGATTCTCGCTTTACAATTATCCAGTTCTTCTAGATGTTTTCCCTTGTTACAATTTGATTATAGGTTTTATGTATCTGAATCAAACAGATAATGAGGAGTTGATTAACATAGTTCTGCTTGATATGCTAGAGCAGAGCAAAAGCCTTTATACCGCTTTTGTCTATTTGGCCAAGGCGTTTAACTCAATTAATAGAGATTTGCTATGGAGGATCCTTGGGAAGCTTGGTATCCTGCCGCTTCTAACGGAGCTCGAGACTTAGCTTCGTAACTGCAACAGGTGCCTCGTCTCACTTGGTGGATTGAAGACGGACGCATTTGACACCAACACTGGCTCCCTCTAGGGATGCGTCCTGGCATATATGAAAGCCGACTTTGTGTCAGAGGGATTGAGGTGAGATACAGGACTGACAAGGGACTATATAATCTGTGTAAATTACATGTCCAAACAAAAGTTGCTCACACATACATCATTGAGCTGCAATATGCGGATGATTGCACTCTTGTTCCACATTCAAAGGAAAATCTTTGAGAGATCATCAGTGTCTTTACAGAGGTGTATCAGATGTTTGGCCTAGAAATAAATGTGAAGGAAATTCAGGTGCTAGCATGTTTTGCATCGGACGAGGTGGTACAATCACTCGACATTCGAGTGAATTATGTGCAACTGGAGAATGTACCTAACTTCACATATCTGAGCGGCATCCTGGCATCGAACTCTTTTCTTGATGACGAACGGAAAAGTCGTCTCAGGAGCGCGTCAGCAGGTGTTACTAAATTGAATGACCGAGTATTCTACAGCAGGGGCATCTCCCAGTCCACAAAGATGTCAGTCTACATGGTCATTATCCACCCCACACTTCTCTATGGATCTGAGACTTGATTCCCTATAGAAGGCATATTCGATGCCTCGAATGTTCCACCAGCGTTTCCTCCTTTGATTGTGTTACAAATGTCTCAGTTCTGCAAAGCTCCAACTGTAGAAAATATAGTTGTAAAGGCAAACCTATAGAGAATATAGTTGTAAAGACGAAATTGCGGTGAATCGGGCATATGATATGCATGAGCGATCATAGGCTCCCAAAACGTGCCTTAAACGGGGAAGTAATGGTCAAGTGAAGCAGAGAAAGCGCTATAAGGACAGTTTGCGAGAGTCGCTGACTTTGTGCGGGGCGCCTGAGGACTGGTAGTAGGTGGCTCAGGACCATGGAGAATGGAAAGCTATCTGTTCTCGGGCTGATGGCGTCTCAACGGCTAGACGTGAAGGAAACTGTCAGCGCGCTGCAAATATGCGCCAGCAATCCTAAGCAACTCAACGGAATTTATAGAAGATCACATAATTGACATAGAAGAACAGCTCGAGACTGACGCTGGAGTAGGGAAGGAATCCTGTACTACGATACCTAGCAACGACAATAATGTTAATAATGGGACATACTGCGTCTCGTTAAGTCTGGAGATTGACCAAGCGACTGAGTTGGCTCAAGTTAAGTTAAGCGTGGTTGAAGTTGTTGACAAGCTGCGTTCTATAGATATATAAAAGAGCCCTTGTCCTGATAATATACCTATTATCCTAAGGAACTGGGTCAACACCATTTGTGTGCCTTTGCTTAAACTTTTTAATAAATCTCTCTTGCTTGGTGTATTTCCAGGTATATGAAAAGCAGAGTTTTTCAAGTAAAATATTTAAGGGTGAAGATAGACATGATGTGTGTAACTATCGACCGACCTGTTTACTCTCAACTATATCAAAGGTCTTCGAGAGTCAAGTGCTGGATCGAATTTTTAGTATATTACGACTTTTAATAATACTTAATCAGTGTGGCTGGAAGGTCGACCGCTTCGGCTTTTCGTCTTTTACACAAATCATGTGGCAGAGACGCTGAATATTGTTCTTCGAGTTTATGCTGTACTCGTATATACATACTTTAGTAAGGCCTTCGATAGAGTTGATAATCGGATTTTAATTTCAAAATTGAGGGCAGTTTTTTGGGTTGACTTAAAGCGTATTTTTCTGGCAGGAGTATTGGAATGGTGTACTTTCGAGATAAACCGATCCCACAAGCAGTGTGCCCCAAGAATCTCCCTTGAGACCGGTTTTGTTCAGTTTATTTGTCAACGATGTATCCACGTGTTTCGGTGGACTTGAATTTTTAGTTTTTGCGGAAGATATGAAGACATCCGATGCATTGATGACTGTAATGTAATCCAAACTGGTCTCAATAAGTTGTTTTTGTGGTTTCTGAGTAATATGCTGCACTTGAACACTAAGTCATGTCAGAAGATCAGTTTCTTCAGGACCAAAATCCCTAAAAAAATTAACCATCCAATTGATTGTGATGGATTGGAAGCGGTTTTGGATGGTAGTATATTTGATGGCAGTTTCTCTTTTTCAAATCATATTTACAAACTCATTAGTAGTTGCTTGAAAATGTTGAGATTTTCAAAATCTTTTAAGGCTAAGATTTTTAAATTCTTTAAAAACACGCGAATAAGTTTCTTTATATAACCTTGGTGAGAAGTAAATTAGAATATAATCCTAGTATATGGACTTCCCATTATAAAGTCTTTTCCAGTACACTCGAGAGAGTCCAACAAAGTTTTTTTGTGCCACCTCAATTTTTAAAATTAGTCTGAATATGAATGATATAAATTATATTTTTTTCTTGTCCTACCTTAATTTCAGTGTCTCTAATATCGGACAAGATTATACTTTTCAAAGTCGTTAATGGAATGATCGATTGTCTGAAACTCTTCGAATTGATTAGTATTCGAGTTCCGACAAGAATAACCAGGCTGCGGGACACATTTGTTTGTGAAAATTGTTGAGCAATTATTTTGCATACCTAGACTACAAACGATCGGAAATGAGTACGGTGCAGTTTTGGACGTTTTTGAATTTAGTGTGTTGACCTAATGTTATAAGGAGTGTCTGAAAAGGCACTTTCGAATATCGGAGCCTTGAAATAGAAATTCCACGTGTCTTTCGAACTGCTTTTTGATTGATTATTGTAGTGTATTTTTGTGATTTTCTTGGTGTTGAAGGAGATTTGTGAAGTTGTACTTGCCTGATTCTTGATATAAATTTTTTTCAATTATTTGTCTGTATTTTTTCTTTAGACTATTCAACTAATTTGAAGATAATATGCTAGTCTTGAGACATTTAGAAATGTGGGGACGATTTTTGTCTTTTATTGTGCTTGGGGTATGCGCATTTTGTATTTTTTTTTGTTTATTTGCAATTGTATGCTCCTTTCGCACTGATGTCTGAAACAGAAACTGCGTAGGATAAAGCCACGGATAGACACCGAACTCACTCATATAGAGATATCGTAGATATTTTTTTTGTACTTTCTCCACCATGAGCGAGTTCTGCGCCCCCACCGGGCTCCAAATGTAAGCATTGCTTTGTAGTTTGCTACGGAACAATGAATTAAACAACGTTTTGAGCATCAATTGGTTTTCAAACGACTTAGAGATTTTCATTACAAATCCTAGAGTTTTATAAGCTGAGTTGCACATAACTTTTATGTGAGGACCAAACGCGAGATTGCTGTGGAACAAGACACCCAGATCTTTAATATTATCTGTGCGGGGTATAGGTATAGATTCTAGTGTATATCTATGGAATTTCAAGACGTGTGAGCGATGATACGACATCATTTTGCACTTTGATGCATTGAAGTATAATTTATTATTATGGCTCCACTCACAAACGTTGTTGAGATCTGACTGTAGGTCTAAACAGTTCGTATAAGAACGATTTTTTAATGATTTTGAGGTCATCAGCAAATAGAAGAAACGTGGATTTTTTTATAACTCCACCTATATCATTAATAAAAATAAGAAATAAGGTAGGTCCAAGATTAGACCCCTGCGGAACACCTGAGTAGGCAGTGAAGTAATCGGAGTTGTAGATTCCATGTGAAACAAATTGTTTTCTATCTGTAAGATAATCTGATAGCAGCCTTAGTAAGTTACCTGGGATCCCAAGTTCACTCATTTTTTCTAATATTTTTTTGTGATTGATACGATCAAAAGCTTTTGCAAAGTCATGATACGAACAATCAATTTGATTGCCACTATCTACAGCCCTTGAAACATAGTCGGTGAAGACCATCAGATTAGATTCAGTAGATCTGCCTCTTCTGAAGCCATGCTGCTCATCAATTATATACGGGCCCACTAACGACCTTAGTGTGCGATCCATAAACATTTCTAGGAGCTTAGCTATTGAAGAAAGTATGGCGATAGGTCTGTAGTTGGTTACATCGTCCTTAGAACCATTTTTAAATATGGGAATAACTCGAGTCTTTTTCCATTCACTTGGAAAAGTATGTACTCGGAAGACAAGATTAAATATGTAAGCAAGAGGTGCAGAAAACAATTCACTACAGCCCTTAAGAAAGAATGTAGGTACTCCGTCCAGCCCAACTGCTTTCGTATTTTTCATCAACTTTATTTGTTTGAGTATATCAAATGTAGTGATGCTTAGCTTAAATCCCGAGGAAGTATGGTGTTCATCAAAAACAAATGCCTCGGAGTCCCTACAATAAACTGTTGAAAAATAATTTGCGAATGCAGAATATATTTCGAGACCAGTTATTTGATTGCCATCCCAATTAATAACACTAAGCACTGGAGAATCGTTACGCATGGATTTAATATGATTCCAAAATTAGTGTTTTGAACACTCACTATTGACTTTTATTTTTATTAATATAACGTTTATTAAAACGATTAAATAATTTTAAAATAATCACGGTCTTATAATGGAAACCAAAATGACAGTCTATAAAGTTGTAACGATACCATATCTGATTTATGGATCCGAATCATGGGTTCCGTGCATAAACTCTTGAGCGCTCTCGAAAAATGTGACCAGATACACCTCAGGCAAATATTGAAGCTTTAATGGCATCATAGAGTTACAAATGCTTAAGTTGTGAGAAAAGCAAATTGCTGTAGCATCGAGATTCTAATCTCGTATATACGCCTGCGTTGGTCTGGCCACGTGGCTTGCATGCCTGAGTATAAACTTCCAAGAAATGTCCTCTTTGGAGAGCTAACGGAGGGCAGAAGGAAGCACGTTGGTCAGCGCAAAAGATTGAAGGACGTACTGCAATAGACACTTAAAAATATTTATGCTAAGCACAACTGGAAGCAAATACCGGTGGATAAAGCCAAATTGCGCGAAACTGTTGCTAGTTATCAGGGGCCCAATAGAGAAAGAAGACGCAGCAATTATTGAAGATCCTTGCCTAATATGATTATAATAAATTAGCTTATATGCTTTTATCAATTGCTTACTCTAACCTCCCACTTTGTATGGAACTTTTTTATTCGTCACTGCCTATATGACATAACTGTATATATGACATAACTGCCTATATGACATAACTGCCTATATGACATAACTGTCCGTATGACATAACTGTCTATATGACATAACTGCCTATATGACATAACTGCCTATATGATATAACTGCCTATATGAATTGATATTTTAAAATAATTACTTTGTTACCATTTCTCAATAAAAAATAGACACTTGGCATATTCAATAAACTTGCAGAGTGCCTCACTTTCGAATGAGCGTTTATTTGATATATCGAATAAACATACCACAATTTAATATATGTGAAAATATCAAGCCAGTAAAATGTGTATTTCACACTTTAAGTCCATCTTAAAAATATCATTTCATAAGCCTACACAAAGCGATCCTACTTTTTTTCAATTATCTCAAAATATGTAGAAAATGGGTTTGGTCCTTTATACCGGAAGTCCCAAACAAATATGTACATACTTTGAATGGCAATATATTCAGTATTTATTAAGACGTCTAAAAAAACAGATGTAATTTTTTTAATTATTGCATTTGCTCAAATTAATGACCATTCTGGTTCATGCATTGCTGATAACGTGGAATCGCAAAAATTACGAATCATATTTTTTTTATATTTGGGCGCATTTTCTTTCAATAGCTACTCTCAATCGATTAACTGTTACCGGTTTTGTACCATAAACTTTACCTTTGAAGTCTCCATAAAAAGTTTATTGGTCCCCGGGTATTCAACGCTACCTATACGTCCAATTCAGCTGATCGGAAAATTCTCACGTCACAATGGTAGTAACAAGGTACACCATTTTACTGAAAATAATAGTTATCTTCGTCCTGAAACTCTCATGAATGAGTAATATGACAAATTCTTACAGTAAGTTCAAGTAAACGGTACGGTACAAAAGTGTACAAACATTTATACCCTATACAAACCTATACAAATATAAATCCATATGTCATTGGATTTATTTTCAAATTCTCTACCTTCCAGCAAAACAACACACCATGAAATTTATATTTTAATTTAAAAAAATCGATTAAAATATAAACTTCATTTATATTTTTGGTTCATCTATTAAACGAAAAGCAGGAACCGTGTGATATTTTAATGGTCGTGCATGGAAGAGACAGGGTGAGGAAATAATGGAAGGATATATTTGGAGAAATTTTCGCTGAGGGCAATAAACCGCCAGATGGTTTTTGCAATGAAGAGTTATTAAATAAATTAAACAGATTCTCAAGAGCATTAAATAAATTAAACAGATTCTCAAGAGCACATTGAATTGAGTTAAATAGCATGGAAAAAAAGTTTTTTTTTCTTTTCTATTTATATACTAGTTAAGTCCAGAAAGTAAGTGTACTGAATTTTTGTAGGTTACAATTTTTTTTATTTAAACAAAAAAATTACGTGGTTACCGTAGTACATATGTAAGCTATTTTTCAACATAGTCGCCATTCCTCTCAATGCAGGTGGTGAAGCGGGGTATCAACTTTTTGATGCCTTCCTCAAAGTAGTTTCCCGCCAACCCCTCCGTCCACTTCTCCACCTTCTCTTTTACCTCCTCGTCGGTTGAAAACCTTTTTCCACCCATGTGCAGCTTCAGGGAGGTAAAGAGATAGTAATCTGAAAGTGCTAGGTCAGGGGAATGCGCGGGATGGTTCAGGACATCCCATTTAAACTAGGCGAGCAGTTCCTTCGTGGCGTTGGCCGTGTGTGGTCTGGCATTGTCGTGCAGCAGGCAGACTCCCTTTGTCAGCATGCCTGCCCTCTTGTACTGAATCGCCCTCCGCAATTTTTTTAGGGTCTCACAGTATCTTGCAGAGTTGATGGTCTCCCCTTGAGGCATATATTCAATTAAAATTATGCCTTGACAGTCCCAAAACAATTTCGTCAGTCACAATTGAAGGTCTTCCGCTCCTCTGATCATCATGCACAGACGTACGACCGTTTTTAAACTCGCGACACCACTTGTACACACTCGTACGATTCATAGCTTTATCACCATATGCAGTTTTCACCTCATTATAAACCTCAACCGGAGGTTTTCCCTTCCAAACGAGATAACGGATGACGCCGCGTATTTCGCACTTGGCGGGAGATTGGATTGACATTTTTCACGAAACGTATTGTCGCGTCGACACTTCTCAACGTACTGGCCTCGAACCGGTCTCGTTGCGGAGGGGAAGGGTCAGGCTACACGGAAGTGTAGCCAACATGTCGAAAATAAAATCCATCCGGTCGTGAGAGCCTCAGTACACTTACTTTCTGGATACGCCTCGTACATAAATAAATAATAATTCAAGAAAAAATAAGAAATGGATGACATAAACCCATGGATTTCTGTGGGATTTTTGAAAAACCTGTATTAGCAAAAATAGCAAACTATTTCTATTTCCCAACGCCTCAGGGTCAACAGCTTCTTGACAGCGTGAAATCCAAGACATCATTTGATTCTTGTTTGATGTTTACACATTTTAAAGATCATACAATATACGAGTATATGTATGTTTTGTGCATAATTGGACTTCAGGAAGATGATAAATCAGGACTTCAATATTAATTTCATCTACTCGTAATTATCATAAAGAAGTCTTATAAAAAATTGTTCAGTGGTATAAAATTTGAAACTCAAAATGTTGTAAATAGGATACAAACTGCATATCCCCAGAAAATTATCGAAATCACGAATAATGATCTTCTTTAGTTAATTGCAACCGACACCATTTTTTTATTCAATTAAGTAATTTATAATACATAAATTTGTCAAAGGCCAAAACACTAATTTATTTCTTAAATACTTATCTATTTTTTAGGTTATAATTATAAGCTAACTTAATTTTAATTTCCTACATATAATTTTTATTTTAAATAATCTTAATATTTAATTTGTTAGAAACAGTCTGCACCTACATATTAATTTATTAATTATTCTTGCAACAAATAATTTATTTTCATATACACGTATATGGCCTTCGTGATAGAGTACGAAACACAGAAATCCGAAGTATGTGCGAAGTTGAAGATATTGTCAGATGGGGATGACAGAGAAGGTTCTGGAACGAACATGTATCCAGAATGGCGGAACCAAGAGCCATAAGAATGGCCAGGGACAGTATTCCCCAAGCAAGAAGACCTCCAGGACGACCTCCCAAAAGATGGAAAGACAGTTGGCAGTCGACGTGACAAGAGGGAAACAATGATGCAGGATCATAACAGGCCAACATGCCTAAAATAAGAAGAAGAAGTATATGCATACTCGTTCAGGCTACTCGCATTTTCTCACATTCACTCAGACTTTGGTCCTGCTAATGCTGTAGGTGGACTAGTGAGGCAACAGATGATTATTCGGAAGTCTGCGTTTATAACGGACATGTAAGACGGACTTACTCTCGTAAGCCCCCAGGACAGCGATTACAGGAATGTTGTGATCCTGTTGACTTTTCTAGAACTTCACGGTCTTAGGGAGGATTTATTAATTTTGTTCGGCGTGAAGTCAGGAAATCTTTATCTAGCGTGATCATCACTATACTAGATAAAATGTAGGATGGTCCCTGTGACATTTGAAATGTCATGTCTCAAAGAGATGGGGTAAAATCGTTTTTTTACAAATCGAATCGTTTTTTAATAAATCGAAAAATTGTTTTTCTCTAAACTGATGTTTTAATTCCTAATTTTCATTATACTGACTTTCTAATGTATTGTATGATATGTATCTATCTTTAAATAGGCCAAGATCCACTATAAATTAATACTAATTACGAATATTTAATTTTAAGTATACCATAAAAAAAATCGAAAATCCAATTATCGTATACCCCATCCCTAGCCAATGCAAACTAACGTAGTAACTTTTGACAAACGTCACCAAATATTATTTGATTTTAACAAACTGCC
Organism: Odontocerum albicorne; assembly: GCA_949825065.1. Taxonomy (NCBI): domain Eukaryota; kingdom Metazoa; phylum Arthropoda; class Insecta; order Trichoptera; family Odontoceridae; genus Odontocerum; species Odontocerum albicorne. The sequence continues at coordinate 35,366,448 of OX463846.1, forward strand.
ACTTTTTTACTTATTTGTAACAAGATGTATTAATTTGTCATTATTGTTAGTTTTATGTAATGTATTTACCTATATAACTTGCAATTTATTAGAATCGAGGCTTATATTAAAGTTGATAAAATAATTAAAATTACTGAACGTCGTTACAAGGTTGTATTGGGGTATATTTGTGAACTGTCACAGGGACCATTCTACATTTTCTCAAGTATAGAAGATCAGATACTGAATACTCCTATACCAACAACTATGAGAACGTTAATTACAAACGTGTTTCCACCCATTTATTTCGTATAGTATTATACCGTTGTTATATACAGGGGGGAATGGAGGAGAAGAGTTCAAATTGCTGCAAACCAGTCTTAGGACTGCAACCACGGAAGGAAAGATATACAGAACAACGTAAATCTTTTAGCCATATGGCAATCTCTTTTAAGCAAATAGAAGTTTTATTATGATAAAAATTTAAAAAACAATTTACATAACACCATTCAGATAACAAACTCTCCTCAAGGGTGCTATAACTCGGGATTTGAACCCACTTTTATCGACTGGTTTAAAATATTACATAATAAATATGTGCATACACACATAAGTTGAGTGTAAGGATAAGAAGGTAGTGGCTACGGTCATTAAATAAGTTACTTCCCTGCATCTGCAGAAAAAACATGTTTGGTAAAAAAAACACAGAAAACTTATCAGGGGAAGACGAACTACAAAGAAACCTTTGTAGATCTTGCTATATGTGATAGCAACACTTTTGGATTTAGGTTTAGAGTAATGTTCATATAACATCATAAATTTTGATAGGACCTCCCAAAAAGGGGTGTCTTTAATTGCTTCCTATATCTGCACACGCCACTCATATCTCTAATAGTAAGTAGCAGATAATTCCACGCCACTGTCGAGCAACGACAAAAAAGGAACAGTCAATTTGTTAGATGAAATAAATAGACTGAAACCATTTTTTTTAAATAAGTTACCAACAGGAATCCATATCCCGGGATGGAAGACAGACATCTTACAAACTAGGTAACAGAGATAATTTACAAAGTGTTGAAAATTATAGTTTCTAATAAAATTGATATTATATTTTATTGAGGTATTATTTCAAATGTTTATAACAAGAACTCATTGTCTTTGTGCTACTAAAACTATTATGCATTCTCAATGAAAATATTCTAATCAACATTGCTCCATTAAAAAAATAGTAAAAAATCTTTTAAAATTACGAGTATTATGAACGCGACGTTAAGAAGTAACGATGTATAAAGTAATACGAGTAGAAAGAGTTCTACCTCCACCCAAGCTGTTATTGGGGATAAAATAAGTCCCCATCCAGCGCGATCTACACTAGAAGATCAAAATCTTTTTTATTTTTTTTATGAGCGCGACGTCACACAGTGACGAAGAGGGAACTGCCTAAAGTGACTCCTCCGGGGGTGACACACTTGAGTGTGAAAATAATAGTGGAAACGACGGACTTCTGGTCCAACATCACGGGAAAAGGAACGATGCCTAGAGTTCAACTGCATACTGCAAGTATATTCGCTTTGTTTGACGGTACTATTATTTGACGCCATTGGACGAGAGTAGCAATAATAATATGGTATAACATATAATAGTAAGAAATTAACTATTAGAGAAAATTATTTCTCAGTCACGTCGTGAACGGATAATATTCAGACAGTTGAAGAGATGTTTTGTGCCGCTAAATATGGCATATTACTCAAGAGCATCGTTTCTTAATTTGTGGATCGTGACCCCCAGGAGAGTTGCAATAAACTACCACCGGGGGAGGGGATTTGGGGGGTCGCGAAAATAAAAACAACATACGTGTACAAAACGAAAAAAACACATTTCTGAGAAAAACGATAAATTTATTTTTTTAAATTACAGCTCAAGTCGTTGTTCTACATTATTTTCTCCAATGGTTACCTCTGCATATATGTATATATTATATTATCATATATGGATAGTGATAGTAGGTAACGTAAGTAAATATCTTTACTTGACAATAAGAACTTGTTAAGGAGAAACAAGTTGATATAGCTGATTGTTCTTCATTCGTATGACTACTCTCACAGTCGGATACTCAGGTTCTTCAGTCATATGATTGCTCTCATAGTCGGTTACTCAGTTTCCTCATTTATATAACTACTCTCTCAGTCAAATATCAGGTTCTTTATTCGTGTGACTACTCACTCATAGTTGAATACTCAGATTTTTCATCCATGATACATCCCCATGGATTTTCTCCAGTCCTCTCAGGAACGAATATAAAGGGCATTCCTCTAAAATGTGACTTACAGTCTAGACCGGTTTTTAGTAAGTTGTACGTATACGACTGGGGGTACGCGGGATATGACTGGTGATATGCGAGATGTGACTAGCAGTATACGAGATATGCCTTGTGGTACGAAGATGATTTTATATAAAATACTCTCTAGTTAACCTACAGATAGTACGAGTATAAGGACATGTCAGAAAATTATTATATAAGATTATTCCGAAAATATTAACCGATTTGAATATTCAATAAATAATTTCGAACGATCTTTGCTAGGAAATATTTGTTCATTTGTGTTTGTTTGACAGTAAGGAATTTTCTGTATTTATTTACCGAGTTAGGCAATTAATTTGAATTACTTTAGTCCTTCAGAAATAGGATTGAATAAGAAAAATAGTTTTCAATATTTTAATACAATATAAAGCCTGTTCTTCAGAGTTTGAATAAAATTCCTAAGCATCTATAATCTCATCTCGATAATACATGCAACAAGACAGGAATTCATTAATACATTTTTCAAATCATGGGTCGATAACCTTTAATACATATAACACAAATGCAGTGCTTAAGATGAGGAGATCAAGCCATATGTTCCTCGGTCTACTTCTTCCACGCAAACCTTGTACTTCTGACTTGTATGTTTACCTAGTCATTCTTTCGTTATTCTAATCTCCACATATCTTAAATCTCTTTTCTTCATATTACTTAAAACATCCATTTTATCCATGAAGTCATTTCTGATGTAACTTAAATCAATTACAAAAGTCTTGTTTGCGCTCCCCTGAAGATGAGGTGAAAGCCTTAAAACCGGTAGCATTATACCGTCAAAAAAAGTGGAATAAACAGTGTTGGATAAAAATAAATTACAATGTCTTTAAACCTCCACAACGTTTATGCCTTAACTATAAACAACATAATTACAAAAGCATCTATAACCTTTGATTAACACCAAAATCGTCTGTATTACGAGTATATTACAAAATGTATTTATTTTGGAAAATAGCGTCATCAAAAAAATTATTAAAAAAAGGTTTTAGAGAACCTATTTTTTTATAATATAATAAATATCTACATTTTTGTGCTATGTTGCAGTATTTTTTTACATTTACAAACACAATAAAAAGACCATTCAAATAAATCTTGGTTATGAAAACAGATTCAAGAATTTTAAGGAAGAATTAACAATTAGAAATTATTATTTCAAACAAATAAAGGAAATTTCATTACATTACTTTAATAAAATTAAATACTACTATATTAGGCAAGCCCGAAAACAATAGCCGATTTTAATGTTATCTTATTATATTTCGAACGCTCTTGACTAGGAAATATTTTTTTCATTTGCCTTTGTTTGACATGGAGGAATCCGATTTATTTATTTATTGGGTCAGGCATTTAATTTGCATTTCTTTTATCCTTCAGAAATGAGATTGAAAAAATGATAATTACGTGTAAAATGTTTGTATGAATTTAAACATGACATTATGCATATAAATTAGCACACAATGTTTACCAAGCAAATGTTAAAAGAACAACTTCTAAACTAATAGTGTGACATTGGTTTGAAAAGTTTACATTAAAGGAAAGTTTGTCAATCAACAAAGGGTTTGCTTTTTTCCTGTTGGCAATTTGTATACACACATCTATTAACAAGTGCGTCGATTTTTTCTAACACTAAGGGACTAATATCCAAGCATACCCTTTAAAAAAAGGATGGAGCCATGGGTGAAATCCATTCTTTTTACAAGAAACATGTAAAAGAAATCTCTTTTGGACTCTATCAACTATCTGAAAATTTTGTATTCTTCTCCATTTCTATGTGATCTTAATCTGTAATCTTCTGCAAACCAGTAAATTATAAGGAGATCTCTGGTATGAGTATGTATTCTGTATGAGTACGTGTTGATATGTGGGTACATTTCATATTCACTATATTGAATGTGTCACAATGCTCTGAATGTATTTTGTACAGTGTTGCCACAAGTTTGTCTTGCCCTATATAAGAGCTAACCATGTATCACTTGGGTCCCGCATTAAATAAACTTAACAGTACGTACCTATGAAAGCTATGGTTTAATTATAAAGGGTCTCCATAATATTAGTCTTCAGAAAGTATACTATAATACAATTTTCACTTTGCCATTTTTTCATTCATTCTCGCTAGATGTACAAACCTTCATCATAAAATTGACTTTTATTATTTTGCATTGCAGGTATTTGGCATAACCACGATAACACCCTGGCGCTGTGCGGTGCTGGGCGCGGCGGACGATAGTACGGGTGCGGGGGCGTAGCGCCGGGCGGGGGCGGCGGCCGGGGCGGCTCCGCGGGGGGCGCGCGCCGCCGCTCGCTCGGCCAGGCCATGGGGCGCGGGGACAGGAGGTCGCCCCACCACAAGCCCGAAGGTAGGACACAACTCTCATTTTACCTTATATATTAAATTATCATGTCAAGGAACCTTAATTTGTTTGTTTGAATTGATCTGAGGCGGTATTTGTGAATTTGTGTATTTTTCTGCCATCTATTTATTTTCTGTGTTTTTTTCCTCTTTTTCTTATTCTACACGTGCAAGGGTGTGTGCTGAAAAACATCTGGTGTCCCCGTGGCTGGGCTCGCCCTATATTGGTGGGATCTATCTTGGCCGGGAGGATGTTATTAGATGAGCCCAGACCTTTTGATAGCTTCTGTCTTTAATGTATTATCTGTAATTTATGTATTCTTGAAGTATATTTAAATGTATTATGTACATACTATGTTGCTATTAATAAATCAATATTTATTTATTCTCATTGAAATTAGCAAAGAAAAAACTATGCTTATGTTAACAACTTCCGTGGTCTATTTGTCTTTCAACCCGAAAATCACGGCTTCGATTCCTGCTGAAACATAGATTTAAAAACATATATTCTCGTGTGGTTTTCATGCCCTCTAAAACATATTTCTGGTAAGTTGCAAAATCGAAGCTACTGTAGTTGGCACTTTTTAAACTTCATCATTTGATACTCTTCTCAAACTTGATTCATCACATCGATTCGTCACATTTCTTATTTCTTGATTCGTCACATTTCTTATTTAGAATCATTTGATATGCTTCTCAAACTTCACCATTTGATACTCTATGATACTTTCTTCTCAAACTTCATAATTTGATATGTTCTTCTCAAACTTCATAATTTGATACTTTTTTATTTAGAATCATTTGATACGCTTCTCAAACTTCAACATTTGATACTCTATGATACTTTCTTCTGCCCTTCGCCACCTCACCAAAGAGGATATTTCTTGGGAGTCTGTACTCAGTCTGTGAGCGACGTGTCCAGGCGAGCACGCAACACTAGAATCTCGAAGCTACAGTAGTTTGCGCTTCTCAACCTCATCATTTGATACTCTATGATAACATTGTATATCGTGCATTATGATAGGCAGAGATAAAATAAATATAAGATGGTAATAAAGTATGTAAATATATATTTTATAATTGCACATATATTTAAGGGAAAAAGAAGAAAAATACATTTCAGATAGATAAACTATCATAAGGTCTGGACTAACCTTTTCCCATTCGAGATACACCCTCACTAATATGAGGGGGATCTCGGTAAGTTCGTTGGTAGCAAATCTGGACTACATACAAGCCCAGATTTACTACCAACGTAAAGAGAGAAAAGAAAAATATATTGCGAATTTTGACAAACCAGAGAAATGAACAAGAATACATTAGAATAATAATAATAAATATGAGAATATTGGTAACCACTGCAGTGAGTGGTTCTCTATAGAGAGTAAAGAAGAGTTGATCGTAAATATCAAGTTCATGGTCTAACAATTTATTTACCGTCACAATCTGGCCTGGGAAAAGTTTTTTAGGGAGTAGCGGAAATGAAGTTTTCTTATCGTTATACGTAAGAGATAGGACATTCTGGCCCTCTGTCCCCTCTGCCTATCCGAACAGGGAAATCGTGCCTTGGTATACCATATATGTGTATAGTACAAAAGTATAATCGGTGAATTTGTAGCCTTAAATATATTTCAACCGACCAGGCACAAGTTATACTAAAATCAAAAGTAGTAAAAACATACGAGTATAATTTATACATATTATATTAAAACTGTTTGTATTGATATGGAAAATTTAAATGAGCAAAAATGATAAGGAATATTGGGTTTTACCAACTCGCGTAAATACATTTACAGCATCATCGTTACATGTCATAAGCATGTTGTGAACGATAAATTGTTTCACTGATGCAAAGAACTTGACTTAACCAATGTTTAAATTTGAATATAAAAATATTGTAATGTGAAACACAGACATACGTACTGCAGATAATAGTACGCCGTTTTTCTGTTGAGATAGGCAGAGAGGACAGAATGCCTGACTTTTCTACACTAATACTTCATCTTTTCTACATACACTCGCCTGCACCTACAACTCGTACGATTTATCTGATTAAGAATAAGTCACAATAAAATTTTTTATTTCTTATAAGATGTCCAAAAAAAATAAGCACTTAAAATAATTATAAATTCAGCATTTATTGAGGTATAGTATATCTGAGATTTAAACTTCAAATTAAAGAAGACAGACGTAGATGAAGAAGACAGACGTAGAAGTGATTGCAAGTGCTCTAATTGATGACCGTTCTGGTTCATGTACTGCTGATAACGTGGAATCGCATACATCACGAATCATGTTTTGGTATTTGGACGCATTTTATTTCAATGGCTGCTTTCGATTAAAAAACTGTTGCCAGTTTTGTGACATTTTTTTTCTTTGATTAAACTCTATAAAAAAATTGGCATGAGGTCTGGAGAATGCAGGAAATATTCAATGCGACCAGATGTTTAATCCATCTGTTCGGCAAATTTCCATCAAATGGCGATGATAATGCCTCACATCGCGATGATAATGAAGAGGTGCATCGCACCATCTTATGAAAACTGACTAAAATATTGAATTTAAAAAACTAAATCTTTTTTACATTGTATCCATTGGTGATATTTTCTAAGACTATATTTAACATATATTTATTTTATTTGGCAACAAAACAGTAACTTAACGCGTTAAGAGAATGCCAATAATTTATTTAATAACAATTCCAACCCAATCCTACATGGAGAGGCAGTGGCCATCCATTTACAACATTTTCTCTTGAAACAATGCGAGTTCCTTTAAAGTTCTATTGAAGAACGTTAAGAAGATTAACATTTTAATGTGCACGAAAATGTAAAATATTTTATATTTTTAATTAAATTCTTATGAATGAATTCCTCATAATGAACACCAATTAAAATTTAAATTTAACCGTCACGTCATATGAAGCGCCGTATTTATGAGTATATATTATATAATACTAGCTGACCCGGCAGACGTTGTCCTGCCCGAACGTTGGCTTGCCTGCTATTAGCGGGTTCAACAAACGTTTTTTCGATATTGAAATTTTCGATAAACTATATACTTATATATAATTCTTCTGTTTTCTAAACCATTTGTACACCAAAGATGGACTGCGAGTAGCAGAGGAATGTGACGCCTTACCAATAACATACGATGCATATTTAAACGATTTTCATTGTGATTAAATAATAGCAAACAACGAAAAAACTCAATTCATTTCCATGACAGTCATATTTTTTATTAATGTAAAAAAAGTAAAGTATTGAAATAAATGTTGAATCGTAATACTAACAGAAATAAATGTTGTTTTATTTTATCTTAATGCGAGTTGATGAACAATGTTTTTCTTCAATCCCTTAGGTGTATAAATTATCAAACTTGATGGTTTACCAACGCGAGAGCACGCAACATATAATTGGCCATGTGAAAATCATGGATGTTCTAGATCCAATCCACAAATGGACATTATTTGCCCTTGTTACTTATTAATAGTCATTGCGAATGCCAAGCGAATTGGAAATTGCAGGCGTCTGATTGGAATGGGTGAGTCTGAAGGAATCATTGGGATCCGTGGCAGGAGAATAACTTCACATTGAAACTTGCTGTTCAAAATGGTAGTTTCAAGAACATTTCCCATGATTTTTTTATGACCAATCGCGTGCCATTGCATAGCTTAGGTGCATTTAAATTCCGAAGCAAAATGATTGGTGAACCAATTTTTAATCGCAAGTTGTGTGGTAGCATTCCCGGTAAATCCAGTGAATTCAATAATTCAACAGGGTAGTTGACTGCTTCGTCAGGATCGACAACAGTGTCGATCGATTTGAACGACATCTCATTGCCAAGCAATGACTGATGTATTTTAAAATTAATAGCGTCAACATCGATATTGTCTGCACCGTGTTATCTCTGTGTTGAATCCGTATATCTCGACGTTCATATGCGTCGATAACCATAACAACTGCAACGTCATTAACGGTTGGTGCATTGTATTGGCCCGCGTGCTCTCCAGATGGTAATTTGTCTGCTTTGATGACGATCATGTAGTTGTCGTTTTGCAGCCTGTTTGAAACGTTATTGAACAACTGGACCAACTGGTTGTGATTTCTCAAAATCGGTTACAAAGTCGCCACAATTTCTTGCTCCTCCATCTGCTCGATGTGGTTGTATTGGCACCGTGTGTTTATTTGTGACTCCTTATCACCCATGAAGTAGATTTGCAAGAATTTTGGATCGACATCAGGCATTGAGATAAAAGAACCAATTTGATGATACACTTGGCCCTGAATCTTAAACGTTGATTAAAAATTGCGACCATTCTCATTCTGAACGATTTTTGTTGCTCCAAATGATGTCATTTAGAAGCAGGAATTGAATTTACGAATTTTACGCAAAAACAATTATGATTGAGGTGTGGCTCCAGCCAATAGTGTTTTCAATGGTTCTGGCGGCGAATTCAATGGTGGCAGTACAACTTTTCCATAAACCGACCGATTCACCTTTATATTTGAATGCCTGGCAGTGTTGGCATTCTTTGTCAATAGCACCGATGACAATTTGTGAATGTGACGAATAGTCGATGTCCGACTCATATTCGAACGCAAGGTGGAGAAATGATGCACGTGTTAATGCGCGATGCACTTGCAGGCGCTGTCGTTTATGAGCTCTGTGTGCGTCGGTGGCTCGTTGACGCGCCTGTCTTTGTCTTTGCATTTGCTCGAAGGCGTTCGTTGCGTTCCTCTTGACTTTCGTTTGCACGTGTGTTTGCAGCCTGGTCTCTTAAATTTGCATTGTCCATCAATTGATCTTCTACCGTTCTATTTAACCGACGGGTGTGGACTATTTGTGAATTATGTGTACGTCGACCAATATTTTCTCCTCGTCCACGAAGACGTGGCATTGTTCTTTAATAAACACACAACACATAAATATAAGTAACTTATATTTGAATTTTACAGATGTTATAATTTGTTGAACAAACTAACATGTTGTTTATTTTCGATGAGCCGTTTAACACTCCGTAAATGATATAGAATCATCGACACAAATAAGCACATAAAATAAATATTTGCAGGTTAGATTGATTGTCATTGAATGCACATGTATATAATTTAAATTTATTGAAGATCATGCAAGATATTCACTTCAGGACTGCACCTTACACATTTGCACAATGTATGTGTTTAAGTACACTTCATTTATGATTTAAAACGTTATTTCAATATGTTTTGTCGATGAATAATACACTCAATATTCACGTAATTGTGATACATGGAATATCGAAACACAGCGAACAGAAATTGAAATGTCAAAACAACGCGAAGCTACGACGCAACCGACTTGCGCATGTATTGGATGCGTACGTCAAATACCACAGAATTCGACATCAGCGCCACCTATGGTACACAAACATAACTATGAATTATTCTCAGAAGGTCAATTATTCATGAACTTCTCAGAAGGTTTTAACGGTCTATTATTCATGAACTTATGATTTTTTTCATTTAAAAAAATATGAGGTTGGTGAAAGTGGGGGGGGGGGTGAAATTTTGGGGTTATATGTTCTGATATGCGAAAAATCTTAAAATAATAAAAAATAAATTTTCATCAAAAAATAAGAAAAACCTTTTCCTAGAACCCGATTGCAGCGCCACCTACCGGGTCCAATTGTAAATTGAAACCATTCAGGGACCCACTCAAACACACACAAAAAATTTCATCAAACACACAAAAAATTTCATCGTAAGTGACTTGCACATGTATTGGATGCGTACGTCAAATACCACAGAATTCGACATTGGCGCCACCTATGGTACACAAACATAACTATGAATTATTCTCAGAAGGTCAATTATTCATGAACTTCTTAGAAGGGTTTAACAGTCAATTATTCATGAACTTATAATTTTGTTCATTTTAAAAATATATGAGGTTGGTGAGGAGGGGGAGTAAAATTTTGGGGTTATATGTTCTGATATGCGAAGAATTTAAAAAAAATAAAAAAAATTGTTTCGTCAAAAAATAAAAATTCCTAGAACTCGATTGCAGCGCCACCTACCGGATCCAATTGTTAATCTAAACCATTTAGGGACCTACTCAAATACACAAAAAAAAATTCATTAAAATCAGTCCAGCCGTTTAGGAGGAGTTCAGTGACTTACACACGTACAGAAGAAATATATATATTGTATAAAGATATGGCGCCCCTAGGCAATTAGCAACTTTATTAACGTAGTCTGATTAAAGTATGGAGTAATGCAAATATTTAATCATACTGATTTAACGTAGTCTGATTAGAGTATGGAGTAATGAAAATATTGATACTGATTTAACGTAGTCTGATTAAAGTCTGGAGTAATAAAAATATTGAATAATGCTGATTTAACGTAGTCTTATTAATAGGAATTTTATATTTATGTTTCAGGGTTCAACCATGGCTCTGGTCTCAAAAAAGCATTATACCCAATAGCAGTTATATAGTATCTGTGAACCTTGAGATTCCATGGGTTCTGCACCTTTATGATAATGCAAGTGCTCGAACTCTGTTGAGGTCATAAAACGTAAAGAGTGGTTATTTTCAATCAAAGCCATGATTTAATAGTCATCAGTAGTAATCGAATTTCCAGAGCGGACACCATCTCTGAGTGTCTTATCTCCGTTGTGGATTTTTTAAACCATGTTTGACACACATAATTGCTTACTTCATCATTACCATGCACTGAACATATGTTTTTTTGGTTTCGCATTTTTTGTCATTGTGGTTATAAAAAAACACTAGGCACCAAAAAATAACTTATTTTGTCACATCTTCAAAATAACGCCAAAAAACGCTAAATTTGGGTAAATAATGTCAGAGAAAATGCGCTTAACCTTTTCAAATAATATACATTCAGAAAGGTTTGAATGACGTAGGCAACAAAAATGTTATCCTAACGACATATATCCGAGAAATATTATATATACGAAACATAGTATACGAGTATATAAAAAAAAACTTGGTACCAACGGGAATCGAATCCGTGACCCCCAGGGTGAAAGCAACGGAGGTTGTTTGACGACATGCGCAGTGGAGACGACGTGAATGATTAATTATTTTAATGTGTTTGCTTGACCAATATTAATTTCAAGAAAATATTTTGGTTATTTTGATGAAATTAGCATTTTACAGACCGGTTGTGTGGATGTGGAGAATATTAATGAGCAAAAATGGAAAGACGATTGGATTTTCCCATCTCTCGGAAATACCGAGTCACGGCATACCATAATATACACAATTCATTATCTTCAATAATGTAAACAAATATTACTCAACTTATGTTCAAATTTTAATAGAAATATACTCGTATATATCACACCTAAAACTAACGCATTATTTCTACAGATTACCTCCATGATCTAGTTGGATAGACACCTGTTCCCAACCCGGATGTTGCGGATTTAAACTCCGTTGAAACCCGGGTTTTTTTTTTATAAATTCCAGTCTAGTTTTCCTTACAGGCTTCATTAATAGCTTTACGGTTAATTGAAAGAAATTGTCGTATGGCAATACGTCCGCCAGGTCAATACAATACAATAATTCCAATAAATGAACGTTTGTAAAGAAACCAGGGATTGCAAAGTATTTTTGACAAAGATTAATAGATATTTAATCATTGAGTTAAAAAAATATACATTTTTGCATTGTGTTACACCATCGTTGTATACAGTATAGATGGAATAAAATCATTTTTGCATTGTGTTCCACCATCGTTGTATACAGTATAGATGGAATAAAATCATTTTTGCATTGTGTTACACCATCGTTGTATACAGTATAGACGGAATAAAATCATTTTTGCATTGTGTTACACCATCGTTGTATACAGTATAGATGGAATAAAATCATTTTTGCATTGTGTTCCACCATCGTTGTATACAGTATAGATGGAATAAAATCATTTTTGCATTGTGTTACACCATCGTTGTATACAGTATAGATGGAATAAAATCATTTTTGCATTGTGTTCCACCATCGTTGTATACAGTATAGATGGAATAAAATCATTTTTGCATTGTGTTACACCATCGTTGTATACAGTATAGACGGAATAAAATCATTTTTGCATTGTGTTACACCATCGTTGTATACAGTATAGACGGAATAAAATCATTTTTGCATTGTGTTCCACCATCGTTGTATACAGTATAGATGGAATAAAATCATTTTTGCATTGTGTTACACCATCGTTGCATACAGTATAGACGGAATAAAATCATTTATGCATTGTGTTACACCATCGTTGTATACAGTATAGATGGAATAAAATCATTTTTGCATTGTGTTCCACCATCGTTGTATACAGTATAGATGGAATAAAATCATTTTTGCATTGTTTTACACCATCGTTGTATACAGTATAGACGGAATAAAATCATTTTTGCATTGTGTTACACCATCGTTGTAAACAGTATAGATGGAATAAAATCATTTTTGCATTGTGTTCCACCATCGTTGTATACAGTATAGATGGAATAAAATCATTTTTGCATTGCTTTACACCATCGTTGGATACAGTATAGACGGATAAAAATCATTTTTGCATTGTGTTACACCATCGTTGTATACAGTATGGATGGAATAAAATATTTCTTTTACTTCCACAAAATGAAATAAAATAAAATATGTATAGTATTTGTCGACGATGCAATAAGATATCGTGTGTGTCAAATATGGTTTGCCAAATTCGCAATGGTGATACGACAATTAAAGATGGTGTCCGCTATAGAAAGCACTTTACCACTTATGGCAACCAAATCAAGACGTAAATTTGGTTGTCATGAATGGTAAGTGTATGCATAACACAAGTGATTGCTAGGATACTGAAAATGTCGAAAATCGCCCATCACGAGTATTTGATACGTTCAAAATACGAAATTACTTTCTGGGTATCTCAATACAATTAACGTAAACTGCCATTGAAATAGATGTTTTGGAAAAATACGTTAATTTTATTATCATTTATTGAAAAACGTATCTTGTTTGCTTAAGTTAGATATCCATATGTTTTGATTGTAGCTTCACGCCCCTTTCACCTTAATATGCTAGAAATAACTTGTTTCAAATAAGTCGTTTTATCGTTGTTTCATTTTCGTCCAAGTTATGGTGTGTTAATATCAAAACCTTATCATTTGAAATTTAAATGTACAGCCGTACATAAGGCCAACTGATTCGATATTATTTATTGAAGGCCTTTGACATGGTTTAAACATCTTTTGCTTTTGGTGTATTTAAATATTTTTGAACATTTTTTTGGAGAACTCTAGTACAATATATTTTTGTAAGCAATTGACCAATGACTTTAAATTTTCAAAATACTGACACTCGATGTCTTTAAATCCTAAAGCCAATTTGATGATTTATAGTATATATACTATATATGATATAATTAAAGTGGCATTATACAGCATTTAGTTTTCCATACACTTTCAATCAACCCAATATATTAACATACGTAACATTTTTTTAACACATAACAAAACAAGTTAATATATTATAAAGCATTTGTTTTTTTACCTCAAATCCAATCCAATCAAGTCGATTAATTATATAGCATTTGTTTTATAACCCTTATTCAATCATGTCGATAAATAACATAGCATTTGTTTTTTTAACCCATATCCAATCATGTCGATAAATTATATAGCATTTGTTTTTTATCCCATGCCCAATCGAATTTCCTTTTTTCCGTTTATTCATTTTTTTATTCATTATATGGAAGTTTGATAGTGAAATATGTTGAATTTCTATAAAAAATATTATGTTTATGAATTATTTCAACGTGTACTATTTCAACAATTTTTAATTTTGAAGGTATTTAATTTCATGTTTGTAACTTAAAAATATCCAGGTCTACGTGCAAGTTTACTCAATCATGGGATGTTTTTTGGCACGGAAGTGTCACACGAATCGACAGGATAATTGTATAGTTCAAAAGCAACCGTAAAAGATAAATTGACAAGGTTTGGTAGCTTTTAAATAGTTTTATGTTTTTGCACGGAATGGATTTTTTTAGGAATATTGCATAGTGTTTAGCGGACTTAAGTAGTTTCTGTTAGCATAATACATGCATGCATATATATATGTACATACAAACCATCACGTCATCTCTCTGTTTAGGCATAGAATACAAAATATCATGCTTTCTTATATCGCCACACATATCATTCGTCTCTTCTACATTCATTCAGCTTCAAAGAGCAATGTTATAAACATTAATTTAGAGATCAAGCTCTACTCAAGGGCGATCTAACGCAGGACCTGGACCTACTATTATTAAACAAATTATGGCTGGTAGCTACAGGAGCACTCGAGTTTATCGTGTAAAACGCTTTCTTTCTCTATGATACAGCTTTATCAGATTATTACTATGTGGCCATCTCTTCCAACCAACCAAAAAGGTGTTTATGAGGCCTTAAGTGAAAACCAGGTTGAAAACTTTTTTTAAAAATCTGGGTTCCAGCGGATTTAAACCCGCAACCTGTGGGTTGGGAGACAGGGGTCTTAACAACTAGGCCTCAGAGATCGTCAATAGTTTGGTAGATAAGGGATTTTTTATCCTTTAATAATCTATCGGTATTAAACTAACTAACGACCCCATCGTCTAGTTGTTATCCCTGATGGTACTTTAAAAATCGAATCCACAACATCCGGGTTGGAAGATAGACGTTTTACCAACAAGGCCATGGGGGTCGCTTAATACACGTTCTCATACAACTCCTACAATTTCTCTGACTTCTAAGCTTCCTTTTTTCCAAATATCATTCACTTGATCTAATTACATGTTCCTTGGTCTTAATCTATTACGCCTTATACGAGTACTCACATTTGCACTGAATATTTGTTTTGTTAGTCTTTCTTCAGTCATTCGTACTACATGCCCAAACCTCACAGAGTGATCTTCTTTGTCTTACTTAAAACATCACATCCTTAAGTTCACATTCATCAGTAATCACTTCATTCCGTATTCTGTCATACATTGTCCCCCCGTGTATTCTTCTCAGTGTACGCATATCTACAGTATTTATTAGGCTTCTTTCAGTATTTTTTTCACGTCCACGATAACTCCCATAAATCAAAGTTGGTACTGTTGTGGACTCTCATTTTAGCAGATTGTTATACTGTCTGGTATAATATATTAGGTCCTTACATATGAAATTGGCGTTTTGTTTGGGAGGAACATAAAGTTGATTTTTTTTTAATATAATATATTTATTTAATCAAAGTATGTACCATTGCTATCTATGCACTTTTGCCATCTCATAGGTAGTTCATCGATCCCTTTACTAAAAAAACCATTCGGACGGGAATCAATAAAATCTTTGAAGTCGGTTTGGACTGCCCCATCGGAGTTGAATTTTTTCCCTTGCAAGAAGTTATCCAAATTTCGAAAAAAATAGTAATCTGTTGGGGCAAGGTCCGGAGAGTACGGTGGATGTCTTAGACATTCCAATTGAAGCTCTTCTAATTTGGTAGCCGTCTGTTGTGCAGTGTGTGGTCTAGCGTTATCATGAAGCAGCAGTGGCCTAGAGCGATTAACCAGCCTCGGTTGTTTAGCAGCTAGCTTTTCCATCATGGTTTGCAGTTGCTGACAATAGACATCTGCCGTAATCGTCTGGCCAGATTTAAGAAAGCTGTAGTGAACGACACCAGCACTAGTCCACCAAACGCTCACAAGTAACTTTTTTGGAGTCAATTTTCGCTTGGGGCATGGTTTGGCTGGTTCGGCAGGGTTCAGCCATTGCGATGAGCGCTTCCGATTATCATACAGGATCCACTTTTCATCACAGGTTCAATTCAAAATCCCTTCATTATTGTGCCGGTTGAGTAATGCAACGCAGCAGTCAACGCGCGTTTGTTGATTTGCTTCACTCAATTCGTGAGGTACCCACCTTTCAAGCTTTTTCACCTTCCCAATTTGCTTCAAGTGGATTAAAACAGTTTTATCACTAACACCGCAGCCTGCAGCTAACTCGGACGTGGTTTGCGATGGATCCGCTTCCACAACAGCCTTCAATTCTTCATTATCAACTTTGGTCTCCGGCCGTCCACGGGGCTTGTTCTGCAGCTCGAAATTTCCAGAACGAAAACGTTGGAACCAAAAACGCACTGTGTTTTCTTTTGCGGCACCGTCGCCATACACATCATTAATCCTTCGAGCCGTTTCTGCAGCACTGGTGCCACGGTGGAACTCGTACTCGTAAATAACGCGATATTTCAAGTTTTCCATTTTGTAAACTGAGTGACGCAAAGAAAAAAAACAATTGAGGAAAAAACCAATGAATTATAATTTTCGAAACACAAATACTTGAGTAAATAGCTGTATAAATTTGAATTTGGAATTCCTAACCAAAGAGAAGATATTTGAGATCAAAGTTGCCAGTACGGCAAAACGCCAATTTCATATGTAAGGACCTAATATATGGTTTAGTGGCCCATTGATTTCATATCGCTATACTTCCATCGAGATCCTTCTTAACTCTTCCATCATCCAAAAAAATACTTTCCAAATAGCAGAATTCCTCAACCTGCTTCAATATTCACCCATACATCGTTTTTACTTTTTCTTTTACACTTTTCTATCACCATGACTTTGAATTTCGCAACATTTATTCTGAGATATTTCTCTTTGCATCTCAGTAAATAAACATGTTTGCACAAAGATCATAGAAATAGCATACTTTGAAAAAAAAATGAAGTAAAATATCCATTTATGTCACAAATAATTCATTACGAGTTTGCATTATGCAATTCCAATCTTTCTCTTAAGTTCCTTCTTCGTTTCTTTCTCTTAAGTGAAACCTGAGCTCTATTATCATCAGGACTGCCACTCTAGAGATGTTGATTCCCAATTAACCTTCCGTTTTTTTGGAGGTCTTCTTGGGAGATGCCACTATCGGGTATTTCATTAATTGCCACTTAGTGACTTCTACAGTATTAACCTTAGCTCACTCTTCTACTTCACAAATTTCTCAGATACTGGAGTATCTAATAGAGGCTTTTTATTTCATAGACTATGAGGCTTTTTATTTCATTAATTCTGAATATACCTTTTGTTTTTATCACATCAGCTCTAAACTCTATTTCAGGGCTGCCTAACATTTTGTTACAAATGAACGATTTTTTTGAAGAGTGACATCGCAATCTACCAGTGTATAGGAAAAGGTACAAAATTATAATCAGATATAATTATTTCATAATTATTATCAGCAAAAAAATAGTATATGCAACGGGAAAAAAATAAAGATTACTTAAAAGTATGCCACGATCGGTTGGTAGATCGCAATCGACTGTTTACGTACCCTTGTTATTTTACATTAATCACAATTTCACTTATACTCGTACATGCGTTATAAATATTGACCTACCCAACGAAAGAGTTGTATAACATGCAACACAATTTAACTGGTACTTATTTCTATCCACACTGAAGGTTGTTAAGATTCGTGAATATAATTAAACATATTGCAAAAAATAAATGGTTTGATTCCCACCAGAAAAGAGTCTAAAATCTGTAGCTGGTAAATGGGCGATTTTTTAAACTTAAGTTTTACTCAAAGAAAATAGTATTGGAATAAAACACTTTTTAAAGGTCTTAAAGTATTTTCTTTGTCTGTCATAAAATATAAGCATTTATAACACTATACAATACAGTACATTTTATGTAAATATTTATTTTATAAAGCTTTCATATACATATTAAACCCAATAACATAGCTTAAAGATAAATGATATACAGTAACAAGAAAAAAAAAACACATTAAAAGCTTAAGGAGACAGTATATACAGCAGTAACAAAATAAAAATTAGCTAACAAGAAATATTTGTTTAGCCGAAAGTGGTTTCTCTCATTACTAAGTTAGTTGTAACTCCCATTACTAAGAAAGCCCAAAATACCAGCTAGAATTGAGATTTAAATCTAGGAATAAGAGAGTGCAAGAAATGTCGATTTTTTTCAGATAAAGCACGTTTTCTGAACTGAAAAGAAAAAAACACCTGACGTATGAGTAGAGCTCTCAGAAAATATAAAACCTGTAGAGATGCAAAGTGAACATGCAGATATGAGGTTTCTTGGACAAAAGTAGTGTTGTGTGTGTGATTTTGGGGCTATACAGCATTTACAGCACATGATTATTGGTCCGAACCTGTGGAATGTCAGGGGAAAGACGTGATTGATGCTAATAATAGGGCGATCTCTGTTGGCTCGTACTGGAAACACGTTGAATAGTTAACAATTGATTATTCAGATTCGGAAATGAATGGATACATTTTAATATTTTTTTTGTAATATGTATAGTTAATTTTATATGTCTGAACCTGTCTACAGGCTGTTTTAAAAATTGTTTACTTTTTTATTTCGTACGGTACCCTTCTACATTTTCGAATTGGTGATTCGAACATATTAAAGAACGTGACCGTGAGACAATATTAAATTCGACCACAGCAATTGGGTTATCGGGTTAACTCGCGGCATTGCATTTCACGTGCTGGCAACACTACCACACGCGAAAAGACAATAACACTTGTGCGTGCGAGTATTGTTACTTATCAAACTGTTTTACCAGACTGGGAACCGTTTTTTAATTTTGTTTTTGGGTACCATTGGGAATTGAACCCGAAACCTCTGAGTGGAATTCAAGCATCTTACTAATTAAGCCACGGAGCTTGAATGTTTAAAATGGTTCAAAAAACCTTTTGAAAACACTAATAAAATTATTTGGTTTTTCCTAAGGATCAAAGTGATGATCACTTATTAAATTTTTCAATTTGGCCTTCGCTTTGTAAAGCTTGAAGGCGAAATCTTTAATATTGTGTATTTTCCGAAGGAAACGGCGTAAAAGCGGGCTTATGAAAGACGAGACAAAATCCCAGGAATTAATTCGAAAATACTTTCATTACGGCAGGGGTGCGCAACCTTTTGTGTTTTTACGACGCCATTATGTGGACCGCAACCCTCTGCGCAAATATTATTGCCGATTTAATGTTTCTGCAAAGCATTAAAATATTATAACCCTTTCTTATAAGTGGGCTATCCAAAACATAGGCGATATAAGTTTTTATTTCTTTACACAGATATAACGGTTTCAATTCCTTTGTTGATTTTTCAGTGGCTTATAACCTCTGAAAAAAATAACATTTAAAATAATAAACGTACTTAAACTTTCTAAATATTTCTCAAAAGTTCCGGCTCTAAATTTGTGGAACTTTATATGAGATTATTTTACAAAAAAATCGTTTGTTATTCCGCATTAATCATAATTCATTCTGCCTGAAGAGAGTCACTAGATAAAAGGTAGAAACACGTGTCTCATATTAATGTAATTCGTGGTATAACAAAGTAACAAATTATTCAATAATTAAATATAACTTAAGCTGTATGAAATATATATTTTTTTGAAGGGATAAAATATTTGCATTACAGCTTTTGCGTTGCAATCGAGAAACATTTTTTGAGTTATTCATGTCTATTGTATAATATTTGATTTTTTAACTCTCCGTGCTTAACTATATGGTATTTTCATTCATATTTTGAAATATATAATCGAATGTTTCCTGAATTGTTTGCTCTTTTTTGTTTTATAATAAAGAATATTATTATTGTGATATATATAAGTGTCTAGTGTCGTTTATTTTGTCAATTGTAATTAAATAAAGAATTTTTATTTATTTACATAGATAGAATAATATTTTTCTTTTGTTGTTTTTTCCAGGAGTTAATATCCCTTTGATTAATAATTATATATATGTGTAAATGTAGAGATTTGGACTATCCATAGTATTGATCAGTTTTAACATCTTTAAAAACATAAAACACTGTATGGTATTTCCTTTCTTGATTTTAACAGATGTAAATAACTTAAATATTTTTATTTTAAGCTTCAAAAATGTAAATTTGTACTTAGACTTTGAAGATAAACATATATACACGTATACATTTATGCTACGAATTCTGAAAGAGTAATACACCTCGCTGTTTTCAAACTACTTTGACATTCTTCACGTTGCATCAATAATATTAAAATGTGGATGCTACCATTTAATTTTTTTTCTGAGAGCAATTCATCCGGATGTTTAAAATGTATATACCTTAAACAGAAAAAAAAAACGTCTAACCAACTAGGCAACCTCCGTAACTTTTTGTTATTTCAGAGAGTTTGATTCCTAGTCTCTTAAAATACGATATTCTTCTCCCGATCTTTGTGATGTTCTCGACATGTGTATATCAGATAACCTTAATGGAATTATTGGTAAGCCTGTTTTAAATTCTGAAGTGATGGTCTCATTAATGCCTACTTTTTATACAGTTCTCATCTGATTTCACTTAAGGTCTTTTAACCATTTATCTTGTTGGCAGAAATTGCTACATGGCAATAAACCCGCCAGATTAAATTATATTTAACGAATACGGACTAAAAAACAACGATCAAAATACTATACACAGGAATTAAATTGAAGTTTATTAACTTGTTATTGAAATTAAAGAATTTTAAAAGACATACTTGTAGGTCGGTGGAAAGAACTCTTCTGGTAACAATACTGGTACTTGACCGCCCTTGCAAGATTGCCTTTCCACGTACGGCAGTATTACCAATACGTACTATGAAGAACAGTGATAATGTGCCCATTTTAGTTGTCTAGCCCTAAAATATCAAAATATGGTGCTAAAGACTATGTTTTCTTGCCCACGTACCCACATTACTTTCTCGAATATTTAAATCAACTAATGAAGCTTACAATAACTTTGAAATATCAGTAAGGATGATATGTATAAAAATAAATGAAATATTCTTTATAAATAAACAATTTAAAACTGAAGTAGATTTGAACTAGATTTATATTTTGTTTTGACGAAATAAAAATTAACCATCTTAAAATCAATTTCTTTTGAAGGTGACGCAAAGGTTTCAAAGCACTCTCCGTTACAAATAAAATTTTATCTGTGAACTTTATTCCATTGAAACTATTTTACTAACAAGGTAATGAAAAAAGATAATGAAAGGCTTTGTTTTTCTCAAAAGTTAAATGTATACTCTTTCTAACTTCAATATGGATAGGATAATAGAGAAATGTGTTTGTATCATTTTGAAGCTTAAATCACTGAATATAATTATGGAATACTTAATTACTTAGACGCTGAAGATGCATTGATTTTAATGTAGATACTCAGAAAGGTGCTAATGATAAGGGCTGGAAGGACTTCGTAAATAACTCAACGTCACCATTAGAACTGGAACCCGCAGATAGTTCTCAGAAACATCACAGTTGTTTTTCCTGGGATATTAAAAGAGACAGAGGGAATATCTTTACTTTATGCTCAGACATATGTGTGAGAGAAAATTGTTATATTTTTAATGTATCAATGATCATATGAAATTATAAGCAAATTGTGGATTTTACAATGTCTTTGTAGCGAAAGGAAACGATAGCGTGGAACGATACGAAACAAAGTCAGTGGGACTCTAAAACATATATACTCGAACCGGATTGTATACAAATCTACTAATATAATACAATACTCGTATCTCACAACAGTATTTTGGTGCCAACTTTGATGTATGGGAATGAAAAGTGAACTTGGCAAAAATACTTATATCAGTCGAGTAACTGCTGTGGAAATGCATGCACTGAGAATAATACGTGGGGTAACAATGTGTGACAGAATACGAAGCGAAACAAGGGGCAAATGTGAACTTAATGCTGATATATTGAGTAAGATGAAGATAACTCTGACATGAAGAATGAATTAATGAAAAACTAATAAAATAAATATAAAGTGCAAGGCGTGTGAGAAGAAGACCAAGGAAAGTATGGTTGGATCAACTGAACGTATTATTTTTAAATTACTATGTATTATTTTGTTCCTATATCTGTTATTTCCACAATATTTCTCTTTATAAAACCATCAAATTGAATAGCTAACAAAATTTTCGAAACCCGGCAAATGTGTAGGATCTACAAATAGGAATCAAAAAGCTTACTCCCGTCGTACGAGTGTCTGCGGAAATGAAGAACTTCCTTGCGCTGGAGAAGGACTACAAAAGGTTTTTTATTATCCAGGCATGAAGGAGAAGTATCATTAACCAGTGACTAAAATTTTCTACAGCTTAAAGTAGGGTCAAAAATATCGAGTTGTAGTGGTTTGGACTTGAACGGATGGGTGATGAAATACTGCATTAACAAACTTTAATGCAAGCATAGATGCGAGTCGTAGTAGATGATGACTGAGTGAATGGTTGAACTAAGTGAATAAATTTTCAAAATATGGAGCAAGAGAAACAAAATATGAGGATATGTATGAATGACGACCTCCGTGGCCTGGTGGTAAGACACTTGTCTGCCAATCCGGAGGTTGCGGGTTCGATCCCCGCTGGAACCCAGATTTTTTAAAATAGGATTCCAGTCTGGTTAACACTTAGGGCCTATAAAAACATCTTTCTGGTTGGTTGGAAGAGATTGTCACATGACAATAAACTCGCCAGGTTTTAAAAAAAATGTGTAGGAGGCAAAGGAAGTATGTCGTAGTTTAGAAGTTTGGCACTCTGTCCATTTTTGCCTTCTCCAGCAGAGAAATGTGATGGTATTTAATTATGAATTAAATATATCAATCCGAAATTAGGATATTTTGCAAAAACGACAAAATAAAATAAAAATAGAACACAAATTACTTAACGTTTTTCTGATACTTTTTACAATTTAAGCAAATCTAATATTTCCCAATACTTTTTTTCGCTTGCTTGAAAAATTTCCGCACTTTATTTTTAACCTTTTCGAGTATCGAATGTTTATTTTTTTTCTTTTGAAAAATGTAGTGGTGAAACTGACGTTAATATTCAATATGAGAGTGTCGAAAAATAGATTTAAAAAATTTCAAGCGTTTGTAATTTGAAAACACGAAGCAATTAGTTAGAATATTGAACCAAAGCGTCAACTAAACGAATTGATTAGTTTACATGTTAAACAGCATACGAGTAGATAAGTGATACCCTTTTCTTAAAATGTATTTTTCTCACTTGGAGTAACCACAAGTGAATATTTTGATATTTTCTTATTTTATTCTCAGTTTTCCAGTTTAAAAAAAAGACAATGGTAAGAGACATTGATATTCGCTTTTTTTTTAAATAATTATCTATCACTTAACCACAAAGTAAGATAAAACTCGTGTACAAGATATCCCTTGCTTTGCGCAAGTTATTGATTCTAGGAAGAATCGCTTTACTGGAAAAATGCGTTAATTGAATTAGTTTTAATTTAGGTGAGATATACATTGGTTCGAAACAAAAAAGGTAACCTAAAAATGACAAAGAAACACTATTATTTTTATTTTTCACTAGAAGCCCCACAAACCTTACTTCTAATCAGCTATGGATCAACTAGGTCTGGCGAATCTGATACATCATTCTCCTGTTGTCTTGAAGGCAGTGGATCGGTAGACAAATGATTTTCAAATTTTGTTTTTTCAAAAATTGTCCGACTCGACAGATAATGAATAACGTACTCGTATGCTGAGCGTGAAGTATCTCTGCTAGTAGTTTCCAAATTTTTCAAAAATGCGTACCCCTAAACCAAAATTTAAAAAAATCAGTATGACAAACAAAAATAAAGTCCAGATTAAACACTTATTTAAGTAATTGTCCGACAAACAAAAATAAAGTCCAGATTAAACACTTATTTAAGTAATTGTCCGACAAACAAAAATAAAGTCCAGATTAAACATTTATTTAAGTAATTGTCCGACAAACAAAAATAAAGTCCAGATTAAACACTTATTCAAGTAATTGTCCGACAAACAAAAATAAAGGCCAGATTAAACACTGATGTAAGTAATTGTCCGACAAACAAAAATAAAGTCCAGATTAAACACTTATTTAAGTAATAAAAATAAAGTCCAGATTAAACACTTAACATATTTAAGTAATTGTCACATTTTGATTTAATTTTCAAAACTCAAAATGGACAAAAATAATAATATAATAAATACGATAGACAATTTGATTGAGAAACAAATTCATTATTGATTTTTACTGTTAATGAAAAGAAAACCAATTGCATTTAATATAAGCATTACTTTTTGGTATATTTTTTCCTACATATTGTACAAATTATTCACGTACCACCAGTAAGTTGTGCGTGTACGAGTACCATTGGTTAATAGCCGTTACGCAACTTCTTCGAAAATCAAACCTGTTTTTCATATTCTTTTCTTAATTGTATTTAAATCGCGTTATAGCGAAATCGCTTCAAGTACGACCGCGTATAATGAGTGCAACCTCTATTTAATATGAAAATAAAGATTTGTCCAAAATGACGCCTTAATTCATCAATTTTTTTTGTTTTGAACCTGGCGAGTTTATTGCGATGTGGCAATCTCTTCCAACCAAGCAGAAATATGTTTTTTATCATTCCTATTGAAAAAATAAATGTGACTCACTCCCATGTGAAGAATATATTTAAATAATAACTGAGAGCGTATAACACAAAAGTTACGTTTAACCATTTTAATCCAACGGAGCCGATTATCGGCCTCAAAGTTTTCATACAAGTTTTTATGTTGAATAAAAAAAGTTTTTTTTATGATATATAAAAATTGCTTATTATTTTACACTATACAGGGAGGTCTCTACAGAAAATTAGGGTTTAAAACTAAATATTAACTGAAATAAAAAATAAAATATAAACTACTGT
Source organism: Odontocerum albicorne (assembly GCA_949825065.1). Taxonomy (NCBI): domain Eukaryota; kingdom Metazoa; phylum Arthropoda; class Insecta; order Trichoptera; family Odontoceridae; genus Odontocerum; species Odontocerum albicorne. Next base: position 35,391,852 of record OX463846.1, read on the forward strand.
TTTATTGCCAAAATGTGCTTGGGATTTTTTGCACATTTTATGCGAAATATGCTGGGACTTAAAGGGTTAAAATAAACTTATCTTGATAATTAAATATTCGTAGCACAAATTGTTACTTTACGGTCCTGTAAAGAAATAAATCCCATATAGCGCAATTGAGAGAGATTTATATAGCGCCATTTAGAGAGCAGATTTGTCAATGGCGCTCTTAACTTAAGATTCAAACCCACTTTTATTGATAGATTAAAAAATTTACAGTATTAAATATTTATATATTAGTTCAGTGTAAATACACAAATAGGAAAGCAGTGGTTGCAGCCATTAGATTATATACGAGTATATCTCTAGTATTCGTAGTTCTGAAAAACATATTTGATAAGAAAACCACAGAAAACTTACCAGCGAAAGACGAACTACAAAGAAACCTTTGTAGATCTTCCGATATATAGTATAACATGATAGTAACACGTTCGGTGTAATGTACATATTATATGTACATATGTACTGCTCATATATAATCTTAAATATTGATAAGAATTCTTAAAAAGGTTGTCTTTAAGTGCTTCCTAAAACAGCACACGCCACCCATATTTCCAACATTTAGAGGCTAATCATTCCACGTCACAGGACCATCGATAGTAAAAATTCTGTCATAATACCACGATTCTGAACAATCAATTCATTCGATGGAAACTAAATCGACTCCTCTCCGAAGGAATATCTTTTGGGTACATAATAGAACGGAATTTCAACGAACACTTTTAACAAAATCTTCTGTTATGTATATCATGAACTTTGTTCGATACTCTTCTATTATGTATATCATGTACTTTGTTTTGGTTCTATTTATTTCCAATTTATATTTGCGACTCTCTTCGGCCACTCTTTTAAGCATCTCAGATAATAATTTTGTTGTTAAATCGATAAAAAAGATCTCAGTCAATGTGTGAGTATTCCGAATAAAATAAATATTTTCCTCTTCCTCATCCTCATCTTCAAAGACATGAGATGTTACCTCAACTTTGCAGATATCTTCAAACCTTCAAGGTTCAAGGATTTGATAAGTCAACACTCTCGCTCACCTCAGGGGTTATAAGTACTTTGGTTCTGGAAGCCAGAGGACCATTTATTTATTTAGAGTCTGTCACCTTTTTAGGGATATTGTGGTTAAACTTCCCGGAAATATACATGGAAACTTTTGGAAAATTGAACGTTTCTTTTTTAAGTAAATATATCCAGGTTTCTTGTTAACTCTAGAGGATTTTCAATTTATTTCACAGGTTTCTGGATATGTATACCAAAGTATTCTTTGATTGCTTTGCGGGTGAGAGAACACGTGACGTGAGATTAAATGTGATTGATATGTACACTATTTATTTTTAAATTTCATACCCTTTATGTTAACTCCTGACCAATTATTTACATTAAAATAAAATATCTTGGAAAAATGTAACTGGGATGTTTTTAATATACTCGTATTTTTGCTTAATATTTTTAGTTTGTCTCAATAAATGTAACGAGGTCTTTCACAAGATTTGAAAAATAACTAAAAAATATCTCGTTTCTTTCAGTGACATGGAATATTTTTCCATCACTCTATGATATACTCCAATTTTATTTTATGGTGACTTTTAAACTTTTAAGTATTAATATATAACAAATGTATACCAATGTAGGTTTTCTCTTGGTACTCCCATAGAGATATGGCGTGATGGTGACAATCATTCAGACCACGAAATAAGTTTAAAAAATCTTTAATTTTAGGCCTAGTTAATAAGCGAGTGCGGTCCTGTGGCATATTGGAATGACTTGGAGTAATTATAGTTTGAGCAAAGCTTTTACAAGCGGCAACGTTGAAACTTCACAAAGTAATTAAACTTTTGTTGAGGCAACTCGAAAAGCGTGATTTTACAACTCGATTGCATCTACATTAATAACTGCTACCTTTTTCTAAACAGCAGTAAAAGTGTTTACTTTTCCCAAGTATAAGTGAGATATTTATGACGATAATAATGATTTAATATTGGGCACAGCTAAGTGATAAATAACCACACCAGGATCATCTTGTGAAATTCTCATGTAAATAATTTTAGAGCTTTGCCGTTGTTTGTTACGTGGCGTGGAATGGTCAGCCTCTTAGTGTAAGAGGTATGGGTGGCAAAGAAATGTTTTTAACTTTCCCTTAAAGATTTCGGGCTATTCATTGAACGGGTAATACTGAAGGCCCTGTTTGAAGATTATCAGCCCTGATTGTCGTGATGATCATGTTCATCCCTGCGATGACGAATCTCAGAACTCAGGTTAGATTTTAAGGAAAGCCGTCGAAACTGAAGTACCTATTATATATTATGATTTCTTATATTAGATACTTTTGCTTTTCCCGGGACTCCGGAATAAATTCGGACTTCGTGGGATCTCGGAATGTAAATAATGAAATCAATATTTTCAAATGAAATAACAGGCTAAGTTAGGGGGCGATGAATTATCTAAAATGCGATTGTAGGCTATGACATGACTTATTACATTGTAATACTCGTACATTCTTCTCCGTGTACGAGGGTTGATCACGAAATAGCGAGTTTTTTTTAATTCACGGGCTGTTTGTTTTTGATTGAGCTCATCTTTTTTCTTCACGGTAGCGACACTCGATGATGTAAATTTCAATTTTCAGCCGTACTGGATGGGCAGTTTAAGTTTGACAGGCAATTATTTACAACGCATTTTGACATGGTTGTAATTTTTTAAATGAAAAAATTACAGGACAAGGATTTTTTTAAGGTTTTACGCCATTTGCTTGAGGCAATCCGAAATAAACGATCAGAATCGTGGGTACACAGCTCCTGGATTTTGTACTACGATCATCGATTCACACTTCACTACTATATTCGTGAATTTTTGGCCAAAACCAACACCGTAGTGATGCCACAGCCACAGTATTAACCAGATGTGGCCACTTGCGAATTTTTCCTGTTTCTGAAGAAACAGAGGACATAGATGCAGAGGACGTAGGACAACGTTTTGCGACTATAGAGGTGACAAAGGCCAAATCGCTGGGTGAGCTGAAGGCTATCTAAATAAGTGTGTTCTACAAATGTTTTGCGGATTGGAAGAAACGTTGGCAAAGGATACTTTATCCTTTAGTGATTACTTTGAAAACGACAAAATTAATATTAATGAGTAAAAAAAATACTTTTTGATTAAAATGAAAATTTTCCTTCATTTCTTTATCATACCTCGTATAAAAAAGTATTTATGACAGAAATATTACCTTTCCATAACATATGAAATTTAACCAAACAAAAAATATATAAGAATGAATTGTTATAATAAGAATTACGATAGCAAAGGTAGCCGATTCTGTGGTAACTCAGTCTGGTTTATACTTTATTTATAAAAAGTCTTGCTGCAGAAAATACTTTTTCTGATTCTATAGACTTGGGAGGCATCGTCTTAAGTGCATCTAACAGCAAAGATAGGTTTTTGTGTTTATCACCGGTGGTCTTGAAGATAGCGAATCTTAAAACTAATTAAAGAAAAATTACAATTTTTTTTATATTCCAAGATTTCCTGTGACCACAAATATTTCCCGGGAAATTTAGTTTAAAACATATCTGTATCCCGGGAGAAAAACTCTAATGAACGCATTTGTAAGTTATTTTACAATATATTTAATACTCGTACAACATTTTGTGCATGGACACAGTATTTTTTAATTCATATTTCTATGGGTTGAAAAAATATGGTTCGTGATAATGTAAGTTTTTTGCATAATATTTGAACTTAAAATAGTATTATAAAAAATATAAATTTAGTAAAAAAAAGTTCTTTATAATGTGTGATGTATTACTTTTTCTATCGAAACGCAACTAAGTACGAGTTATCCCAGACTTTTCTTTATGAAGAGCGCTTTAATCTCTCAAAACCAAGGATATAAAGAGCTTAATCCATCTCCTGGAGAATTAATTATCCAGGTAGCAGTATTCGAAACGCACTAAAATGTATTTTAAATTACACGCTGATAGAAAAAAAATCGTTGAACACTTTGCAGCTTTTGACGAACGCCCTTCGAATAAACTCTTTTTCGATCCCTGAATTTTTACTCTTTTGAAAGAAAGTTGATGTTTAAAAATCCAAGCTACCTTAGAAAGGTGAAATTATTCTTTAGCTCGGGGCTACCAATAAAATTCTCTTCTAAAAGCAGTCTTATTCAAGCGACGTTTCAATATTTCTTGGAAGTTTATTTTCCTTAGGCTTTTACGTTTTCCAATGTTTGTAATTTAGTCAACGATTTGTAAATGAAAACTAATAAACACACGTAACATTTGTATCATTTATTGGTTTCTTTAAAATCCGTTTTAGAAAATTTTGTAAATAGAAAAAAAAATGGTACTTGTTGAATTTATAAGGTTGAAAATAAGACTTGAAATTTAAGAAAGATGTTAAAGTTGCCATAAGTTAAAACCAGAGTGATACCCTTTCAAAAATTTGATCTGACTGGAATCGAACCCATATATTTCCGATCCGGGAGTCGCAGGTTTATTTTCAGTTAGTATCAGTTTTCACTTTAGATCTCTTTAACATTTTTCTCGTTATTTGGAAGAGAAGTCGTACTTTATAAAATGAAAATGTAATATATCACATTATGCACTATTTTTATAATTCTAAAAACTGTCACATTTTGACAGGTTAGTTACCATGATGCATTTTTTCGAATGTATCAGAAATATATTAATCGGTTTCTTGACAAAGTTAACTAAAAACCTTTTTGGGGTAATGTCGCGTATCTTCTTTTCTTCGAAGTCATAACCTCAATGACGAGAAATGAATTCTGCGCCGTAATTTCTGTATGTCGTGCACATTGTTCTCCAGTCCTCCCGTCATTCCGCAGTCTGCATACCTTATGAAAAAGACACTTGACGAGTGCTACGGACCTGTAGAACTCATAATTTGGTTGCTCCAGTACATAGGTGATTTTGGCTTTTGTAACCATCCACGTTGTTAGTGGCTATAAGCTTTTCCATGCCCTCTTCGCCTCTTTGCGCGATACATGACCGGAGAGTTGAAGAATGCGCCGAGTCACAATATACTATAATCTCTGAGATATTAAATATCTAACCTACGTTTTGCAGACGCTATTACATTTGTTGCCCAGTCATTTCATGAATCGTCAGAACTGCTTGATCGTGTGGGAGTCCATGCATCTCCATAGTATTAATCTTAAATTTGTCATTCTTTAAACTTCATTTCCATACATTAATGTGGACACCAACATACAATTATGCATTGCCATTTTGCTACTTTTGATACGGCGTGGTTGAGTTATGTTACATTTAGTGCTCCACTTTGTTTCTTATCGCTACTCTCCTTTCAATATTCCTATTAATATGTCAATCACACTTACTCGTAAATATACTGCTCAGATAACAAAATTCATCTACCTGGTCTAGTGTCTTTGAGTTTAACTAACATATACATCCCAAACACTTTTTTCCACAACTCTTTCTATAAACTATAACCTTTGATTTTGCTACATTCATTTTCAAACATTATGCTAGACATCTCTCACGCAGTTCACTTGTCATATCCTTTAAATCGTCTTTATTTTCAGCAAGCATAACTACATCAAATTCATACAGAAGTCGACATACATTCATTTTAATCATAATTATTTATTTATTTAAATGACAAGTAATTGTAAGAATACATAATTTATGAAAAACAAGACAAACTATGTAATGAAAACCGACAATTTAAAGCTGACACTCAATTTACATGGATCTGGTTTTATGGGCTTTCATTTGTCGTGTCCCCAGTAAACTAGGCTATTGACTGTACCTTACTGAGGACATATAAACAATAAAAAACACACCACATTTAAAAGTTCACACATTTTTTTACTACAACTTAACCCACCTGCAAGCTCAAGTAAGTACTCAAGCCCCTTGTCGAAATAACAACTGAATTCGGTATTTATTGAGTCGGTTTCTTATTGCATGTCACAAGGGTCTGGTAGAAATATTGACTTAGGGCAAAAATATGTTCTAACTCGAGAGATGGTGAATATTTGATCATTTGCTATGCGTGTCATGTGCCTTTACTGAGTTTTTTTCTTCTTGATTATAGTTCCTGATATTGGATTTATCTCCCTTTTAATCGCACACAGCTTAAATTATATATATTTAAATTGCCAAGGTGAAAGAAAATATGGATCGAATCAACGTAATATCGGGTATTTTACCAGAAATCCTCTATCACAAGATAAGCGTCTTAACAATTAATCTACGGAGCTCAGCAACTTCTTCTAATAATAGTATTCATCTGTGTATTCCTTATTTCAGCACCTGTAGAGTTAAGATATGAAACATGTGAGTTTATAATTGAAATACAAATTCAGCTGAGGTACTTGGGATGAAAAGCTGAAAAACATCTGTGCTTTTATAGAGAATGACGGGAGAATCCTTGGTAATTATTTCTCCGCCATTTCTATTATGTCTGAAAGGAAGGAATTAACTTCCTTCATAAAGTCAATTGTAATGGTCGACTATGAAATGCGGTGGAAAAAATGAATGCAGCTTCATTGAAATTATCCGCCATTTTTATTTTTATTAAAAATCTCTGTTAAAAAGAACTTTTCCCCATTTTTATATTTAAACCTTAAAAATATATTTATTTAGAATTATTAGAACAACTATTGCTAGGTTTTATTAAACTATTTTCTTATTGTATAATTAGCTTTGCCTACAACTTTGTTTACGTGGATGTTTCATAGTCTTCATATCATTTGACGACTTCTGTGGCCTAATAGATTGTAAATTTGATTCCCGTTGGAAACCAGAATGTTTTATAAAGAATTCCAGTATGGTTTACACTTAGACCTCTTGAACAACTCTTTAGTAGGTCTGAAGATATTGTCACGTGGCAATAAGAACGCCAGCTCAGTCATCTTTTTACGTTACTGTTCGTAGTAAGTGGATAGTGTGATGTACTGTATTGCACTATCATTGTATACAATGCGACCTGGCAGTCTTATTACCAACACTATCATTGTATACAATACAACCTGGCAGTCTTATTACCGACAATATCATTGTATACAATGCGACCTGGCAGTCTTATAACCATGTCTCAATTAATTTATTCCCAACAATCCCTATCCCGCCATGCCGAGACAACAGATTGCAGAGACAACAGATCTTCATTTCATTCTATCCTGGCACAAATATTTCGCTTCTACCACGTCCATATACCTCGTCGTGCAAACTTTTCTAGTATAAAGGCTTTCACTCGTTCTTTTTCCGAATTCGATTGTTTTATTATTTTCACTGAACTTTTCTTTTCTTTCAAACAACTCGTATCTTGTTGTAAATCTTTCATAATTTATTCTTCATAGTTTCCCAAATTAGACAGAAAGGTGTTAAATGAGACTTGAGTTAAAACTAGACTGGAAACCTTTTTAAAAAAATCTGTAAACAAATAAAAATCGAACCAGCGACCTTCGAAGTCAAAAATAGGCGTCATATCAACTAAGCCACAGAGGCCGTACGTATTTCATTTCAACTAGGCAACAGAGGTATAATATAGGGATGTAAAATATAGGGATGTAAAATTTATTCGCGTAGACTGAGAACTCTCTAATGACGTTCCAGCACCAACCGGAGTAAGACAAGGAGATAGTTTAAGCCCATTTCTATTTAACTTGGTTATGGATAAAATTATGGAAGAAGTTGCCGACCTTAACCTGGGATACAAGATGGGCAACAATATGCTAAACATCATATGCTATGCTGACGATGCCACCATCATAGCCGAATCAGAGGAAGACCTGCAACAAATGCTACATCGATTCCACACTGCTTCCAAATAATACAACATGTCTATCTCCATCAGCAAGACTAAATGCATGACTCTAGCCAGAGAGCAAGTTGGATGCAGCGTGGCGATCGACGACACACCGATTGAACAAGTAACAAAATGTAAGTACTTGGGTGCTAGCATAATGTGCAATAATTACCTCTATGGCGAAGTGCTTGAACAATCACAAAAGGCCGCAGCTATTTCGGGATGTTTAAAGAATACTATCTGGAAAAACAAGCATATGAACATCCAAAGCAAGGTGAGCATATACAAGACCTGTGTCCGCCCCATAATGACATACAGCATAGAGTCCAGAGCCGACACTGTCAGAACCAAAAATCTCCTTCGAACCAGCGAAATGAAGGTACTCAGGAGTATCGCTGGCAAAACCTTAACACAGAAATCCGAAGGACGTGCAAGTTGAAGATATTGTCAGATGGGGACGACAGAGAAGAAAGTTCTGTAACGAGCACGTATCCAGAATGGCGGAACCAAGAGCCGTAAGAATGTCCAGGGGCAGTATCCCCCAAGCAAGCAGACCTCCCAAAACATGGAAAAACAGTTTGCAGTCGACGTCGCAAGAGGCAAACAATAATGCAGGACCATAACAGGCCAACAGGCCTAAAATAAGATGAAGAAGAAGAAGAAGAAATTTATTGAGTTATTTATAAGACTGAGACAAATACTATGGACTCATTCATTTCATTTCCGTGTCCAAACCATCAATTATCAATTATGCCACGTGTTTCCAGTAGGAGACAATATAGATCGCTCCACCATTCGCATTCATTGCGTTCTGCTCAGAGTATGTAGTATCCCCACAATCACATACAGTCGACATGTTTATCTCTGCATGTTCATCTTGTATCTGGTCACCTGAACACGGAGTCTATTCAGTGCTCTCCAAGTAGGCCAAAGCAGTTTGTTTCCAAATGCCCCCTTTTTTTAGAGAAAAATATGGCACAATTTCCTTTTCAGGAACAAATGTTCGTATCGTGTGGAGACAACTAATCTCGGAATGACAATCGACCGTAGCCTAGGTATGATATCTCATGTAAGATCATATATGCTGAGTACGAGAAAGGCGTTTCTATCTGTTGCGCGCTTGGCGAAGCCCAACCTGGGCCTACCGTTCCGTATGATATCTCAAACAAGATCACCCTTGCTGAGTGCAAGAAAGGTGTTTCTACGAATATGTTAAATGTTGCGTGCTTGGCGAAGCCCATATGGGGCCTACCGTGCCGTACGAGCAGACTCTACTATATTGCAGTATTTTTGGGAATTGTGTGCCATGCAGCCAGGTTCTGGGTACACAGATGTTGGCTCTCAGTCACCAAGAGGATGCTGATCGGTGGTCAACGGTGGACCCTGTTGGCTATCGCTAAGGCTTATAGTGGACATAGCGGAAGTACTCTCAGTCTTAACGGGACTTGTTCCGTCATCCTTCTCCGTGAGAAGACAGACATTATTTTTTTCCTTCCATCAGGGCGCGCCTCAGCTCCTTGTGGATGCACCCAAACATACTGCATTCGAAATTTTCTGTGAAAGTACTGGCAACTTGCTGAGCTATTTGAACTCCATGCCTTAAGCCGCTTTATAAGTATTATATATTTACTGCGCCGCGAATAATTTTCTTTCTCCCGTGACCTTACGTCCGTCGTCACTACTGTTCTTTTCACACTCAGGTGTGTTGCCACCAGAAAAGAAGTCACTTAGAGCAGTTCCTTATTCGTCGCTACGTGATATTACGCTCATAAAAAAGTAATGAAGATTATAAAACAAGTTCTCATCCAGCGCGATCTTCCAGTGCAGATTGCGCTGGATGGGAACTTGTTTTGTCCCCCCATAACATCGTGTATGGTGGTGGGATCGAACTGAACTGCATATATTACTTTATACGCTCAAATTCTAAGGTACGAGTATGTTAATGGCACAATGGTGAAATGAGGTAATTATAGGTACCTACATATATTATGGAAAATTGCTTATGAAGGAGTATGGTGGTCAGAAGAGGGGTTGAGAGATGAGGTAATTGTGTAAGACACTTTTTGTAACTTTCATTAGGTGGTGAAATTCAAAAAGTGTTTGCGAACCCCTGATCTATTATTTCTGTACTTTTTTATTTTTATTTATAACGTTCTGTCTTCCTCAATTGCGCAGCCATTGATCTATATCTTAAAGTTGTATACTCTTTTGTCCATATTTTTTTTCTTTACATGATAATATTTTTCAAAGGCCATTTCGGTGTTAATTATACCTTCGTTAAACGTCTTTCGATTGCCTGATGAAAGTCTCGTTTTTGACGCTCCCAGATATTGCAATACAAATAAAGAGGATGTGGCAATAGGGATGTGAGGTTTTCAATTAACTATTTAAATAAAGATTAACAAATTAAACTCATAAAAATATGTATACGTATGGTTTATTTTTATAATCCCTTTTTAGCATTAAAATGAATTATTTTTAGTTTGTCAGACCTTAACATTAAATACTAAATCTCAACTAATTTTTACATGAGATATTAGTATTCAAAGTTAAATTTTGTAAAACTTATTGTAGCTTCCTTAAATAAGGTTTTGTGTTGGTACGTGGTTTCTCATATACTCTAAACTTAAAAGTTTAGAATATATGAGATCCGACTCTGAATACAAATTACGAAATTTTATGTAAAATTAGTATTTAATATTTGGGCCAGACTATTAATTCTAGCATAAAATATAATCAACAAAATAAATATTGCAAGAACTTGTAAAATACGTTTTGATCCTTGTTCTATCGCTATTCGCACAGAGCATTCCAAGAGAAGCGCTAGCTTTGCTACTCTGTACTGTAACCGGTACTATTATTATTCATAATAATAACATAACAATTATGGATTGCCTGAGGATGCTATACAAACTTGTGGGAGTACGTGAAAGTCTGCACACCAACAACCTCACTCATATCTCGCACGATATCTCTCTTACACACCCTTTCTTCACCAACACTGGAGTCCGATAGGCATGTGTCCTTGCCTCCATTTTCGTCATAACCCTTTCTATTATCGTTGACAGGAAAATGAAAACCAGAGTTGTTGCTATCCGTTATATATACAATGGAGGACTCTTAAATTTATGTCGTCATCGTGCTAAAATTCGATCACGATATGTCACGGATCTATAGTACGACTGTTCTCTGATTTCTCATTTTACCGAAGATCTACAACAAATACTGGATATATGTGGGCCTACGAAGCAATTGGTTTCCAATTAAATGTTTTCAAGAAAAATACTCTATGTAACGATAACATCCATATAAATATTAAAGTAAATGGACAGATTAATGGTTGAGTGCAACATTTTAATTACTTGAGTAGTATTGTGATGGATAAAGTGAACATAGATGATTCAGAATAGATTAAGCGTAGTTTCTCGGGTGTTGTGGGCTCTTCGTTGACGGGTATTTGGTTATCACGTGGTCGAGCATTTGTAACAATGAACACCAAGCTGTTATCATGGTATATCTGATATGTGGATGTGAGTGAACCAATGGGTAAATCATGGGTTTCCTACAGCAGACACAGTGCACTCGAAAAATGTTAGGAGAGATACCTCAGGCAATTAATAAAGATTCGATGGTACCAAAGAGTATCAAATTATGAAGTTTTGAAAATGATAAACTGTTGTAGTATCGATATTCTGGTGTCGCGTGCTCATCTACCTTGGCCTGGAAACATAACTCGCATGTTTGTAAGCTCAGTAAACTGATTCAAGTCAGAGGAAAGAATACTGGACAATGCAGGAGATATAAAGACGTACTGCATGATGTTTAAAAATATTAATACTCCTCAAACAGGGTGCTAACAGCACGAGGTAAAGTCAAATGACGCAGAACTGTCGCTGGTTATCAAGTACCCAATGCAGAAAAAAAAACGAGGACAAGTTGCAACTACTGATGCTCCTTGCCCTTTATAGAACAGGATATGCCTGTCATAAATTGACTTATATTGTATCTCCAGTGGCACCAACGCCAAGTACACTTATTCCCCACTTTGTATTGTGCTTTATATTATACTTGTTCACAGGTAATGGTCATTCATTCATTTTTATTATTATCGGAGGAAACACTACTCACTAACATTTTAATAAAATTCATTAACATGTTCTAGCTCTTCATTGCTCGCCCATATACTTTTTTATGTTACACATGACAAGAAATATACGCAATTCGCGAAAAAACAACAAGTAATTCAATTTGAACACACAATTTTAATGGATCTGGGTTTGTTGCCTTTCATTTGTAATATTGCATTTACTCGTACTTTTCTTTTCATACGTTTCTTACGTCATGACTTTTAATTTCGCAGTATTCATTCTTACAACCATAAAAAGGACAATTTATAAAGCGCAGTTTTGAGAACAGATTCTCCTCAGATCTTTATTTTCCAGCCTCTCATTCTAAAGATATTAAATGCAACTCTAAGGACTTGGACGATGAAAATCATATGTTTCTTGTCCTAAAATTGTTTGGAACAGTAGCTTGTAGAATATCAAACAAGATATTATTAATTTGATATCTTCTAAAATATTTTAGATTGATATACTTTTTTAATTTAGATACTAACAGAAGTAATGTATTAAGAATATATATATCTGAATGTTACGCCCTTATCAACGATACACAATTTCACCCGTTCCTCTTCTTGTGAGAAGTAGAAGGTGCCACTATTGTTGGTGGTCGATTCGGTTTGACAGCGGTTAAAGATATTCCTGATATTGTGTTATAATAATTCGATTCGATGATAGTTGATTCCTTAGAATCTCCACTGATTTTATTTAGAATTGAGACATCTCCGGACGATGAACTAAAGGGATTCGTTTGTGATTCTCTGAGGAAAGGTTGTGGTCTTGAATCAATTAAGGAAGGGCGTGGAAAATACACGACATCAACTTCATTCTGTTGACTTGAAAATTGTGATTTCGGACTGGCTTTGAAATCGTTGTATTTTGCTTCAGGAACTTGTTTATTAGATAATGTTTCATCCTCAGGGAATACAACTTTTTCTTGATATTCATAAGGTGGTTGGTTAGAAATGTCCGATTGTTGATAAATAGGTGCTGAGATCCTCGGTTCTATACTTATTGGATAATTATTAATCGTGTCATCATTATATGTTGGGATTTCTAAAACTGTTGACTGACATATGAAAAATTTTGTATTATGATATTCTGGATCAATGTAAAAAGTAGGGCAGGGGTCAGCTTTGTAAAATGTTACGTGGTTTGCAGAAATTTGTCGACGATGGATTATTTTCTTCTCGTTATCTGCTGAACTTTTGTGAATACTATAGCTTTGTACTGAGGTATGTATGCTTAGCAGTGTCAGTATCCTTATGATATTCAGTTTCATTGACATCATATCTGTAACAAAAGAAAATAATGAATTAGAATTATTTGAAAATAATTTGGAAATAAGCAGAGCGGGACCAAAACAGAATCAACCTATCAAAATAGTTTTAAAATTCAAGAGTTAAAAATAACTTTATATGTTAAAAGAATTTTTCGTTAAATAAAACATATTTTTCGTTTAATTTCGTTCATCAAAAATATAGTAAGTATTTCAATATATTAGGGTTTTTAATTTCGTGCATGAATTTAGTTTCTATTTTATTAACTTTGTAAGTATGAAGACGACCTCCGTGGTCTGTTTGATTATATGCTAGTCTTCCAACAACTCAAGGGCTAGAGGTTTCATTCCCGTTTAATTTTTTTTCAAAAAAGGGTTCTTCTCTGGTTTTCATGTTACGCCTCTAAAAAAAATTGTTGGAAGAGATTGCCAATATAGCAATAGCCCCGCCAAATTGTATTGTATACAACGAAAGTGTAATTAGATACAATAATACAATAAAAATAATTTGATTAAGTTCTTGATATGTTAATTTATATCTGAAAAATTATTTAAGTTAATTAAAAACTTGTTTGAAGTTATCTTTTTGAAAATGTAAAAAATATTGAGTTAAAATATGTTGGTTCTTCTAAACGTCCATAGAATACACACGAGACGCCTTCAACACAATTTCTCATAGGTAGATTACCTATGAAATATTGTGTTGAAGGTGGAAGATCTTTTCTTTGTATTTTGCGAGCCTTAAGTGTCCATAAATTATGCTTTTCCCAAAAATAACCATTATCACAACGGAGTAATTCACTACTTATTTTCCAAAGTTTTCGGCCTGGATAAGTTAGAGCGTGTATGGACAGACACGCCTACCACATGGTCAGGCGAAATTATAGTTAAAATTTGATACCTTTACCCTCAGCAATCTGTCAACTCGAGTCGATAAAAGACATGTTGTTTCTTTATATTCTGAAATACTAAAAATTGAACATCGCGCTTTTATCCGATTTCTTTAAATAAAATATTGGGCATTTGTTAAGGATAGTCCAGTTGCGTCTCTCACTTGACCAGTCCAACGCATTTGGATTATTTTTCTTGTGCGTCGTCCTTCCACCCCTCCAGTAACCATAAACCACTGCAAACTGCCTCCTTGGCCACGAGCAATGTGCCTAAATAATCGAAGGACTCATCGAACACACATTGTCGACAATCTGTCTGGTTTTTCAAGAATGGAGGCCTTAGTTCGCCTTGCTGTTCGTGGAATTTGTAACATCCTTCTCCAGCACCACATATCAAACATATCTATTCTACGTCTGTCGTTTGCTCTCTAAGTTCAAGTCTCCGCGTCATACAGGAATATTGCGAAGCCAAGTTACTTAAACAAAGCACATTTTCGTCGTGATGGTGACATTTCTGCTCTCACATATCCTTTCCAGCTTTGAAATGGCATTTTTTGCCATTCCAACTCTTTTATTCACCTCAGTCTCGCACCCTCCATTGATGGAAAGTAAATAAAGTCAGTAACAACTTCCAGACCATGATTCGCATTATTTGGTGGCAGTCTGTTACTGCGGTCTGTCATCATAAGCTTAGTTTTTGACCTATTGATTTCCAGGTTTAGGAGCATGCTATCATGTTCCACCTTTTGAAGGAGCGTGACCATTTTTTCCTCTGTTGTAGCAATCAACGTCGTGTCATCTGCATATCTTAGATTTGAGAGCTTTCTTCCACCTATATCAATCCCGCCGTTCTGGTATTTAAGTGCTCTCCTCATAGTATATTCTCCATATAGGTTAAAAAAATCGGGAGAGATGATACAACCTTACCATACGCCCTTTTACACTTAAAACTGTTTGAATTTATGTTGTTGACTTTAGATACTAAATAATAGAATATTCGAATGCCGAGTTAGAGCGCCCTTGGTGAGAGTCTGCTCTCTAAACGGTACTATATAAATTGTATTTTTATTATTTTTCTTATTAAAAAAGGCGTTAGTGGTAATATTTTAATAATGAAGCTTGACATTGACAATATACTTACATACAGAAGTGATAATTTGTGAACATTTCCAATCGGTTTTTATATTCAATAATTTGAGATTTTTCTAATTGATTAGTATACTACGATCTTGCCTTTTAAGGTTAACTATAAGAAACAATAAAACTATTTCGTATTACTTGAAATTTGGTTAACTTTTCTTTCTAAACATCTTGATAACGTAGTCCATATAGTTAATAATTGAAAAAAAATAAACAGAATTTCCAGTAGTAAGACTTTGGTGTTTGTGAGTGAAAAATATGGACATGGGAAAATACTGAAGGAGCCAAATAAATGTAGAAGAGTGCACTGAGAATATATTAAGTGACAATGTATGATAAAATACGGCAAGAAGGGATTAGGGATGAATGTGAACTTAAGGTGGATATATTGAGTAAGATGAAGAAGACCACTTTAAGATTGTTTGGGCATGTAGAACGAATGAGTTAAGATAAACTAACAAGCAAATACGGCGTGGTAGAGAAAAACCGAGTAAAATGTTGCCAGATCGAGTAAATTTATTTTGAAAGAAGGAAACGTAAAAGCTCAAAGAAATCTTAGGAGCTTTATGAGAATGTGTTTAAATGTAGACGAGAGGAAAGTTTGGCGCTTTGTCTTCTATGCCTTCCCCAGCAGGGAAACACCGTGGTGGTATGTATGTATGTAACACAACGATTCGTTGATAAGATACCGTTGATATTCAACTGCTTTTTTACCACAAGGTAAATATGTTACTATACGAATAAATAAAAAAACCCAGTGAAATATCGTGTGCGATAGCAATATTACCATACATGGAAAGATAATAATACTTGCTCACGTCGAGCGCGCGCAAACTTTAACATACTACCAGGATGGGACCCTATTTTAATATTTTATGGTCACTGTTAAAAATGCGAAAGAACGATAGGCATTAAACTGTCCTCAGTGAACATAACCTTGTGGAATGCAAGATATATGATCAACGCAAGGCAAGGGTTGCCAATTGTTTCTGACTATACCACTTAATGAAAATTATAAAGAGTGGCTCAATTACCCCTCTCGGCCCCCTCTATCGCGTTGTCGCGACTACAAGATGACATATTGATGTTGTTTAACTGGTTAACCGCCACGTTAACCCGTTCAAATTGACAAGATAAAAATATAAACGTAAACTTTAGCTAAGCAAATTGTTGTGGTGCAATGCATTTTATTCGTTTAACTGGCTTGATAAATATCGTTGGTGCAAGTCGGCCTTAACTTGCTAATTTTGTTAAAATTTCATGGAACTTCCTTATTTTCACACTACCTTGCTCGCGTACCACTAGACTGGGGCTCACGTACCACTAAACTAAGACTCGCCTACTAGTGATACGCATACCATAGTTTGCAGACCGTTGATGTAAGAGATTGACTGTCGGTGTAGGCAGTAAAATAACCGTTGAACATGATCACGATCCTCGAAAATGAGGACAGAACTTAATTGAAAATTATATGTTCGTATATTAGAAATTCTAACAAAACAGCTATTTGATATTTTGCCTTGAAATGGTTATTATTAACATAAAGAAAATTAAAATATATCGATGTCATAAACATTTTAGTTATGTTTACTAACATCCCAATTTTATTATTATAATTGGTCATTATAAATGTTTTGGTGTCACTGATTTAAAAAGCTGTCATACAGATTTTGATTCAAGAAATAAAAAGCTGTCATACAGATTTTGATTCAAAAATTAAAAAGCTGTCATACAGATTTTGATTCAAAAATTAAAAAGCTGTCATACAGATTTTGTTTCAAAAATTAAAAAGCTGTCATACAGATTTTGATTCAAAAATTAAAAAGCTGTCACACAGATTTTGTTTCAAAAATTAAAAAGCTGTCATACAGATTTTGATTCAAGAAATTAAAAAAATATTCATATTTTGTCAAATTTAATATGTATCTAATTGGCTTTGATTCGGATATCGGTACGCAAAGTATAAAGTAGAAAAAAGGACGTTTCCAATTGTCCTTTATACATCTTCTTCTTCTTCATCTTATTTTAGGCCTGTTGGCCTGTTATGGTCCTGCATCATTGTTTGCCTCATGTGACGTCGACTGCCAGCTATCTTTCCATCTTTTGGGAGGTCGTCCTGGAGGTCTGCTTGCTTGGTGGATACTGTCCCTGGGCATTCTTACGGCTCTTGGTTCCGCCATTCTGGATACGTGTTCGTTTCAGAACCTTCTTTATACATCATTACATAAAAACTTGAAAACAAAAAATTTAAATAATTTTGATTGCATATGTTTTCAAAACATGTGTTTAAATAAACACAGTAAAAAATATTAAATGCAATGAAAAATATAAAACGAGAGTGGAAAATATACTAAAATCTCTCCAGGTCAACGAGAACACGAAAATATAGAGAAAAGAACCAAAAAAAGCTTTAGATAATGTGTAAACGAAACATTGATTTACATGTCTCCCAGTCAAGACCAAAGTAAATTCACTAGCCGTCAACATTAAAAATACCCAGCAATCTAATATTGGAATTATCCAAATTTTGTAGTCTTAAAATTATGAATCATGATGAATATGCAATTAGCCTTAGTTTATTGCTACTGACTCATTTGAACTGTAAATAGTTGATTGTGTTTCTAGTAGGAGCGTGGAAACCGATTTGAGTCAATATATTGGAATTATCATTGCGAATAACATAACAAAGGGACGTCAAATCTATCAAATCACGTACCTATAGTATTTTTTTATAGATATTTTAAATAACTATTTTTGTATTGTATATATGAACGAGTATGTTGAGAATAAAGTAAACAAAATCAATATATTATTTAAATGATGGATATATTTTGCCACTGGAGAAATCTTGTCGCTGGGATCCGTGTTGAGACTTTATGGATTTTAATGTAGCTGACGTTTTCGACATATCACTGGTTAGAATAATAGTTGCCTATAATTCTACTTTATGGTGACCATATTATGGTGTCCATATAAACGAATCAGAGGGAGTACAGTGTCGATTTCTTAGGCTAATACCCAATATATGGCCTTTATCTCATGATGAACGTTTGGAGAAGCTCTTAAATTTGACAACATTACCTTATAGAAGAAAACTAATCGACTTATTAGTGCCATATAAAATTGTCAATTATTATTATCAGGGGCACAACTAGGCGTTTTAGCGTCAAAGACAATAAAAAATACACCGTTTACGTGATAAAAAGCTTGTATGTTTCATTACGATTTTTTTTTCATTGAACATATATTTAAGTATGTATACACAAAATGTATCTATTTTACCTATAAATATTAAGTCTCGCAGTGCTTGGTTACGATTAACTGATTAAGGTTACTTTTAACTGATAAAGGTTATATATATATATATATATATATATATATATATATATATATATATATATATATATATATATATATATATATATATATATATATATATATATATATATATATATATATATATATATATATATATATATATATATATATATATATGGATTAAAAAACGGTTTAAAAAATAAGAAGTTTAATGTATTTTATGGCCAAGTGCGTGCAACGAAACTTTTGTTATTAATCTCCACTGTTTGTTCCATATTTAAAAAAAATGTTTATCGTTTATAATTTATAAATGATACAATACTGTCCCAAAGTGCTACAACGCGACAAGGGCAATTACCTTTTGATACCCAACGACCTCGGTGTGTATAGTAGGCGCTCAAAATCTTTCTCGTTTTCCTCACAGAGTTGTCGGTAAAAGCGGTCTTCAAATGGACTTGATTTGATTAAATTTGCTGTTTTTATTATCGTGTTAAGAGTGTCTGAAAACGTTCTGCTTTTATTTTTGTAAAATGTTGACGATGAATTATATATGTTAGTGTATGCTAAAAATATTTGGCTCGTCATATTTTAGATAAGCAATTAATCCTCGATATCTGTCAACCATTCAAGCAGCGAGATTCACAAAGTCGGATGTTGACCATAGAATAAGTGTGGGATGGATGAAATTCAGGTCGGTAACAGGAGTCTTGTGTGACCCAAAAATGCCTATAAAACTGAAAGGAAAGGTATACCAGACTATCGTCAGACTCGCAATTGTGTATAGCTCAGAATGCTGGACTATGTACAGCTCCTACTCTAGGCAACTTGAAACAGCAGAAAGGCGAATGCTTAGGTGGTCGGCAGGAGTATCATTGAAATATAAAATTAAGAGCTTACGCATTCGTGGTAGCCTGGGAGTCACTGACATAAATAGTAAGCGAGAAGAGTAACAGCTGAGATGGTACGGGCACATAAGACGGAGACCACCAGACCAACCTGTAAATCAGGCAATATCTGTGGATCTTCCTCTACAGCCGTCCAGAGGAAGATCAAAGAACTCCTGGATGACTCAATGCGCCAAAATCCTGCAGAGAAGCGGCCTGGATGAACGCGACACCCAGATTCGAGGAATATACAGCCTGAGAACGAGAAGAGCCGACAGCCTACCTAGGCAATGAGTTGGGACAGTGCCAGGATGAAGAAGATTGAAGCAGCGATATTGGTTGCACCAACTAGTATATTTTCAAGTGGAATATCCTTTTCGATAAAAAATGTTTGCTTCTTAATAAATCGTATCACTTTTAGTGTCAGTTTTTTGGTAAAGAGCATTTCTTCACAGATCTTATCATTATCCAAAATCTAACACATGCCTTAGAAGGGTTTCATTATCACGTAAATTAGATTTGTCTATTTGCAAAGCATTCTTCTTAACTTGCAAATAAGCAATTCGTTGTTTTTTTTTTCAGATCATCTGCCATCTCATCCATACGTCTCGATATTGAAAACTTGTTCCAAGGTATAACCTGAGTAATTGCATTAGCACTCTGATTAATGAAGCTTGAAATAACAATAGATACAGCTGACAAAATCAAAGATTCGACAATAGTATGTACTCTTCTAGCTTTTACAGTTGACTGTGAAATCTCATTCCTATGAAGTAATTAAGCCATTGTCAAGTTTCGTAGATATTTCATTAAAAACTTGTAATACTGTTTTACTTGTTTGAAAACCATCTCTAAACTCTAAAATATACGAGTGGTTCGTATTTCCTGTCATTGTGTATGGTTTCCGAATGTTTTTGTAACTTGCTTGGTCACATGCTATGTTTGTAAGTACATAAACACATGAGCTTCCTAATATACAGTGGTGATGGAATAAATCTATGGGCAAGGTACTCGGGGGAATATTGTCGATATTTTTTCTTATTTTCAATACTCATGGGTTACCTAAAATATTTATAATAGTAAAATTTATTAAAAAATATTTATAATAGTAAAATATACGAGTATATGACTAAAATTTTGCCATAATAATACGTTATAAAATTTAAAAAATCTATTTGCTTTGAATCATATTTTAAATACCATGGTAAAAGATCATTATATAAATATAAAAACAGATGTATTTACAAAACTTTACGTTTTGCAGAAAATTAAACTTCTTTGTCCAAAAACTGTCTTTCTTGTCGTCCTCACTTTGTACCCTTGACACAGCTAATCGACTAACGATAATATTGACGTTGTGCACGAGATTCGACTTGCCTTACGTGTACGCGAAAGATTTGACATGCTTTGCGTACATGTGTAAGATTCGACATGTCTTAGTTTACAATAAAAGAGTCTATGTACGTGCATATTGTTGGATAGTAAATAAAACATTTTAGCTTCAAATATTTCTTTTGAAATTTACTTTTGTATTTCACTGAAATAAAACAATTTAATGAATTTACAAATATTTCTCTTATACTTAACTTATAGAAATTTAATATAATTTCAATGTTTGATTTTGAGTGTGCCCCCCCCCCCCCAGGATGTTGCTGTCTTCCCAAAACTTGATTTTTGACCTGTTACTCCCTTAAAATGTTCTATGGCTCTAAGGGGGTCATATGGCCCCCGGTTAAGAAACTGCTCTAGATAAGAAAATGGACAATATTATTTTTTTAACACATTCAACAAACCTCCAGTTCTGCACTCCTATTCGGGCTGCATCTGGGACTAATGCTCTTCTCACCCACTCACTGTTTCGCCCGTGCTTACTATATTATGATTGTCTTGAGTTTGTTGAATATTAGGTTTACGAACTTCCTTTAGGCTCACGCGAATACATAAATTATTATTTTATAGTTACATAGTAAACAACTATTTCTACAATTCGTCAATCTTTAGGCTGCACAGGATGGGGAACCAGAGAAGATACTTGATAGACCCACTTCGACGCTCCTTAAACCCACGTAAATTTGTTTTGAAGACGATTTTTCTTTTCTCATGTATTTTCACGAATGTAACATAATGTAGTGACTTATCGGATCGTAAAATTTTCATAACTTAATGTTTTGTTTGTCTCTGTTATTTAAAAAAAACGTTGATCTAAAGGTGTCACGGCCGTTTATTCAAATATAATATAATAAATATAAAAATTATAAAGTATTTATGTGAAGATTTTTTATTACTATTGTAATATAAATAAAACAAACGTAAACTACCTTTTTATTAATAATATTCCTAGAGTTTATCTTGATATCTTCACATTATACAGAGGTCACATGAATTTCTTCACACAGTTTTTTTTATAAAACACACTTCACACACAACTCTTGACGTAGAACTCTTAGTTAACAACACACGTGAGGGTATATTGGAGAGCTGATTTACAGACCATCCGCAACCACAGGCGAAAGGTAACTGTGCGACGATACTTTACACATAGTATATATATACATAGAAACTTGAAGCAACAAAAAATTTGCATTGTAATATAGAACTTGGGTAAAATATGAATTCCTTATCAAGCCAAGAAATTAATGTGAGACATGATATGCTTTTTTTTAAATGATTTTTCAAAAGTTAAATGGTTTTGCATAAGGTTATAAATTAAAAAGAGGTGATTAATTTATTTTGGAACTGTAAAGTTTTGAATCCTGAGGTATGTTGTGACGATCTCCGTGGTATAGTTGGAAATACACCTGTTGTCGTGTTTTTCTATTTGGTTGGAAGAGATTACCACTTAGAAATAATCTCACAAAGTTGTACAGTATATTAAGAAAGTGAATATATTATTTCCTTTGACGCTGCTATAGCTGCAAGATGTGATTTGTTTAGTGGGTTCGAGTCCCGAGCTAGGCAGCCCTTGAGGAGAGTTTACTGTCTAAACGGTGTCCATTAATCAATTAATACAACTGTCTATTAATCCAGCTGTCCATTAATCCAGTTGTCCATTAATACAGCTGTCCATTAATCAATTAATAATCAAATGGAACTTTATAAAGCACCGTTAAGAAAGCTCACTCTCCTGAAGGACGCTCTAACTCGGGATTTAAGCTCACTAATTTGTTGCACACTTAAGTTAATTTGTTTTTACATCGACATAAATAACGGCATTATTATCATTGTAGACTGGCAGTATGAATGATGTATAAATTTTTGTCAAGACTGGCTGTTAATATTTATTTGAGTGCTATTAAAAGATGCTGCTAATAACACTTATTTTCCCAATATGAACGCGCTAGCAAGACTGGCAGTATGAATGTTGTTAATATTGTACTTTTGATTATCTGTTGCCTGACTAGTCCACCTGCAGTATTAGCTGGGACGACCAAGGTCTGAGTGAATGTGATGGAATACAAGTAGCCTGAACGAGTGGACTTGTTTTTGCTGAATAATTAGTGTAAGAATTGTTATCTAGTTATAAGTAGTATGTAGGTGTTAATTATTTCTAAGATCTCATATATTAAGATTGAATAAATAAAATAAAATGATATGTAGGAAAATAAGATTAAATAAGTTCATAAATTATAACATATAATTAAGATTAGTTAAGTAATAAATTTGTACATAGGTATAGCCTTGACAAATGTTTGTATAATAATTTACTTGTTTAATAAAAAAAAAAAAAAAAAAAAAAAAAAAAAAAAAAAAAAAAAAAAAAAAAAAAAACTTTTGATAACCATAAAGAAAAAAATAAGCATTGCTGTAGACTGACAGTATGAATTCTGTTAATATTTCTATCAAGTTGAGCTTATCATATGTTCTATCAACTTGAACTTATCATAGGGACGACCAAGGTCTGGGACTTGTTTTTGCTAAAAAATTAGTGTTAGAATTGTAATCTAGTTATAAGTAGTATGTAGGTGTTAATTATTTCTAAGAAATCATATATTAAGATTGTAAAAAATAAAATAAAATGATATCTAGGAAGATAAGATTAAGTAAGTTCATAAATCATAACATATAATTAAGATTAGTTAAGTAATAAATTTTTATATAGGTATAGTCTTGACAAATGTTTGTACAATATATTACTTTGTTTAATTAAAAAAAAATGTTCATAAAGAATAAGCACTTACCTATATCTATACTGCAGTATACGTTGTTTACTAAGAAATACAAAACAATGTTAAAAAAACTATTTTATTACAAACTTTAATATTTTAATAAACTCGTATTTTTCCTTCGGAAATAAAAAAACTTATATTTTTTTAACTTTAAGATATTAATTATAATTATACCAGTTCGGTTGTAAAAAAGTCTCAGAAAATATATGTGAGGTTTATTTTAAATACCTTATAAGTGACAAAATATGAAAGGTTGAATTTGAGTTAAACAGAAATCGAACCTGGGCGTCATTTATACACATTCAGTATGCTTATCATTAAATGTATTAATATATGGAATTAACTCTCTCAGCCTTAGGGTATCGGGGAACTGACATGTCGAATTGGTGGAGCCACTATCGTGGGCTCTCGGTTTGGTGGCACAGGAATTAATGTTATGCCACTTAGAGTGTTGTAATAGTTACTAGGGTCTGGTTCAATACTACTTGGTGTAGGAAGTGCTCGAGCTATATTTGATATAACTGGTGGTCTTGAAGTGGGCGTTGATGCTGATGATCCGAATGGAGTAGTCGGCAAATCTGTTTTAGGGTAATAAAGAGTTGCTGGTGGTGTCGTAGGATAATATGTGACCTTAAATATTTGGATTCTAAAATTTGTAAATCCCGGTGATTGACAACACTCGCTTGGAGAATTATATGTTGGAAACAAAAAGTAATATAACGGACAGCAGATACGTGTGGTCTGTAAAGGTTGGCGTTTGACTTGCAAGTTGTTGGAGGCTTTAGTGAAGTCAACTAGGTGTAATGTCAGTAAAAAGCAGATCCTCCAAACTGTTTTTTCCATTTTGCCTGAAAAAAAAACATTCTATGACGAAACAAAAAAATAAGTTTCTAATTGATTCGATATTTATATTGGAGAACTTCAACAGAATGATTTAATTCTTAAATGTGAAAAAAATCCTACATAATACCATGAACCTAAATTAAATTAAAGCATTTTGATAATTCTTTTATAAAGCGAAACAGATCTGTGACTAAAATCGAAGTTTATTGGGTTGACTTTTTTCGCATTGAGTTAAATCATTCTGTTTGAAAACTAATTATTAAATATTGCAATATTATATTTTAATTTATTTACTCTCACTGTAAAATATTGTATTCTAGCTTAGTAAATTTAAACGACTGATACGAAAGTACAGCGTGTGATGAAGAGTTATTGAATATGATTTTGATTTGGTTGTTGATTTTATGATGTGGTTGGAATTATGTGTATAATTTAAGTACTAGACGCGTCCAGAAAGTAAAGAACGATTGCGCACCACGTCCTGCGCCGATCCCCCACCACCGCGATCGTACGCGCGATAGTTAGTTCCTTCCCCCGCTTCAGTGTGAGCCGAGTTTTGTTGCTCAATGATCGTGCATCTTTGTTCTGTAACCTTTCAAAATGGTTGCTACCATCGAAAATCCCGCCAAATGTGAAGTACAAAGTGTCATTCGTTTTCTGAATGCACAAAATGTTTGGCCTATCGAAATTTACAGGCAACTTTAAGCACAGTATATGAATCTTTCCCACAAATTTCACGATCGCTCCTACATGAAATAGTGACAGAGCACCTTGGCTACAAAAAAAATGTGTGCTTGGAAAAGAAAAACCGAATCTCAACACCAGAATAGTGATGGCGACAGTTTTTTGGGACCGAAAGGGTTTGATCCACGTAGAGTTTATGCCAAGAGGACACATAATAAACTCAGATGCCTATTGTGAAACTCTTCAACGACTTAAACGCGCCATCCAAAACAAGAGACGTGGAATTTTGTCGGGAAAGGTGGTTTTGATTCATGACAATGCGCGGCTTCGTGCATCAGCACGAACACAGCGAGAACTTCAACGTCTTAAGTAGGAAATTTTTGGACATCCTCCTTACAGCCCTGACTTGGCACAAAGTGATTTTCACTTATTTCCAAATCTAAAGGAATTTTTGGGTGGAAAAGAGTTCGCAAACGATGAAGACCTCAAACAAGAAGTGACATCCTGGCTCAAATCTTTGGCGGTAGAACAGCATAACATCGGAATTGAAAAATTGGTTCCACGTTACAATAAGTGCGTTGACAACTATGGTGACTACATTGAAAAATAGAGTAAAGTACTGTGACTTGGTAAATAAAGTTTTGTGTTGATATCTTTCGTTTTTATTAAGTTATGCCAAAACGTTCTTTACTTTCTGGGCAACCCACGTATTATAATGTAAGTCTAAATTCTCATCGGACTGACTTTCGGTTGTAGTTTAATTTCAGATCTTATTTCATAAGAATGTGTGTGTCTCATATAAATATGCGTGCTTTCGACGATAAGTTGCAGAAGAAAGAGCATGGTTAAAAATATATAATTCACCTTCAAATTAAGATCTCCTCACCACCAGAACTTAGTATTGATCTGAATGGAAATATGTTAAAGCGTCTTCTCACAGAAAGGATCGATAATATTCACATCAAAATCCTAATACTATCATATATCATGTTGTGTTTTTTACGAAAAAATCTGTATTGAATAGGACATGTTTAAAAAAAATTAAAACTAGAAAAAGTTTACCATATAAGTATTTTTTACATTAAAATATTTTCCCTTAATATTATACATTAACCGTTTCAGTCCCACTGTTATTTAAAATAAAACACATATTTTAAAAGTCTCAAAAAGCGCACACAACAAAATAAGAATATCTGTTTCTGAATGCTGAAAATCTCTAACTAGCATAAACTTATATTTTTCCTTATATATAATTTTTACAATACACCAGACGTTTATAACAAACGTTCAAATATTGACAGCAGCTGTTTTACAGTGACGTTTTGTTTAGAAATATTATGCACATTTTTTACTTATGTTTATTAAATTATTAGTTTAATGACTATAATTTTTAAATTAAAAATATATGAACATTAACATACATCCTTTCCTAGTACTTGAAATTTCCCACATTGATTATTGCGTACACAGTAAACTCTCAATTATCTGGGGTGACGTTAATCGGGTTGTGGTTTAACAAAATTGTACGTGATTGAATATAAGCAGATGATAACTTGCCTCGACATGAAGTGCAACGTGTTACCTCTAATGAACCTACAACTACTGATGACACAGATCGGAAAGAATGTATCCTCATACAAGATCAAAGTATACAGCATAGCGCTGCTTGAAGTAACACTGAGAGTCTAGTTACTCGTATTAAGAATAACATGAATGTTGCAAAATCTGCGTAGCATTATTTGCCAAAAAGGGAACAGAGGATAAATTTAACTTGTTAGTTTTCATATTTGGAATAAAATGATATGTATACAGGATAATATTTTTTTAAAACTTTTATTAATTTTTTTAGTGGAGATTATTCGAGCATTTTTTCCCTACCAACCCGATTTATCGAGAGCCTACTGTATTTGTCAATTATCCTCGAAGCCCACCCCTCAAAGAAATCGCTAATTTAAATAACTATTTTGCGAACTCTTCGAAATGTATCGAGATGTTTTTTTCAAATCGTTCAAATATTATGACTAATTTTCCAAAAGGCACGCCCTTCAAACATTTAGTACCAATAATTTTGCAAGTATCGTTACTTTTACAGAGTCCATGAAACTAGAATGTACAGCGGCGTTAGTTCTACTTAATTTGTAGCTGAGGAAGCTGAAAAAAACGAAGAATAGAGACGAAAACCAATTTATGAATTGAATTTTTTTTAAATTTCGTTGAACTCTTTTTAAACTATTTTTTTTTTATATTAAACTTTTGTTTTTTTTAATAAAATTTAATATTATACAAGACAATAGATCTATTGTAATTTATTTTATCAAACACTGTTTATTCCACTTTTTGTAACGGTATAACCCTACCGGTTTCAAGACTTTCACCTCATCTTCTGGGGAGCACAAACAAGAGCTCCCCTGAAGATGAGGTGAAAGCCTCGAAACCGGTAGGGTTACACCGTTACAAAAAGTGGAATAAACATTGTTTGATAAAACAAATTACAATGTCTTTAAATCTCCACAACGTTAATGCCTTAACTATAAACAATATACAAAATATCTATTTTATTCTTAATATTATTGTATATGGATAAAATTGCGTAGTACTTAATACTCTTTTTATGAAAATCACATCACATATAGAGGCCCTTTTTCCATTTAATATAAGGTAACGTTTTTTTAGTTATGCCACAAGTCTCACGAGCGTTTATTCTATTAAAATAAATAAATACAATAGTGAAACACTAACGTGTGTAATCGTACAACTAAGCAGTTTTTTTTAAACACTTACCTTTTTTTTCTTTTACATCAGGTTGAGATCCTTTTTTTTATTTCAAGTAAATAAACTGCTTCACCACAATTTTGTGTCCTGGTATAGATAATACTTGGATTTAAGATAATTAAATGAAACACAAAGAAATATTCTACGGACTCTTTGTCTTTTAAAAGAGCACTGATTGAAAAATATAAGTTTGAAATTTTGTTTTGATATTTTGCATAAAATAATTAACGTAAACAAGTCAGAGAGTTCACAAAGTCTGATACACGAAGATTAGCTTCAGTGTAATAATATTAACAGACCCGCGTAAAAAACTTCGATTGCTGCAGAGTGAGACTTGAAAAGGAGAGCGCAAAAGATATCTCTCTTCTCGTGCAAGCAATATTCAAGATACGAAATGCCGACTGCATTAGTTCTTCAAACCTGTCTTTTACAATCTTAATCCACAATACTTTCATCCCGAAGGTTTTCCTGTCTCATTTTAAAATGTCATCTTCTAATTGGAGTTTTAATATGCATTATCTAAAATTTTGGGGAGCTATCTGCGTGTATTATATAACCGGCCAGCGTCTTATCATTTTCCTGTTGGAGTAAGCAGAAAGAACAGAACGCTTATCTTTCCTATTATGACATACTTCCTTCGCTTCCTCCATATAACATATAATATACGAGTACACCGTTTATTTTACAATTCTTTCCGTTTCGTTTACCACTTACATTTTTTTTTCAAAATTGTATCCATTTGGTTCAACCATATGATGATCTCCGATCTTAGTTGATAAAACACCTGCCTTTCAATCTGGGTATGGAGGGGTCGATTTATGTTGATCCGTAGATTTAAAAAAAAGGTTCCTCTTTAATTTAGTTGTTTGAACTTATAAATTTGAATTTCGTCACCCACCCATTAAATATACCCAAACTACTTAAATCATCAGTTAAAGCTCACATACTCGTACAGTTAAAGCTCACATACTCGTACATCCTAAATAATTACATTTCTTATTCTGCTATGCGAGTAGATACTCGTATACACCACATATTCTTCTCAGTTTGCGCATTTTCACCGCATTTACTCTGCTCCTACTATTCATTTTTCTCACTCACGTTTCACACCAATGCTTTTCATTTCGAAAATAATTTCTAAAATAAAATATTTCAATTTTCGTTTGCTTGTTACTATAAATTATTCTATTTTCATTTTGTTAGTTGATTTCAACCGTGGAATAGTTGGTGTTTAACCCTTTTAATCCCACGGGGCCGATTATCGGCCCCAACTGGTGTATACGAAAAATCCCACGGGGCCGATCATCGGGCCTCAAAGTTTTATTACAAGATTTTATGTTGATTAAGAAAAAAAAATTTTTATGAAATATGAAAATTACTTATTATTTTACACTCTACAAGGAGGTCTTCACAAAAAATTAGGTTTTAAAACTAAATATTAACTGAGATAAGAAATAAAATATAAACTACTGTTTTTTTTGCCAAAAATTGCTTGGGATTTTTCGCACATTTTATGCAAAATATACTGGGATTAAAAGGGTTAAGAATCGATTCCCGATGATGCATAAAAAAGGTACTCGGTGTGGTTTACAATATCGTCTGCTACAAATACTCGTATGCGCTAGACGTACGCAGATGTTGTTTCATGTCTCTATGTGGTTTATGATAATTTCAAACAAGTACTATAGTGAACTATGGATAACGTGCCTATGCGAATAGTTCTAGGGCCAAAGTCAATATTGTTCTTCTACATTTACGTACCACTAATTAATATGTTAACACATAAATAAAATGAGTTCGTTATTTTTTTTAGTATTTCATTCTCATCAATATTTTTTTTTGTAATTCTCGTTGTGAAAACTTAATCAAAGCTAAAATGAAACATGTCAAAAGATTAAAAGTGAACAAATAAATTATGCAATAAAAAATGTCTTATATGGTATACTCGTTTATTATGAAAACACTTCCAAAAATGTGTAGTATATATCTATATAGCCAATATCCACACACCTAGCCATGTCTCTTTATTTCTGACATTTTTTTTGTTTTGTTTCCATCATTCCTGTTCTCCCTATTTCTTCAGACACGCTGGCGCATTCTTCGTGTAGTGCTATTTGCCACAGAGAAAAAAATCCTCATAGATTTTGAAAGATAAAAAAAATCTTACATGAAAAACAATAAGTAATATTCTCTGAAACGCTCCTCATTGCTCCTGATAACAAGTGTCAAGCATTTGCGATTAAAATGTGACACATGTGTGATAAAATCACATATTACTGGCGCATAAAAAAGGCGCCAGTAATGGGTGTTAAACACATAAAATTTGACAGAATGTACAAAAAAAAATTACAACAAAAATATTTAGAATGAAACATGTTACCAACACAGGAACACACTCGGCTCTATCCAAAAATACAAATCATTGAAAAAACACATTACATATTGAAAGCAAAATATAAAAGACGGAATCAGACAGGTGCAACTTCACAAATCCTCAAAAAGCACTGGGAAAAAATCACAAAAATAGTAAAAAAAACACTATCAATTAAAAAACAGTTCAAAAAAGGTCTTCAAAAGTTCTCGAAATACACGTGGGATCCCATTTCAAGGTTCAGATATTCGGAAGTGCCTTTTCATGCACTCCAGCAAACTAACTTCAAATATAATATATCCGAGACAGACAGAATGTACAAAAAAAAATTACACAATTACAACAAAAATATTTAGAATGAAACAGGTATTAAATTGTAAAATCACATTTTACCAACACAGGCGCACACTCGGCTCTATCCAAAAATACAAATCATTGAAAAAACACATTACATATTGAAAGCAAAATATAAAAGACGGAATCAGACAGGTGCAACTTCACTAATCCTCAAAAAGCACTGGGAAAAAAATCACAAAAATAGTAAAAAAACACTATATCAATTAAAAAGCAGTTCAAAAAAGGTCTTCGAAAGTTCTCGAAATACACGTGGGATCCCATTTCAAGGCTCAGATATTCGGAAGTGCCTTTTCAGGCACTCCAACAAACTAACTCCAAATATAATGTATTCGAGACCACAGCGTACTTATACGAGTATGTATTTCCAATTCTGCGCGCATGGGAGAATTCGCAAAATAATTTGTTGTTTAATTTTCACATATTTATGTACAACAAATGTGTCCTGCAGCCTGGTAATTCTTGCCCTATTAATTATTGATTAATTAATGTGTGTAACACAACACATGCATAATATTTTTATAATAAAATATTTTTCATTACATGCTTGTTTTTTTTTTCTTAAGACATTTTACCTAGTTTAAAGTTTTGTATATATTACCTATCAAAATTAAAATGAAAAAAATATATAATTAAAAGGAAATAATATATTAAAAAAGGAATGTATTAAAAGTTTGAAAATTTGCATGAGCAAACTAGTTGATACTTCTTTGAGGGAAATCACTTAGAATCAATACAAAAATCAAATAAGTTCAGATATAATATTCATCATCTTAGTCAAAATCACTTCGCTCGCTCTTTGTTCGCTCTTTTATTATGTGAAGAAATTATATGTTGTATTGGTGGTAATATTATGGTAGGCTCTTTTTCCGGTTCAATTGGTGTCAAAGATATTCCAGTGATGGTATTGTTATATTTTCTATGATCCAGACCGTAATAAGGTGATGGTTGGCTTTGATTCAAAACTGGTTTTAGTTTATTCTCTTGATAAGAAGTAAGCACACTTGACTTCGAAACTGTTTGTGGTTTCAAAGGTTCCATTGTTTCAATAATCACAGCTGAAGGGGTACTTAATTCATTGTTTTGATTAAGATCATTCTGTGCAAAGGTCTGTTGCAGTTTGGTATTCAAGAACAGATTTGTATCAATTTTTTTTGTCTGAGTTTGAGTACCAGTGAATTTTGAACGATATAATTGTTGATGAGGTGTATTTTGTTTTTGATAATCTTCTTCTTGCGAATCGTTATAATCGTCGGAATGCCTTACTGGTGAAATTCTTGAGAATAACAAAATAATATGATCGTATATTGGAAATATTATATATACTTTTGAATTCGTCAAGTTCCATTCAGATTCTCTATGTCTCGTTTCATTTAAATAACGTGCATCCACCAGCGTCAGTAAATAAATTAAAATCAAGATGTTTATCTTCATTCTGAGTTTATGAAACATTTCTGAAAAAAAAATAGAAAAAAACCATATTATTTGATTTGTTTTAAAAACTAGAATAAAAAAAGGCACTTACTCAATTGACATATTTCAGTAATATTACAAAGTATTGCAACTTAATGTTGTTTTTATGTTACAAGTTTAAAGTAAGTTGTTTCTAAGTGAATTTTAATTTTGAAAAGTAAGAATTTTAAACCCATTTGTAAGAGAACAGTCGAAATTTTATCATTTTTTGAATAAAAAGACCGTGAGTAACTGTGAGAATCAAAAATATTTTTTATCTATAGTACTAGACAATGTTTGGGATGTTCGGTGATGAGCTGCCTTCTATATATTCAAAATAGCGCTGTTTAAGCGAAAATTTATTAACTAAAAGCGATGTACAAATAATTGATTAATTGTTGATTTATTCAGCAGAATATAATTAAATGAAAATGTGAATTTCAATATTTCGCCCACTTCTGAATTTAGAAAATTAACTTAGCTCTAATTAAAAAAAAATAATGTTATATACAAACAATTATCTTGGTTGACTGAATAATCAATGGATTATTTTAAACTGTATCTATATAACAAACAGGAAAGAAAATCATCAACTTCGGAAAATCCAATGGAAATTCCAGATTTTGTTATATCATTGTCGCACTAAAAACAAAAGCTCGGTATTGAGAAAATCTGTTGATGTTTAAACAAAATTATACAACATACTCGTATTTCTCGAATACGAGACAGTTTCTTAATCTTTCTAAAATAAGGTTGTTAATCTGGTTTTATCTTAAGGTCTCATATATATCTTACTGGTTGGCTGGAGGAGATTGGGGCATGGCAATTATCACACAAGGTTGTACTGTTTACAAATAAAGTGTTATATATGATTCACTCGATCACTGTTATAGCTGCCAAACGCGATTTGTTTAACCCTTTTAATCCCAGCATATTTTGCATAAAATGTGCGAAAAATCCCAAACATATTTTGGCAAAAAAAAAACAGTAGTTTATATTTTATTTTTTATCTCAGTTAATGTTTAGTTTTTAAACCTAATTTTTTGTGGAGACCTCCCTGTATAGTGTAAAATAATAATTAATTTTCATATTTAAATAAAAAAATATTTTAATTTTGATTTCATTCAACATAAAAATTTGTATGAAAACTTTGAGATCGATGATCGACCCCGTGGGATTTTTCACATACACTAACTAGTTGGAGCCGATAATCGGCCTCGTGGGATTAAAAGGTTAATAATAGTAGGTTCGTGTCTCGACATAGAGCGTCCTTGAGGAGAGTTCTCTCTCTTACCAGCGCTATATAAAATTATTCTTTGAATTTATATTAGACTTTGCAACCAGCTGACTATTATTAACATAAGACTCGCTCCATCGCTAGCGTGTTTTAAAGAGCGACTCAAAAAGTGTTTCGTGTGTGATAGCTCTCAGGGTTTTCATTTCACTAATTCAGAGCATACTTGTTGTTTATTTTTCTCTACCCTAGACTCTATTTTATTTGTTATGGTTGGACTTTGCCTATTTCCTTTGTAAATTTAAACCTTACTGCCTCTCTTCACGTATTCTAGACCACATATTTTAGGACATTCGGGAACAGCATTGGCTTTATTTACTTGGCTTTTCATTTTTGTGGGGAGATCACTGTTACTGAGCAAATAGATATCTCGGTATTATAACTAATAATAATAAAAGAACAACTTTAACATGCGCTGTTAAGAGAGCAAATTCTCGTCAAAGGGTGAACCCGAACTAACTACAAAGAAATCTTTGTATTGTAGATCTCCAGATGTGTTATTGAAACACATTCGGTTTTGGGTTTGGTGTAGTATACTGTGTAGCATTCATATAACATCACAAATTTTGATAAGACCTCTCAAAAAGGGTTATCTTTAAGTGCTTC
Organism: Odontocerum albicorne; assembly: GCA_949825065.1. NCBI lineage: Eukaryota > Metazoa > Arthropoda > Insecta > Trichoptera > Odontoceridae > Odontocerum > Odontocerum albicorne. The sequence goes on from OX463846.1 coordinate 35,425,865, forward strand.
CTAAATCTGCACACGACACCCATATATCTAATACTAAGAGGAAGACAATTTCACGCCACCAGCAACGGCAAAAACTTTATCATTATATCCCACCGTATTGGATTGATTTGGAACAGCCAATTTATTAGACGAAGTAGAAATCAATCTAAAAGTTTTACTTCTCTACCAAGGAAAATCTCCAAGACACAGATTCGAAAGGTACATTGGAGACATTCCATTAAGGGACTTCAATATAAAAATTTAAAAGCGTGAAATCAATCCGTTCGCAACACTCAAGCAAGTGTAGATTTTTGTGAGTTAATTAAAAATAACTAATATGAATATATTCATGATGATCATAAACATATATCAGACTAGCTGCATTGAAAACAGACTAGAGTTAGAGCCTTAAAATTTGTGAATTCCGTCACTTGTTCAATATGTTTATTGTCAATCAAGTTGGCATCTTACTGCATTTTTTGAAAATGTTAAATAACGCCGTTTCCATGTTGGAGTAGGCAAAGAGCGCATAGCGCCAAACTTTCCTATCGCGACACGTCTTATTTTAAGATTTCCTTCTTAACAATCGTCAACTACGCCTTCCACATACATTTACACTGTATATTCGTTTTGTTAGTCTTTCTTCATTCATTCCACGTGCCCCAACCATCGCATCGCATTGTTCATTTTACTCAACACATCACCTTTAAGTTCACATTCAGTCTAATAACCCTAGTATTCTGCCATACATTGTCATCCCATGTATCATTCTAAGTTTCCGTATATCTATATTTTTCAGTATTTTTCAACATCCACGTTTCACTTCAATACATCAAAGTTGGTACTAAAATATGTTGTGGACTATCATCTTAGCGTATTTTCATAATGTCCAGTTTGAGTTTATACCTTTATTGCCCCATTAACTTTGTTTCCTATCGTTACACACCTTTCGATATCCCTCGTAGCTCTTATCATAAAAAAAATTAATACTATAGGAAAGTGCTTAACTTGCTCTAATCTTTCATTTCTCACCAATTTATTGCATTTCTGTTTCACACTTATCTATTATCATGAGTTTGAATTTAGAAACATTCATTTTCATATATTTCTCTTCACATCTCTCACACAATTATTGACGCATATTCATACTCTGTAATTTATCCTCACTGTCCGCTTACACTACCATGTCAATAGAATACAGCAATCTGCGCACATTCCAATTCGCCGCCCATTAATCTATTATCATGAGTTTGAATTTAGAAACATTCATTTTCATATATTTCTCTTCCCATCTCTCACACAATTATTGACGCATATTCATACTCTGTAATTTATCCTCACTGTCCGCTTACACTACCATGTCAATAGAATACAGCAATCTGCGCACATTCCAATTCGCCGCCCATTAATCTATTATAATGAGTTTGAATTTAGAAACATTCATTTTCATATATTTCTCTTCACATCTCTCACACAATTATTGACGCATATTGATACTCTGTAATTTATCCTCACTGTCCGCTTACACTACCATGTCAATAAAATATAGCAATCTGCGCACATTCCAATTCGCCGCCCATTAATCTATTATCATGAGTTTGAATTTAGAAACATTCATTTTCATATATTTCTCTTCACATCTCTCACACAATTATTGACGCATATTCATACTCTGTAATTTATCCTCACTGTCCGCTCACACTACCATGTCAATAGAATACAACAATCTGCGTACATTCCAATTCGCCGCCCATTAATCTATTATCATGAGTTTGAATTTAGAAACATTCATTTTCATATATTTCTCTTCACATCTCTCACACAATTATTGACGCATATTCATACTCTGTAATTTATCCTCACTGTCCGCTTACACTACCATGTCAATAGAATACAGCAATCTGCGCACGTTCCAATTCGCCGCCCATTAATCTATTATCATGAGTTTGAATTTAGAAACATTCATTTTCATATATTTCTCTTCACATCTCTCACACAATTATTGACGCATATTCATACTCTGTAATTTATCCTCACTGTCCGCTTACACTACCATGTCAATAAAATATAGCAATCTGCGCACATTCCAATTCGCCACCCATTAATATCTATAGCTCCTTGACATATTAATCTATGTAAATATTAAACAACCATGATGACTATCTTTGCTTGACACTCAGTAAACTAATTGGCTCTGTAACTTCCACATTCCTTTCTTACACTCTTATTTTTAAATAACGGAACTATCACTGCACTTCTTCAGTCTTTCGGTGTATAGTCCAATTCTCAATATTTGTTCAAAAACTGTCTCGGTTACTCGATCATTCGTGCTACATATATTATATAGATCATACCCTACACACTATTAGTTCTGTACTCACTTCATCACAGCCTGAAACTTTTACTTTTTGTCTCTTACAGTCATTCGTACTTCTTCTAGAATAATCTCAATCACATTTTCTAAACACTCATCATTCTCAACTGTACTAGACTCATTATTATTTCTATTACTATCCCCACTCTCGTACAGTTCTTCGAACTGTAAATTTCATCTTGAACACACGATTAATTTTTCTAATAAGACCCTTCTATTGTTCAAATTAGGGATGTTTTATTGAATTTGCGATGTATAAAAACTATTAATATGCTGTATTTAAAAAAAATCAAACTTTATCATGCAATGGGAGGTAAAATATTATAATTTTACATGTTTTCAATAAATAATTTATGTATTAACCCTTTAAATATCAGCATATTTTGGCAAAAAACAGTAGTTTATATAACATATTATTTTTTATCTCAGTTAATATTTAGTTTTAAATGCATTCTTTCAAAAGTGAATTATTCTCAAAGTTTAAAAAAATATATATTCAACATAAAAACTTGTATGAGAACTTTGAGGTCAATGATCGGCCCCATGGGATTTTTTCAATAATCCAGTTGGGGCCGATGATCGGCCCGGTGGGATTAAAAGGGTTAAAACCGAGAGCAAAAATACGTATTATGTGGATATTACATTACACTTTGTACGGTATACGGTAAACCTGATAGGTTTATTGACATGCGTCAATCTTTTCCGATCTATCAGAAAGATATTTAAGTGGCATGAATAGAGAATCAAGGAGTTCTTTTTTAATAAAAATTTAGTGATAGGGTGAATCAAACCCATTACCCTTAGGACAAAGACATATGTCTTAGCATCTAGGCCATAAAGGTCATTACGAGTAAATACATATTTACTTTTTGCTTCAGTATCCGGGATTTGTTGAGAGTCATTCGTTAACCATTTCTTACGAGAAAACTCTTTATTATATACTTAGTATATGTTGCAGGACAAACCCGATTTCAGGATAAATCATCCGAAGTTCATCCTAGTTCATCCTAGTTCATCCGAAGATCATCCTAGATCATCCTAGTTCATCCGAAGCGTGATCGGATAAACTAGTTTGACCTAGGCCGAACTAGTTTATCTCATAAATAAATGAACTTTATAAATAATGGAAATTAATGAAATTTTGTCCTAGTCTAAACTACTTTGGCCTAGTACAAACCACTTTGTCCTGTGGGATATGTAATATTTCCTAGGCCAAACTACTTTATCCTATCACGCTTCGGATAAACTAGTTCGGCCTAGGCCAAACTAGTTTATCAAAACTTTTCTATCCATGCACACAACTTTTGCCTCCTCCATATTCATATATCTCATCATGCAAAATCTTCTTTTATTCATACTCTTCAATTTACCTTTTTTTAAAATCTGGTACATTTGATCCAGCCACGTTTTTCTCGGTCAACCTATTCCACGCACACCTTTCACTTTTTATTGTGTACTTGCTTAGGAATCTTTTCGCCATTCATTCTCTTCAGGTGTTCAAACCAACTTTAAGCTTCTTTCTTCATGTTACTTAAAATATCCATTTATTCGTGCATTAATTACTGGTCTCTTCGTTCTAAGTAAGTGGCTTAGTTAGTCGCTAGCACCCGAGGCGCCGTTTAATTCCACAAGTTTTAGCGCTTGGACAAAATTGAAAAACAGCGAATATTGATAAATATAAAATATGTAAAGATACATTAATTAAGTATACTTACTGAAATCGATTAATTTGTATTATTTTTCAAGAGTTTGAACTTATGGAAGCTTTTTTAGTTGAATGTAGAACACACTTGGTCAAAATTATATGAAAATTAATATCATACGTATGTATGATATACACGTAACGTTTTGAAACAGTTTAATGAAGCCAAATAAACCAGAAATAAACTCGCAGCTTGTATTGAAATATAGTATATGAATAGTCCTTGACAAAAACCACTATCTGCACTTGACCACTTCTAACTAGCGACTGGTGCATATAGAAATCAAGTTGAGGAAAATGGAAACAAGTTCGTATTCATTTTATTATAACCGTTTTTCGTGTATTTTAAATATGTTATCTTCAAAAGATATTCCCTCGTTCATTGTACTGAACTTCTGTGCTCAGTAAATATGTTTATTTCTCATGCTGAGGTGCCTTCAAAATCATATTCTAGCCACGTTCTTGACACTTTTGTTAAACGTTTAAAATTATAATTTGTAATTTAAAAAATATTCATGTATTTTTTTGGAAATATACTTCTGAGATGACGACTTTCGTGGCCTTGTTGGAAAGACGACTGGCTTGCAACTCGTAACTAGAGGGTTCGATTCCGGTCTGAACAGGACGATTTTCTCTGAAGACATCTTTTTAATCTTTCTGGTTAGTTGGAAGGGTTGCCGCATAACAATCAGCTCACCAGGTTGTACTAAATACAACGAAAATGTAGTACAATTTAATACAAATATAATGCGATTCCGCAAAAAAGGGGATTATGGGGAAATAATTTTAGCCATTTTTGTTCTATTTGATAAGTTGCATCGATTAGAGAAATAAAAATGTAAACATTTACCAACGAACTGCAAGAATAACTAATCTGTACATATTCTAGGAACTACAGGTGAAAGAAAACTTCTATGAACAGCTACTAGGCGGATATACAGTAATCGTAAATATTGTCATATTAATCCGCTTCTAAAATGTCTAAATTAGCTTCAGTGTTGTGAACGGATTTATTTTGAAATTTGTCTCATTTTATTACATACATACCATCACGCCATTTCCCTATCAGGGGAGGAAGAGAGGACAAATCGCCAGACTTTTCTATAATGACACACATACACGTATTTAGCCTCTTCTACATCCACACCTCCTACGATTTCTCTAACTCCACGTTTCTATCTTCCAGAATATCATTCACTCGATCCAACAATACTTTCCTTGGTCTACTTCTCACAAACCTTCCACTAACATTTGCACTATATATCTGTTTTCTTAATCTTTCTTCATTATTCGTTCATCATGCCCGAACAATCTAAGCGTACTCTTATTCCTTTTATTTAATACCTCAACTTTAAGTTCATATTCATCCCTTATCACTTAATTCCGTATTAGTAGTTGGTTTAAAAATGAATGTATTAAAAACCAAATATATGATGAACAGCTTTGCTACCCCAAAACCAATAATCGTAGAGGGAAAGCCGCTAGAACTTGTCCAGGAATATGTGTATTTGGACCAATTTATTTTCTTTGTAGTTGGCATATCGGAGGAAACAGCACGAAGGATAAAACTAGCGTGGAGCTCATTTGGACGTTTGAACACCATTTTCAAAAGTGGTCTCCCAATATCTTTGAAGCGAAGGGTCTACAACCAGTGTATTCTCCCTGTACTTACGTATGGCTGCGAGACATGGACGCTCACAGTAAAGAACACACAAAAGCTCCAGACCGCACTAAGGAGCATGGACAGATGCATGTTGGGATATATTAAAAGCTACCGTAAACGAAACACCTGGATTCGCAATATAAGAAAGATAAAGGTGTGCAAGAAAATGAAGTGGCAATGGGCAGGACACGTAGCCAGAACGTCAGACTCCCGATGGACATCCGAAATAATCCAATGGTACCCAAGACGCATAAAGAGGCCCAGAAGAAGACCGAAGGTACGCTGGATAGATGAAATCAGGAAGCATGGCAGCATCACTTGGTATCAACGAGCAAAAACCGAACTATTTTGGAGTCAACTTGGGGAGACCTTCATCTAACATTGGATCGACCCTGGTTGACAATGATGATGATGATATATCCAAAATATGTATGATGCAGATGCATCTCACTTCAGCTTTGTAATCGGAGACTTCAACGCAAGAATCGGTAGTTTCCACAGATATGACAAATCAGTAAGAAAGTTTGGCCTACACCCCGCGATGACAGAGGAAACAGGCTTGTAGAGTTTGCTCAAAGCAATTCACATTATGTTATAAATTCATTTTTGCCATTGGGAGCCATAGACGCTGGGTGCTTTGAATGGTTCGACTCGCATTCTTCGTCGCCTCGTTCAGCCTCGTTAAACACACCGCAAAGAGCTTCATAACATTTAAAACCAAAGTTAACTTTATAAGATCCATGCTGATGAAACTAATAAGAAAATAAACCTCATCCTGTAAACGAATATTTTGACTTCTTTTTTTCTGCAGTTTATATACTGCTTGTCAAACTTTAATAGTGCAATCAAACAATACAAAAATAGCGCTATGTAAAAACTCTGACTAATAGCAGCAAATTAAACTTGACGATCCTTCGTCTCCTTGCCATCGAAACTCTAGGTACTTGCTTAAGGCGCGTTCTAACGGTTCAAGTTTAGTTGACCGATTAAAGTTGATCAACTAAAGTTGAATGAAATCTGTAGTGAAAGCGCGTTCTCCCGTTTCAAGTTTAATTTACCGATTATAGTTGATCAACAAAATTTGAATACAGGCCCGTTCTCACGGTTCAAGTTTAGTTGACCGATTAAAGTTGATCAACAAAAGTTGAATACGACTTGAATCAGTTTTTGTTCACACGTTTCAATAGAAACTGATTCAATAAACTGTTTCAATTTAATTCAGTTAAAAATGGCGTCGAAAGCATTTTCTCTTGCATCTTTACTTTTATATTTATCGAGTTGAAAGCGAACTTGACAATCAACTTGAATTCACATGTTCACACGTTTCAAGACATGTTTTAACTTGAAAACAAATGGCGGATGACTCATAACTTGAACGATAAAGTTTGACTGGGTCAATCTTTTCTTGATCAACTAAAAAGTTGATCAACTCTATCGAAACAAAGGTTCTCACTACAGATTTCATTCAACTTTTGTTGATCAACTTTAATCGGTCAACTAAACTTGAACCGTGAGAACGGGTCTTGAATCAGTTTCTATTGAAACGTGTGAACAAAAACTGATTCAAGTCATGTTCAACTTTTGTTGATTAACTTTAATCGGTCAACTAAACTTGAACCGTGAGAACGGGCCTTTAAGTGCTCCACAATAAAACAGTAGAATCACAAACGTCTTCCATTCACAAAATGGCTGACAATCATAATCTATTCTGAGGAATTGCCTATGGTAACGAAGTACAGCGTAATACAAGCCATCTATTATTTTGCGTTTCAAAGTTTAATCGTGTGGCACTAAGATATGCGAACAACTGGAAATAGTATTGGGTATTTCCTGGCAGGTACGAGTATATTGAACTAACATCACAAGATCATAAACCATAAGCACTTAGCAATGAATTGTCTGCTCTGACACACGATGTCTTGGTAAATATCCGTTTCGATCACAAAGCGAGAGATATAACAGATATGGCATATAAATATATTTCTTTGTAGCGTGAAAAACAAATTAATGGTGCCTCAAATTTACGTTGTTGGTTTCTTACTGAAGGTTAAATTATCACGAGAGCAATTGAATTCTAGTAAAAAAATATAAACGGAAAAACATTTTTGCCTGTTTCATCGATTACGAGAAGGCATTCGATAGAGTGAAACACGCAGACCTTGTTAAGATGCTTCAGGAACGGGGTATAGATTATAAGGATTTAAATGTTATTAAAAACCTGTACTGGAACCAAGAAGCTGTCATTAAATTGTAAAATAACAAATCGAAAGGCATACCAATTAAACGTGGAGTCCAACAAGGTTGTATTTTGTCCCCTATGTTATTCAATCCGTACTCTGATATTGTTTTCAAGGAAGCACTATATAACTTGAATCTGGGGGTCAAAGTGAATTGTGTAAGCGTCAATAACATCAGGTACGCAGATGATACGGTTGTTCTGGCAGACAGTATTGACGACCTTCAAACGCTTATAGATAGAATTAATGAAGCCGGTGTGAGGCTGGGGCTGAACATGAACGTGAGTAAAACTAAGTTCATGGTGTTTGGCGTGCAGGATCACGCAGGACCACGTCATATATCGAACGGTGCTGATTTAAGTACCATGGATCATATTCAAGTGCTACGGAAAATTATAGAACGATATGAAGAATAAGAACTTCCTTTATACCTAGCCTTTGTAGACTACGAAAAGGCCTTTGACCCACTCAAAAAAGCTGCCATACTAGAGACTCTTACGATTACGCATCCCATACTTTCATTTAAGTTATTTTCCTCACTCGCTCTTTCACAATCCTCGCATATAGTTTTCTGTCACACTTAAACTGGTGGCTCTGTAGTTGTTGCACTCCATTCTAGAGTTTTTTCTCTTATTATATACTCGTACAAGGGTATAACGGTTGCCTTGCTCTAGTCAAAGGGAGTGTATATAGAGATCAAACATTTATTTAAAAAACATATGCACTTATCCCCTCCATGTGCAATATACTCAGGGGGCTATACTATCGTACTGCAGCCTTCTTCATTTTCATAAATTTGACAGCCGTTTTTACTTCCGTATTTTGCACGTATCTCAATAGATCCACTCATACTCCCATATCTTGGATTATTATCGCTCGTCGTACTTTCATACACTTACACGCAGTATTCCTTTCATATTTTCTTCATACTTTCTATATCTGTCATTATCGCTCCATTTTCGACCTTCACTTCACTCATTCCTCCTGCGTTTGAATTTCCACGAGCTTTCTTTATTTCCTTCCAATTTTTTTTTTGTTTAGGTATTTTGTCTTAGTTTCTCACTAAGCTTCCTTCCATCTTGTTCCATTATTTTAAGCTTCTTCACCGCAACTATTGTTTTCGTATTCTTCTTACACTCTTTTCTGTCTACTTTCCAAATTCATGCTATTTTTCGATCTTGCTTCTACAAACTCTGTATGCACAGTTTTATCTTCTCTCTATTACTCTCTATTATATCCTTATACTGTACATTTGTTATATGTGAATTTATATATAAAAGACACTTGTGTCGTAAATTAAATAAATAATTAAAAAATAAATAAAATCTATCACCTTTTTATCTTCCAGACTTTTGAACCCCGGGTATTTATTTCGCAGTAGAACATAATATTGCTATCACAACTGTCCATTCTTCATCTATGTTAAAGCTTTCATGCTTTTTATTTATTCTTGCTTCAATCTTTCTATGGAATGGTTTCGTTACTTTCTCATCTTGCAACTTTTCACATAGAATTCTTCACCTGGAACAGGCTCTTAGTTTTAGAGCACCACTCATGAAAATCGTACATCTTAATTACCACAATATAGTGGATCTTTTTCCGAGCCCGAGTGTTTTATTTTTTCTAAAATCTGCATACACAAACACCACACCTATCATCGCATTTCGTTCCTCCTCTGCCACGTATACCTGTGAAGCTCTTTGTGATCAAAAAGTGTATTTATTAAATGGAACAAGGTTGCTTTCAAGACATAACATACTTCTAAAAGCGTATCACTATTCTTTATTCTTGCGTCATCAAACTTACTTAATTACACTTTCATATCCATTCGTTTTCACCCCCATTTATTGAAATAACCAGCCAATGTAATTTCTCATTGACTCTTTTCCTTTCCATATCTTATTTTATTCTATCCCAGAAGTTTGATTTTGTTTGATCATCTTCTGAGTGAATCGGTGCATATCCTAGTCACAAATAAACATGTCAACCCCGTAACCACATGAGTCATTAGGAATGACAAATGTATAACATACTCTTTCATATTTTCTAGCAAACGTTTTAATAACATCACACCAACTTCTCAGCACACTGTTTCACCCTCTTCTACACCAGAATACATTATCTTTATTTTTCACAGACAATTCGTTCGACATGCCTTCCATTTGGTCTCGCTTAAATATTATATGTCAACACATTCCTTCACAAATGTTCCACTTTCAGATATTTAGCTCTGTTATCTTCTTATCGCTATCACAAGAGTCATGGCGAGATGGATGGATGGATGGCTGACCTGTCCTCCTGTCATATATGCTACTCCTGTTCTTATGTTAAAAACTGATCACACCTCATAAATTAAATATATGCGACTATGTTGGGAAAAAGTTACCTTCCTATTTAATCCACATGTAATATTTTACCTGTTTAAATCCAACATTAACAAATACAACATTTAAAATACAAAACATTATTAAAAAATAAAAATATTAGATCGATCAACACTCCATCGCGGCCACACAATTATGTTCGAATTATCTGCAAGGTTTCCTATCAAAGACTTGAACATAGCTTTAATTTTTCGCGTGTATAGAAATTGCTGAAACTTTAGCCACTCCACAATACGAAGATCCATTCATGTTCTGCTTGTTCGTCTTCATCTGGTTGTCTACTAGTCGTATCAACCCAGTTGTTCTTGAATCTGGCCACTCTGGCCTGGGAGCCGAGGATATTTCAAATAACCTTATCAAATTGCGGCTTTGCTGTCGGAGTCTCTTAATTCAAATTCGTTCTCAGAATATTCGACATAGCTATCTAACAGCAAAAAGGTGTGATGTTATGTATCGTTATTTAGAGAACAGACTCACCTTAAGGGTGCGCTAAATTGGGATTCTAACTCACAATTATTGAAGGATTATAAACATTATACAAGGTAAAATAAATTGAGTGTAGATATAACATACTGTTTGCTGTTGAGTCGTTTCCTTATATGGTAAGTAAATGTTTCTCCAAGAACACTTTGTGAATTAAGGTTTAACAAGTACTAAGCGTTGAGATAATGATACATTTAGGATGTCAAAAACGAATAGTTTGATAAATCAATACTTAGGCCGAGGCCACACCAAAATGCTTCGTTAGGTGCTAAGCTAGATTATACGTGACTCATATACTAGGTGACTTCATGCCTGCCCACCACACCAAAGTGCTACGCACAAATTCATTTGACAGTTGGGAGCGGTTGAGTCAACACACGATGTCACCCTCAAAACTAACCAATTTAATTATAACTTACCATCTTTATTTACTTTTTGCGCAACTTCATTCCAAAGTGATTTTATTACAGGTACAATTTTGTATAATTTGCTCGATGGGTTCCACTCCCTTTTATACACAGCTGTTATTAAAACTTCCGCCATCTTGTAAATTAACCAACACGTCTGTTCACTACAAGATTCACTCAATGACTAATCGTCATGCAACATGGCGCGAAGCGTGCAGTGTGGCCACTGCGATAGTATGCGGTACGTTGGTTCGCTAGGATATGCCGCAACATAGCTCTAAGCATCAAGCGAGGCTCCTTCCTGCGTGGCCGAGGCCTTAGAGACCCGCTTGGAATCGATCTAAGGACGTCACATAGTCAACTAATACAATTGATGAACGTTGTCCAAATAAGCATCTCCGAGTTTTTTTCTTTATCCTCATCTATCCTAAATTTGTTTGAGGTCTGCTCACCTCAGTCTTCCCACACGCCATAGTCCAAATTATAAGATAATTATATTTTCAAAGTGTGGCAGAGGAAATCATATAAGTTTTGTGTGAATATCAAAGTAACGTTATAATTTATAATGTTATTTGGAAGCCTGTATGAAAGTTTTAAATCTGTTATAATAGTGAGTTAAAGTCACGAGTAAGAGCGTCCTTGAGGAGAATCTGCTCTCTAAAGTGCGCTATATAAATAGTCATTTTGTTATTATTAGCATCTTCTTCTTCCTCTTCCTATAGATCATGATCTGTTTGTTCCGCTTATTCCCTCTCTTGTGACGTGGACTGCCAGCTGTCACGCCATCTCTTCGGAGGTCTTCCCGGTAATCTTCTTCCGGCTGGGTTCCCTTGAAGGGCGACACGTGGAAGTCTGTCGTCTTGCATTCTGTTTACATGTTCGTTCCAGTATCGCCTTCGTTGTCTTCCCCACCTGACGATGTCTTCCGTACTACACTTTCTCCTTATTTCGGTGTTTCTGATTCTATCTCTTAGTGTGTTTCCGGTTATACATCTCAGTGTTTTCATTTCCGAGGTTCTCAGGAGAGATTTTGTTCTAGATGTGTCTGCTCTGGTCTCGATTCCGTAGGTGGCTATCGGTCTCACACATGTCTTGTATATTCTGACTTTATTCCACACCGGTGTTTTTAGGCATCCCGATATTGCAGCCGCCTTATTGATCTGCCTCAAGGTTTCATCATACAGATTTCCATTGATACTGATGCTCACTCCAAGATACCTAAACTCCATCACTTGCTCTATTATTTTGTTATTCACTGCTAGTTTGCATCTCACCGGGGTCTTAGATATCGTGAGGCTCATCGTTTTGTCCGTGGATATCAACATGTTATATTTTAGTGAGGTTTGATGGAGTCTATATAACATCCTTTGGAGGTCATCTTCGTTATTAGCATATGAGTATTTAATAGGTTACCAGGAAAATTACTCCGTATTTTCATGTCAAATTCATAGCGATTTACGTAAAGCATCACTTACTCGTGAATGGTGGTTTTCGATTTTGTTAATATATCAGCAATCTCTTGTGTCGTAAAACGTGAGTTATTCTCGATCGAAGCCTTGATTTCGTCATCATCAGTGGTAATTGGCCTTCCAGAGCGGACAGCATATTTAAGTGTCGTATCACCACTACAGAATATTTTAAACCACGTTTCACATACACGATCGCTTACTGCATCAACACCATATACTGTAAATATAGTTTTTTGGTTTGACTCGAAAAAAACAACTTATTTTGTTCTATTTTCAAAATGATATTTTTAAAAATTACTCTATCAATTTGAGTAAACAGTGTCCGAATAATGCGCTAAACTATTTTCTTTCTTAATATTATATATTCATTAAGTTTGGAATGAAGTAAGCTATAAAAATTTGTCCTGATGGCATATATATATATCCGAGATATGCGAATCTACTTTCCGAACAACCCAATAGCAACGTATGAAAGTACGAAATGAAATTATAAAGGACGAATGTAAATTTAAAACTAATGTTTTAAGTAGAATAAAGAAAACCATTTTGAAATGGATTGAACAGGTTAAGAGGATATTTTACTCTAGAGGAGTGAATTTCGGACGTTTTTTCAAACTAAATAAAAAAAAAAGTTTTTCGGACACATTTTTTTAGTTTTGATTATTGCTGATTTCAGAATGTACGAAAAAAAATATATCAAGATGTTATCAGCTGTTATATATTGTCGTAAAAAAAGGAGGGGTGAGCTGGTTGACACGATTGAAACCCTTTCGTAAATTTAAAACAAAAATCATACACAGTTTCTTGATAAGAAATAATATCGTTATTGTTGGTACCAAAAATATATTTTTTTAAAACACAAAATGGCGGCTGTCTTAAAAAAAAAATTTTTTTACCCTTTTTTGTAAATTTTTTTTTTTTTTTTAAATCGTAAAAACTATTTTTTTGAATTTTCAAAGGTAGAAACGATAGATAAACATTTATCAAAGTTTCGTACCAAATTTGAAGGCAATCGGTTTGATAGAACTTGAGATTTTATGTCGATCAGGTTGAAAAAAGTAGTTTAAAGCAGTGCTTCCCAAATTGGGGGCCGCGGGATTTCTCATGGGGGTCGCGAAAATATTCAGTACAAAGTACAAATATTCACTTATGAATATTTTTCCACATAACATATTTAGGAAATGTATATATTTAACAGTTAAAACATGCGATCTCATCTATCGCATTAAATTGTTTCATGTGAGTATAGTTTTTATTTAAAAAAAAAGTTTTTAAGCAAGTTCCTATAATTTTGTGTTGAATATAAATATGTGTATTTTAATTGTAATAATTATTGCCAAAAAAATGTTTCTTGTGGGGGGGGGGATTAATTACTTCAGATTTAGGGGGCCGTTACATGAAAGTAATTGGGAAGCATTGGTTTAAAGAGAAAAACGCGTTAAAAGTTTTGAGATTTTAAAGTCTGAGTCATTCCGGTGCGGCGTAATTGCTGCCTCATTTATAGCTATAGCTTCGTAAATATTGAGAATTTTAAAATTTCCTTTTGATAACATATTCCTAAAGGTCTAAACTTTAATATGCAAGAAGAAAAAAAAAACGATTTTTTCAAATTTCTAGAGTAGAATGCCCCCCTTAAACGAATGAATCAAGAAAGACTGACAAAAATACAATACAAAATGAGTAGAAAATGTAGAATAGGAAAAGCAAAGGAAGTGTACATGAAACAACTGAATGATAATTTGAAAGAAGGGAGTATTTATACTTAGAGAAATCGTTAATGGATGTAGAGAAGGAAGAAGATGTAAGACACACAAGACAAATCTGGTAATCCGTTCTCTCTGCCTTCACCGACAGGAAAAATGGCTAGATGGTATGTATTTACGCATGCCTATTCATCTTGATTATATACAATATGCATTTATACGGGTTCATGAATTGTCTTGTATATAAACACTTGGAGAACATTTTAAGACAGGTATTTGAAACAGGTTTAGAACTTGTCTCACCTTGGTGACATTCAATCTAATACCCATGAATTCATTTTCCAAATAGCAAATTTAAATGATGATACTTGGAAAAACCAACAATTTTAATATGTTTAAACGTCTCAAAACTAATTAATTGAAAGAAACGACAAACAAATAAATCTTTATTCTCTGTGTTCTTTCGAGTGAGATTCTTTCAAAAAGAGACCAATAAGCGAACATGAAAAGATTCAATGTAAACATGAAAGCATTTTTATGTGTTTTTACATATTTTGGACATATTTTTTTTGGATCGAAAGAATGAATTACGAAATAAATATAAATGTCGGGAATGGATGGTGGACGAGGAAAGATTGCAAAGATATAGTTGGGGAAATTTCGACTGAGGCAAAGATTAAAAGGATGAAAAATTGAACTGCAAATATGATAAGATGTGTGATTGTAGATGAGGCAAAATGTGTTTGTGTGGAAATCTGTCATCATTACCGACCACAAAAGGGATATGACGTTATGATACGGGTATATGTTTGTAGTGATGGCGCTGAAATCATCAGGCATGAAAATAAATAGCAGACACAGACCACCTGGCACCCTTTTTAAGGATAAAAAACTCAGTTACCAAATAGGAATTTAATTAGCCACCAGCGCGTTGGATGACAGGCGTTTTACCAGCTAGGCCACTGACGTTGGGACATAAAAAGCTGTTATAAAAAAAGTTTTCACTGTCACTTGCTTTAGAAATGTCTATTCTGTTGATCATGGTTTTTTGTCTTTCCACACAATACACGGTCTATCCAATGGGAAAGGTGACGGATTTTATTTTCGCGTAACCACCAGCGCCATCTGTGGATGAATAAATGTATTAACTAGTGACATATTTCGACTATCTTCCGTCAAAGTTTCAAAGCGCTGACGTAACAATTGACAGTACCACTCTGAGTCTTGGTCGGAAAAGGAACAATGGAGCAACGTGCCAACATTGAATTTTGTTTTTAATTGGGTAAAAGTGCCACAGAAACTTTTGAAATTATTCAAACTGTTTATGGCAGTGAATTGTAAGAACGTTTTTAAGTGAAGAAAATAATTAAAGAAAATATTCAAAAAGTGGCTGAAATTCTTCGAAATGATCGTTCAGGGTCTACTATGCTCATCGAAGAGCTCAATTATTAAATCCACCATCCTAAGTCCATCTCATTTTAACGAAAGATTTGGGCAAACGAAAGGTCACACACTGACTGATGATCAAAAAGTATGCAGAGTGGAGCACTGCAAAGGCATGAAAAGAGCGGCTGATATGGATCCAGACTTCATATCAAGCATTGTAACAAGTGATGAAACATGGTGCTTTCAGTATGAGCCACTTACAAATCGCCAGAGCTCAGAATGGAAGGATCCACAATCTCTGAAACTGAAAAATGTGCACATGCAGAGACGAATCAAGACTGCTCACCATTTTTTTTTATGCCAAAGGAATTATCCATGATGAATTCACACCAGAAGGTTAAACGGTGATCGCCGATGTGTACTTGGGTGTTTTAAATAGTTTGTGGGCCAGGATTCTTCGAGTTCGAGCCGAATATCGGGAACAAGGGGCATGGTCTTTGTTGCACGAAAATGCACCAGCGCACTAAAACAAGATTTTATGCGAGTTCTTGGCCAAAAAAAGTATCGATTACCCTCCATATTCGCCTGATTTGGCTTCATGCGACTTCTGGCTATTCCTGAAACTGAAATTAGCGATGAAAGGAAAGCGTTTCGATACAATTTCAGACATCCAGAAGGCTTCGACCAAGATTTTGGAGGCAATTCTGAAGAATGAGTTTCACAATGTACTTTGAATAAAAGGTAATGTAAACTAAAATTAAACAATTTCTTGTATTTCATTTCCAGTCAGTCACCTTTCGCATTGGACAGATCCCATAACTAAAACATGGATTTTTGTTAATTATTAATTAAAAAGTTTAAATTCAAGTTGTGTTTATTAAAATTATATATTCTGGCTTAAGAGTAATAACACAATTATTCTTAGAGATAGATTCTTACATTATTAATGGTCGATTTTGACCATTAACATTTTCTACAAAATACAGTTACAATCCAGAGTACGATTGATTACAGTAATAATATATATTACAATGTTGTTATCAAAACACTAACATGATAAATATGGTTTGCATTAAAATCCAGAATACGATTGAATACAGTAATAATATATGTTACAATGTTTATATCAAAACACTAACATGATAAATATGGTTTGCATTAAAATCCAGAGTACGATTGAATACAGTAATAATATATGTTACAATGTTAATATCAAAACACTAACATGATAAATATGATTTGCATTAAAAAAGAAGTGCATGTGTACTGCACCCAAAAGGTAAGGGTTCAGAAGGCTTAAGGTAATATGACGTGCAAGTAAAATGTCTGCTGTGAAAAATTAAATAAAATATAATTTAATTAACTCATTACATAAACACACTTAGATACGCTTCTTTATAAATTAATAGCTGTTACATAATTAAAATCACTATAATATGAATTAAAATCTTAATGAATTATTAAAGAATGTAGGTAAATTAAAAACACATTTTTATTCAAAAATATTATACAAATCAAACATTTTATTTTCCTGTCTAATTTTGGCACTGCATTGAATATATCTTATATAATATTTTTATTTATCCTTTTTTGACTCGAAAAATAGGAATTATTTATATAAATAATAATACTCGAGATGAAGTAAAATCTTAACTATTTATAAAATCGAGGAAAAATATTATTATATTGCAAAAATACAATATTGTTCATAAAATAGTTATATTTTAATTATAACTTTGTCCCAGCTTCCAAAAGAAAGAGGAAATTAAAGTTTGTTTTTTTGCACAGCAATTAGGAAGTTGCTTATCCCATAAGACACAAACAGTAAAACATAAACATATTAATGGTTTAGTTTCCAAACTTACTTTTTAAATGTTATAAATATTCACAAATATCGTCGAACACAATATTTATTTGAATGAAATATAAGATTGGCTGTACTTACTAGGCCCCCGTGTGTAAAATTTGATAGTTATTTAATAAATGTCATAGAATATTTTTAATATTCTAATATTGTTTGCCTGCAGTCACTTCTTAATTAAAATGGTAAACGATGTATGTAATTAGAAGATAATATTTAATAGTTGGACAGTTAAATATAAACATTAAAATGAGAAAGCTGTTTATAAAGAGTTAGAATGCTTGATTCTTCTAACATTTATAATATGAAGACTCAATTATTAGATTCGCATATCACCCTCATTCACTTTACAGTATTGCTATATAAATTAATGAATTTGGCTGTTAATAGTTTATAAAAGCTTTTGTCAGTGGTTAGTGGAGTTTTGTTTTCTTTAAATTTTACACAATGAAAGCCATTATATGTGGGGTTTTTGCTTGTTTTTCTCTAATTTTTCTTCTACAAAAAATAACATATCCAATTTCATTTAAAAAATTACAGAAATACTACTCTAAAAGGACTAATTTATCGATACTTTAAACATTTTTATTTTAAAGCATAAGTGTCGAAAATGACGTTAAGTTTTGTTCCTTTAAAACGATTTGTCAAAAAGTACATGGTGTGATCTTAAAAGTCAAAAATAAATAAATTTTAGATTTTTTTACTCCAAAAAAAAAAAATCAAAAAATCAACTCTTGGACCTAAGTTACATAAATATGCTAGTGTTACTTTTTATTTTTATATCAGTGGCATTTAGGACACTTGTGGGACACTGCAGGAATAAAATTGTCAAAAATAAGTTTTTTTAATGATACTCATACAATTAGCATGTAAAGGAATTAACATTTTTCTTTTCTCTTAAGTGTTATTTTCTTTGCACAGTCTGGGACGGGGTTGTTTATTGTTTATATAACATAGGTTGTTGTTCGGAAAGAAATTTCATATTTTTAAGTCAAATTCAAATACACTATTGCACTAAATTCCAAAGAACGGTTGTTTTCAATATTTTCAGTATCTCAACAATCTCTTGTATTGTATGACGCTGGTTATTTTCAATCAAACCCTTGATTTGGTTGCCATTAGTTGTGATCAGCCTTCTGAAGTGGAAACCACCTTGAAATGTCGTATCATCATTAGGATTTTTTTTAAATACATTTGACACACATGATCGCTTTCTGCATCGTCACCATGCATTTTACATATCTTTTCTTTTGGTTTTTGTCGTTTCTTGGAGTAATAAAAAAGCATGAAGCTCCAAAAAAATAACTTATTTTATTCAATCTTCAAAATGGTGCAAAAAACTGCTCAAGCAATTTGGAACAATCAAGGCCGCCGCTCCAAGTATTCCTCACTAGCTTTCTTGTATTCAAAATTCAATTCTCGTATTCATTGTTTGGCGACAGCCGTCGTATGGGTTTTGGCCTATTTATACTATGATACATTCAGTACTTTTGGAAAAAAGTTAGCCATAAAGTTTTTGTTCCAGAGTCATCTGTCCGAGAAATGCGAAACTACTTTCCAAACAACATAATATCAAATTGTGATATCTGTATTTGATTTTACTTAAAAACAAGTATTATGTATAAGATAATTTAAAAACAAGTATTATGTATAAGATAATTTAAATTTTAGTTTTATTTATTTCTCGATCTCAACAATTGGCCCGTTGCCTTTAAAATACTGTCACAAGGATAATCAAACATAAAGTCATCACATCCTCGCCCTTCGAAACATTTTCTGTCCAACTCTGGCTTGCAGCATTCAACAATAATTCTTGAACAAATTATAGTTTCTTCATTCAAAGGTCTTAAAGTTGTAGTTGATGTTGTAGTAGTTGTTGGAAAACGACCATTGTTGGGTCTTACATTTGGTCTTCCATTTGGTCTTCCATTTTGTATCCGACGATTAGAAGAGTTTTGTTGAGGTCTTGAGCTAGATGATGAAGATACGTGCCGAGTAGGAGGAAGTTGTATCGTTGGAGGCATCAAAGGTTTAACTGGTTTCAAAGAAATTCCTGATGGTGTGTTGTAGTAATCATCAGGGTTAGGTAACAGTGGTATAGCAGCACTTTCTGGTATTTCATCAAACGTTGGTAAATCATCCGATGGGAATGCGAATCTTGGAGGAATACTTACGCCTGGAGGCATCTGATTTGGCACTGTAGGTTTTGATTCTCCTGTTTGTTGCTGTGGAGGATAGTAAACAGGATATGGAACTAATACTACAATTGGAGTTTGTGGTGAAGGTTGGTTACCAAAATTCTGGAAATTGTTGGTGTTTGGTGGATTTTGATAATAGTAGTTATTAATTTGGGGTCCATAAGGAACAACCGTATTGTGACTTACAGCAGGGGCTGAGCAACCTCCCTGTGTTTGAGATGTTGTAGATGCCTTGAAAAAGTCGTTGAAATTAATTTTTGACTGATCTTGTAATGGAAAGTTTTGCTCTTGTCTTAGACCTTGCTGCAAATTAAATGAATTTAAAACATCAGACCAACTTTCTTGATCCCTTCTTTTTCTAAGATGTCTCAGTTTCGAATTTCGTGTCCTAGTCTCTCGCTTCAACAGTCCATATTGTTCTTGATTTTTCATCGCACTTATTAATTCAGATTGCTGTTGAGGATATTCTTCCTGTTTCGATACACCGTGAGGTGATAGTCCTTCATTTTCTGATCCATGCGAAAATGGAAAGAAAATCAGCAATGTGATGATATTGAACCGCATTTTTCAATGTTGTAACCTAAAAAAAAAAAACAATAGTTAGTAAAGAGAAAAATTCATAAAATATGAACATGAATATTGTTTAACATTTTTTTTATTTGAGTTGTAAGACTAGATGAAATAAATATTACAATGAAATATATAAGCATGAAAAATTATTTAATTGCAAATTACAGCCAAAGATGAAGTAGTTATTTAAATGCATATATGTTTATTTCATTTTTTCATGAATTTTGAAAACATGCGCCCCTCAGCCTAATTCAAAATAACTTATGTGCCGTGATGACAAATTAGATTGGGTAAAATTGAGTGATAAGTTTGTTTAGCACCATCTATGTGCACAATCTAGTAATACTTGTGAAACTTTATGATCAGTACGTAAAGCGGAACAATTTTTTTCCGCTAGATGGAAAACGACGACGACGTTTTCACAATTATTTTGTCTTTCTGTAGATTAATTTATCTTAACAGACGACCTTCGCACACATAGGTTAGTTAATATAATGATTTACTTCTACACGAAAGATTTTCGATACTACCAGAAATATTAATGGGAAAATGTATATAGTGCCGTTTAAAGAGCAAACTCTCCTCAAGGGTGCCCTAATTCGAGAATCAGCACACTTTTACTGACGTAACATAATATGTACGAAATAATTACATATAAGTTGAGATAAGGATAGAAAGGTGGTGGCTCGAAATAAAAAAGAGTAACAATCGTAAATAAGGGTGTCTGATAAAAAATATTTGTGCGTTAAACGTATGCAATTGTTGTTGTCTCTTCACATGTGATAGTATTGCCAACACGTACAATGACAAAGTGGGAGTTTCGTGCTTTTTAACCACAGGCTCGACTTAAGGGAACAAATACAACGTTGTCCAGTCGACTACGCTTTTCTGTATGTGTATATTGCGGTATAGTAATTTTAACATAAAATAATTGGGTTTTAATTTTAAATGTTTTATATTTTTCATTATGCATTCTAGCTAAAAATAAATAGTCTTGAAAACAAAGCTTTTTAAGTTTGGAGCTTTTATGAAATAAAATATAGAAATATCAGAATTTTCTTTTCGGTGTTTTTATTATCTTATTTTGTTTTATTTCAACAAACAAAAAACATTCCAAAATGACATATACGCAGTGTTCAACAATGCAAGACAAATCCAACGCAATAAAAAATCAAACCCATACAATTCAATCTATTAGAACAAATTCTTCACATTACTCCTGTAAGTAGTCAAATTAACATGAAAATCCATAGAATGACCCTATTGATTTCCCAATGAACACTGTCACGTTATGCAAGAGTTGTATAAGTAATTTGTTGCAACTACCCCAGTTTGGAAGGCATGTCTTATATCAATTAGCCCACTGAGGTCGGCACATGGGTTCATCTTTTGTCAAAATACTTGAAATGTTTTTAATGATTCTGAGTTAGACGTTTAAAATTGTGTGACTCACCGATGATTTCATTTCACGCGAGTTTTCTACGGTTTTCTTACCAGATTTGTTTTTTCTGAACATATCTAGGAGCGAGGAAGTACCTAATCTAATGGACGCAGCCACTACCTCCCTATCTTTACAGTCAACTAATATATTAATTTATTTTTTAATATTTTTAATCTGTCATTAATAGTGAGTTAGATTCCCGAGTGAGAGTGCCCTTTAAGAGAGTTTGCTCTTAACATAATATAGGACAAACAACAAGTGAGTTTATTAATTTTATTATATTTGGGCTGCGACGCATTTCGACAGATTAAATGTGCTCAGCTTTTGGGTAATTCAGTGAATTTGTACCAATCTATTTTATTATTACGGAGAGTTATCAAATCTCACGAGCGATTGCCGAGCAGACATGTTTCATTATTTATGTGTTTATATGTGAATTTCATGGGTGTAAGGCAAGTGTCGCAAGATATGAACCTTGTGAAACGCCTTATACTCGTATAGACTAAAATAAAATAAGTGAAATTAAATCAGGAGGAAATATCAAAGTAAACAAAGTGCAGATAAAATACGTATCACTTGTTGAGAAACTTACAGACATTGCTTTAGTAGAGCTGTCGCCTCAAAATTAAAGAAAGCCATGAACTTCCGAAAAGAATAACTACATAAATATAATTATTCTTCGTTCTAACAGCGCTAGTGATCTAACGGTTCCCAACAATTTCCTCCCAACATAGATACCATCATGCCATTTCATTGTTGGGGTAGGCATAAAGGGCAAGCGATAGGCATATTTCGCCTCATCTACATACATATGTTATACTTTTTCATACAATTCTTACGATTTCTTTGACCTTTTGCATTTCTATATTTCAAAATCTCATTCACTTGATCCAATCATACTTTCCTTTACCACACCTTCCACCCACATCTGCACTATATATATTTTTAAGTTGAAACGAAATTTTGATAACCTTTTTCAATTTTAAAAACTTTGTTGCAAATTGGCATTAAGTTCAAATAAATTGCTTTTCTTGTATTTATTCCATCAATCCAAAGTACAACTAATTAAAAACTTTTTCTAATAAACATATCAACATACCATTCCACCATTTCCCATCATCGGGGTAGACAGAGAGGACAGAGCACCAGACCTTACTATCTCGACACATTCATCGCCTCTTTCACATCCATAAACATTATCATACAACTCCTGAAAATTCTTTGACTTTTTACGTTTAATTCTTTCGAAATATCATTAACTTGATCCAAACATACTTTCCTTGGTCTTCCTCTCGATATGCCTTCTTTTGAAATCTGATCTATTAGATTAATAAATGTTTTCTTCAATATGTCAAACCTAAAGCTCATTTATATATCTTACTAAAAACACCGATTATATCCATGCATTTATTCCGGATGTCTTGTTTTATACATTGACACATCACTTTTTTTAGTTCACGCATATCTACAGGATTAATCTTATTTTGATATTTCTTTTACCAAATACAAGCTTTACTCCCATACATCAAGTTAGGCACCAGCACAAGTTGGGTTTTGTATTGTTATTTTTGGAATATACTAAGATTATTAAATCAACATTATGTGCCTAAGTTATTGTTTTTTTTTCATAAACAAACCAATCATAAATTATAAGCTCAACAATGAAATAATACCCAATAGTAATTATAATCAAAATATTGCTACTAATTTCATTATTTTGTAATTAAAATAAATTATAATTCCCTTCTAGTCTTTAAGTAACAGTTGTACTATACATTCGTTTTTTTCATTTATTTGTTCTACATATTCAAACCTTCTCAGAGTACTCTTCATCTTACTTAATACACCAGCCTTAAGTTCACATTCATCCCCAATCACTTCATTTCGTATTCTGTCATACATTGTCATATCATGTATTCTTCTTAGTACATGTTTTTCTACTGTATTTATTCAACTTCTTTCAGTATATTTCCACGTCCACGTTTCATCCCATGAATCAGAGTTGGTACTAAAATAATGTTGTGGAATATCTTCTAAGCCATTTAAAAATTCCCCCTGAGCTTTTAATAATCGCTTAAATAATCGAAACACTTTAAGATTCAATCAAAATTAAGATAATCTTCCCAATGCCCGGTTTATTTTTGAGAAATTCTGATTTTTGTAAAGGGTTTACTAAAATGTCTATATCTACAATAAATAAATATAAGGAATATTTTAATGAAGTAATATTCATATTAGTAGTCAAAGTCACACGAAAATCTATACAATACCCATATTGATTTCTCAATCAGCGCAGGCTAATTATGTAAGATCTGGTTTATCACGTTAAAAGACGGGATCGGGATACGAAGTGTTAATTTATATATTGTGTAGCATATGCGTTGCTTGAAATATTGTATTGTACAATAGTCAAGTGTTAGGTTAGGTTTATTATGTAAGATCTAGTTTATCACGTTAAAAGACGGGATCGGGATACGAAGTGTTAATTTATATATTGTGCAGCATATGCGTTGCTTTAAATATTGTATTGTACAATAGTCAAGTGTTAGGTTAGGCTTATTATGTAAGATTTAGTTTATCACGTTAAAAGACGGGATCGGGATACGAAGTGTTAATTTATATATTATGCAGCGTATGCGTTGCTTTAAACACAATCGTCAGGTGGAGCCAAAAAAAAGCCTCATTCAAATATGCATCACAAAGAGGTTGCAGCTAATTGAACTTGGCGATCATTTTGTAACATGGACCTGTTTGCCGTGTGAACGTCTAAATTAATCCAACAAATTTGTGTGTTTCTGTGAGATAACACATTCACCCAAATTCACATTATAGATTGCAAATAAGTAATTAATCAAGGAATCGTTCTTTATTCAGCACCTTACAAACATTTTATAGACAAATTATTGTTTGTGCTCCCCTGATGATGAGGTGAACACCTTGAAATTGGTATGGTTATACCGTTACAAAAAGTGGAATAAACAGTGTTTGATAAAAACAAATTACTATGTCTTTAAACCTCCACAATGTTAATGCCTTAACTATAAATAATATTTTATTCTTTTATATAATATATAAATCATGACTAAGACTACTTAATCTTAGATTAAGACACAATTATCTAAATAACTTTAATGTGCAATCAATGAATTTTCATTCTTCTGCACCGATTAAATTTATTTACACAATTGTCTAAATCCAAGATTAACCAAACTTAGTCATGAGTTTAGCACCCATAACAATGAAAGATTTATAAAAATGAAAGATTGGTTGGAAAAATATACTTTTAAGTAATAAATCTGCCAAATATTGTATGAAAGAGTAAAATAAAAAAACTAAATTTTTTCTTAAATGCTCCACAAAATTATTGACTTGATAATAAAAAAAAACCAATTTGTATATCACCGTTTAGGGAGCAAACTCCTCAAGTGCGCTTTAACTAAAAAGTCAAACTCATCAATATTGATATATTAAAAAATATTACAAAATAAATACATATAAGTTGAGTGTATGGTTAAGAAGGTACTGGTTGCGGTCATAGATTAGGAACTTCTTCGCATCTGCTTATGTTCAGAAAAACATATTTAGTAAGAAAACTGAAGAAAACTTACCATTTATCAAGTTTTGATGGTTATGAAAAAAATCAATCGTTCAAAGAAAGCGTTTTTTTTTATTTTAAAATAAATTTACAATAATATTTATTATCCAGTTTATAATATACACATATTTTAACGAGAAACTTTTACCAAGAGATAACGAACTAAAAAAAAACTTTGTAGATCTTCCGATTTGAGATTGTAACATATTTGGCTTTAGGTGTAGTGTGAGTAGTGCTAAAATAAAATGCATTAAGGATATAAAGTAATAAAAATAAGGTTTTATTTGTAAATACATTTAATTGATATAATTCACATAAACACACAAATACAAAAAATAGTATTAATAAAAACATTTTTACATGAAAAAAACATATAAATATTTTATTAGTAAGATCAGATATCTCAACATTATTTTATTGAAGTATCTAAGTCTTTCGGAAAAATTATTTTACAATTATCACAAAAATGCGATTTCCCATAGAAAGTCTGGCCTACTCGTAAAAACACTATCGCGTTTTATACGATCTTTAAGTGAGAAATTTATGAGGTCAATCTTCAAAGCGTCGATAACACTTTGAATCTTAAACATCCTATTAGCAGCACATATTATAATATAAAGAACAAAAGTATAGACACAGAACATAGAAATAAATAGAAGTACCATTAAAGCGACGCACAAGTGAACTTAAGGTGGTAGAAAGGTACAAAACACGCTAAACGTCAGTAAAGATACGTACGCACATGAATTGTTTTTTTGTACGCACCTGAATCTCGTATACACATATGGATATTTAAAATACGGTTCTTCTACCATTTTAAGCATTTTGTGGTTGCACTCTTACATACACAACATATTTTTAAATACGCTAAAATTGGCTTAAAATACAAAATAAAGTAATCTACATATAAGTAAATTAAAAATAAATAAGTTAATATAAAATACTGTTGATCTCAATTATTTTAAGAGTAAATTATTTTATTTAAACTTAAGGCATCGTTTTACTAAACTTATTTAAGAATATGCTTCAGTTTGAGCTTGCAATTCAAGTGTCGCGATTCGATTTGTTGACTCAGTGTCAAATAAGATTGTTTTGAAATTTCAAAAGAAGTTCATGTTTTTTAATGGCTAATCACATTTAGTTTCTAGCCAGTGAGTAATGTTGATTTGATTACATTTATTGATAATACAGATTAAGTTCTAGTGGCACAAAAACAATGAAATTTCGCTACCAAAATTCGAAATAAAACCACATTTATCAAATAAGGAATATAAATTGAATATTTAATTTCAAATCATTATTTAATAAGGGTTGCCAAATAGTGAGAGACATATTTGTAATGAACTTTCTAATATTTGTTTTGTGCTTTTTTTTTCTTTCGTTAAAATATTTTTTTAAGGAATTACACATCGACCAGATTAGGTGACTTTAATTATATCTGTTTGAACTTTCATATTATTACTACACGGAAGCAAACATGCTGTATTCTCACTTCAGTAAATTATATTTAATTTTACTTCCTACCTCTCTGACACGATGAAATGCAAGAAAGCGCATACTTGAAATGTGAATAGACATATAAATACAATAAATAATATTTTTAAATATCATTCAGCTAGTCTTGGTTTATTTCGCAGTAGCGATTAATGAATTGTACGTTTTTAAACAAAAATAAATTAAAACGTTTAAAGAGTAACAAAAGTATAAATACATTGAAAAATAATCTCGGCTTGCGTGGAAAAGAAAAGCATTTATATTTTATTTTAACGTACTATGTTTCTAAAAGTTTAGTTTCAATTAAAAACTGGGTTCCCGTAATTTCTTAACTTAAATGTTTTAAGCTTGATTATAATATTTCCTCACGCTTGAGAGAATGTTATTTTGGTAAACACGGCTTTAGCGTGTAAATATCTCAATTCATTTTAATGTTTCCTTTAGTTTCATTTAGACACGATAAAGCGTTAATTAAAAAAAAATAAACCATTTTCTATAAAGTTTTTATACAATAAAATAAAATATCACTGTCGGATTGTTCAAGAAAATATAACATGATTCATTCATTTCCATTAAAACTGGATCCATATTTTCTAATACATATTTTGCTGCTTATGTACCATTGCAGCGAAAATGAAATAGTTATTTTTTTTTAAATTTCCATTCAATGGAAATTTAAAGATGAAAATATTCAAAAGATATAAACTAGCTAAGGAACATTTTATCACTAAGCTTCCTTTGACGTCAGATCTTCATAAATTGTACAAACTTTGGACACTTGACAATCGTGGAGTACAAAGTTAACCTAAATACCGAGATTGTATAATTCTGCCAAATTCACTCGTGCAAGGATTTGCCTCAAAGAAGGCTCCAGCGCATCCGTTCAATTCAAAACATCGCTCCAAACTGCTGTATGATTGAGCCCGGCTGCAGCAGGTTACTATTGATCTTATGCAAGGACTAGGGTTTGAGGTGTCAGGCAAATTTTGCTGGATCTCGGGGTATGCCATTGGATAAGAAAAGTCTGTAGAACCTTGAGGACCTTGAGGATAAATTGGCTGTGGAATTGGATTCAATTGGGGAGGATAAACAGATGGACGCTGTTGCATAGTTCCTTGGGGAGGTCTCTGTGGAATATTTCCTTGGGGAGGTCTCTGTGGAATATTTCCTTGGGGAGGTCGCTGTTGCGTATTTCCTTGGGGAGGTCGCTGTTGCGTATTTCCTTGGGGAGGTCGCTGTTGCATTGTCCCTTGAGGAGGACGCTGTGGCGAAGAAACCTGAGGTGGACGCTGTTGATTAACATTTGTAGAACCTTGACCACTTGATGAAGATGGCTGGTGTTTAATTGGTGGAAATGCTATTGTCGGAGGCTTAGAAGGTTTAATTGGAGTCAAAGATATACCCGATGGAGTATTATAGTAGTCATTTGGATTAGGATCATCTTCTCCAAATCTTGGTGGAATGCCAATAATCGTTTGGTTTGGCTTGTTAGTTTCTAAAGGAGGATTTGAAGGGGGTTGTGGTTGTTGCGGATTGAATGGTGATGGGACAGGAATTGGTAAGAAATATGGATAAATAATGAAACAGCAGCCTCCCGAATTACACCATTTGAGTATGTTTTGATAACTGTCTATAGCCCAACTATCTTGTGCGGGTAAATATGAATTGCTCGGAGAAAATTGTGGCAGTCCGAAAACTGGTAAAATATTTCGTTGCGGCCTGAATTGAACTTGCGCACTTGCAGTCGGCAAGCCAAATATTTCTTGGACGTTCTGGTCGTAAAATAATCGTTTTTCTCTTACAGCATCACCGTGGCTTATTTCCGAGTCTTCAACTGGTGTGAGATGTCGATTGTGATTATTTTCTAAAGTATGTCGAGAAGCGATCTTGTGTTCAGTCTTGCGATCTTCGTTTGCAGATCGTCTATTTCTGTTGAATGCTTCTGTCGAGGCCAATACATTAAAAATGACGATGGCATAAAGTCCTACTATGTTGTTTAGAATCATTTCTGAAAAAAAAAAAGTATTATAATATTTTTATAGTAAACATTGTAATCTATTAATTTTATTAAGATTTTTGAGGTTAGTTACAATATAAATAGAATCAGAAAGATAAGTTTTACTCAAGTTATAATTAAATTTAAACATTAAGTTTTAGTAAGAGCAACGAAAGTATGACCGGGTTAAATGAATGATAATTTGAAGAAATGTATCAAGTCATTGAAATCTTAGAAATCGTATGAGAAGTGGAATGGATGTGTAAGAGGCTAAGGATATGTGTCGATATTGGAAAGTCTGGCACTATATCCTATCTGCTTACCCCGATAGGGATATGGCATGATGATAACTTTATTTAATCGGTTGTTACAACCTCGACTGAATATTCCAGTAGTTTTAATTAGTTATTTATTTACTTCTTATATGTGTATTCATTATATAATAAAATAATTTAATGTTATAAACGAAAATATTTTTTTTCAAAGCTAATGATATTTTGATATATCTAAAATTAATTGAAGCAAATGTCATAATACTTAAATACCCAAACAACTTTAATGTCGTATTGTATTACTCTTTCAAACTACCCTATATATTATATCAATAATTCGTACAACTTATCTGGTTGATCGCTATGTGGCAATCTCTTTCAACTAAATATAAATATGTCGTAAAAATCAGATTCTTTGTAAAGAACTCGCAACTGCTGGTTTGGAAGACGACGTCTTGGTAACTAATTCAGGAAGGTCGTCATATAAAATATATATACTCGTAAATAAATAGTTATCAGTCCCACTGTACAAAGAAAGCTAATTCAAATTGACGTGCAAATCGAAAACTAATCATTTAACTTTTGGTAAAAAAATAATCTTCTCATTTGAAATCAATTCAATGTTGTTTATATAATCACAAAAAAATTCTCGAATCATATTAATTTTTAATACATAATACAATTAAAGTGGTTCTAACTTAATTATCTCACCATTATTAAGACAAAATTATCCTGCGTCAAGGTCTCGAAAAAATATATATTTAAATATATAAATATTTTTTAAAACGGTTATTTACGAGTATAACACCTGTTTTGTCGGAAGTCGGGATTGATGATGATGATGATGGAAAATGCCCACTTTCTTCAACAATTTATTGCAATTATTACATATGTACAAGTATTAACATATCACTTATGGTATATTGATGGGACAGAACGTCACAGTGACCTCGTCCATTCCTAGTGCAAATGTAGCTAAATAATATGGACCTTTAATATACTAATTTTAGTGAAACAGAGTGTAGGTGCAAAAGGAAAATGTTCGATAACATATATTTCGTTTTAGATATATAAATTGAAACTACTTTAATTAATTAAACTACGTTAATTCACTAAACTACGTTAATTAATTAAACTACGTTAACAATGATAAAACATTGAGTTTAAAAAATCTCTATTGAGTAACATGCATCCTGGTGATAAGACGGGTGACCCTCGGGTTCATGTTATGTACTCAAAAATAGGCTATTACATAACATAACTGAAGAACGGCTATTTATCAGACATATTAAAAAAAAACGAATATTTATGTGTATTACGGAAAAACTCAGAAATGGTGTCCTGTCAAGACTTATAAATTAAGATTATATATTTTCGCTTTACATGAAGTTATGTTTGAAGTACTTGAATAAGGATAAGTTGGTTATACAATTCTAAATCTATTAATTATATTTTACAGACAATTAACCAAGAAGACTCAAAAATAATAAAAACGTTAATTTTTGCAAAAAAACATTGATTCGGCAAAGCGAATGTAAAACAAACATTGTTGTATTAAATTGTATAATTAAAGTTAAATTATCACTCATAAAAAAATTCAAGTTGTGTGAACAAAGGAGATAATTTTTTTATTGGTATTTAAGATTACGGATTTTGTAGAAAACAATTCATTATTGTCTATGAATTATATTTTTTTGCAGTGATACAATTCAAAAATATAAATTACTAAAATTAATTTCATTATTATGTATAACACTTTCGTTGTATACTTGGCGGGCTTATTGCCATGTGGCAATATTTTACAAACAATCAGAAAGGCATACTTTTTTTTTCAAAATGGATACCATGAAGGGAAAACCGGACTGATACATTTTTTTCAAAATGTATATAAATGGAGATAAAACCCGCAACCTTCATCCATCTAAACCCGAATGGCTTATTATCACATATCGGAAGATCTACAAAGGTCTCATTGTAGTGCGTCTTACTTGGTAGATTTTTAACCAAATATGTTTTTCTAAACATAAGTAGATGCCGGGAGGTTTTTTTAAATCTAATTCCCGCAGCCGCCACCTTTCTATCTTTATATAAATCTTGAATTATTTTTTCAATAAAAGTGGGTTCGATTCCTGAGTCTGATCGCCTTTGAGGCGGTATGCTCTCTAAAAGGTTTTTATTAATTGTCAATTTATTATTATTTTTACCACTAGGCCACGAGGTCGTTAATATTAATAAATTTTGTATATTTTATAGATCAAATTCAATCGTAAATTAATATTTTTAAAAGGCGTTTGAAAGAAATCTGTAAGGGCTTAATGATTAAAAATAAGTTGGAAAACTCGGAAAAAAGTTTGTTTGAATAATAATTGAAAGGGTGGGAGAAGTTTAATATGACCAATCTGAAAAGGAAAAGAAAAGCGAAGAGAAAATTTGAGAAACGGAAAATTAAGGATGAAATAAGTAAGAATGAAAGTGAAATGAGGGACAAATTTACAATTTTAAAACTCAGTAAAGAAAAAATCGAAATATCAAAAAAGTTTTATTTGTGGAATTATATTTAAAAAATGGAGATCCAAATTATAAATAAAAATATATACTAATAGGTTAGTCAATAAGTTTTGAAAGCGACACCTATGGAGCAGTAGGAAAACCAAAATTTCTACGCCATTTTAATATTTCATCTTTCATAAGAACGTACTCAAAATTTCATTTCGATCTGTCAATTCATTCTTTGTTTACAAGCCATTTGAAGTTGACGTGTCAGTGTATTTTTTAACAATGGAAAAATCCGAATATCGTGCAGTGATTAAATTCTTTGTTTTGGAAGGTTTATCAGCTACTGAGATCCATGCAAAGATGGTGAAAGTATTAAAGAAGTCTTCTCCTTCATTTCCAACCATTCACCGATGGGTTTTGGAGTTTAAGCGTGGCCGTACAAGCGTTGAAGACGATCCACGCTCAGGACGTCCAAAAAGTGCATCAACACCAGAAATCATAGCGAAAATACAGGATATGGTTTTGGAAGATCATCGATCGACTGTGGATGTGATAGCTGACACCATAGGCATCTCACATGGAACAACATGGCATATTTTGGCTGATGTTTTGGGTTTCAAAAAACTGTGTGCACAATGGGTGCCGCATTTGCTAACAATGCAACAAAAACACGTTCGAATGCGAGTTTCTGAGCAACATTTGGAGCAATTTCGAAAGGATAAAAAGGATTTTCTGCGTCGATTCATCACTATGGATGAGACTTGGGTCTACCACCATGATCCTGAATCAAAACAAGAGGCTAAGGAGTGGTGTGAACCAGGCACTTTGGCTCCGAAGCGAGTTCGTGTTCACAAATCGGCCAAGAAGGTGTTAGCGTTAGTTTTTTGGGATGCAAAAGGAATTTTATTGATAGATTATCTCCAAACTGGTAAGACAATCAACTCTGATTATTATTGTGACCTTTTGGACCAGTTGGATGAAAAAAATTGTGAAAAAAGACCCGGTTTGCAGAAGAAAAAAATCATTTTTCATCAAGACAATGCACCTGCTCACACAGCTCAAAAAACCATCGCGAAAATCAGTGAATTTGGGTACGAATTGTTGCAGCATCCACCCTATTCGCCAGATTTAGCTCCCTCTGACTTCTGGCTGTTCTCAAACCTCAAAAAATTCCTTCGTGGAAAGCATTTTTCATCAAACGAAGAGTTTATAGCCGTCGTAGAGGAGTATTTTGCAGGCATTCCAGAAAGTCACTTCCGTGATGGGACAACAAAGTTGGAAGATCGTTGGACCAAGTGTATTGATCTTATGGGAGACTATACTGAGCAATAAAAGTGATTTCCCCCCAAAAAAAATGTATTTTCATTTCCGCTTTCAAAACTTTTTGACTAACCTAGTAAGTCAATTATATGATGCTTTTAAATTTCCAAAGAAAAACGTTTTAAATAAAAATGTTTTTTTTTAAATTTTTTTCCAAAATTTAATAGCATTCGACTATCAAGGCCTGGCTAGTAATATATTTTTCTTTTACTCGGGGTTTTGCGTTCGATTCTTGATGAAAACGAGAGATCCCATTCGGGTCTAAGAGTTCGCCAGGAAACAATATGTATACGCGCTAGACGTGTGCTACTGTTATTGCCACTCCAAATTACGGTTTAATTTTCAACAAGCGCTATAAATAACGTGCTTAGTCCAGTGGTTTTTAACTCGAATGGTCAATTTTCAGGGCCAAAGACAATGTCTTCCGGCCACGATATTTAATTTTCCCTCATTACCAATTCATTATATACGAGTAAATGAAAAGCTTTAGAAATAATGAATAGCTATTGTATATTATTATTAACTTTCTACTGATCGGATTTTTTTTAAGTCTTCAGTGAAAATCTGACTAAATACATTTTGAAAAACCTCGGTTTTAACGGGAATCGAATGCGCAACAACTGGTTTGAAAGACATACTTTATATACCAACTAGGTCATAAATAATTTTAATGGTTATTATAGATGATGATATAGTGAAAATCAGACTAGAATTCTTTATAAAAAACAAGTATCAACGTAAATCCCAACTCTGGGTTAGAAGAATAGCGTCTTGCCAGTTATACCACGGAGGTCCTGAGTTTAAAACTTACACATCCAAGTAATGTGAGCGAGATAATTTTATACGCTGGGATTCAGACAAGAATTGAATGTATAATTACACCAGAAAAAACAAAGAGTCTGACCTTTGATGTAAAATTAAATAAAGTTAGTAAAAGACATAATTAAGGCAGCGATGTGCCCAAGAACGTGAGAAAATTACAAACTTTATCGTAATGAACTTTATATTATTCGGATTTTTGCAAGATTTTAACAATGTCCTGAGATGTAAGATCATTTTTATAAGAGAACAAAGGTCGGTCAACTAATTAAATGCAGGATGAAAGTTGACATGTTTATAGGCGTGCTAGTTATGATTACCGAGTGTGAAGGAATATCCCACTTCTTGCCATTGCTTTGATTCATTATGAGGTCATTTTTTTGGTATTGTTTTAATAATAATAATAGTGATAATAAGAACAGTTTATTCAAGCAAGTGTGTAAGGGTGTGCAATGTAACGCAAACCATTTAAAAATACATAAGCAATATTGAGTTAAATACACATACGCAAAATAATAATAAAATAAATATAAATAAAAAAAGCATTTATTTTTTTATATACAACAAATGAAAAAAAATCTTAAAATAAAAATAGAAAACAATTTAGTCCAGATTGTTAAAACAAATGAAAAAAATCTTAAACTAAAAACAGATAACTCAGTTTTAAAAGTTTAAGCTCTTTGTTGAAACAAATGAAAAAACTCTAAAAAACAGATAACCATTAAGTTCAAATTATTGATTGCCTTTTTGTGACAATAATTATTTATCTACGAGTATTTCGTAATCTCATACAACAGTGGCGTAGCGTAATTTTTGTCCTACAATAATTCTAATAAATGAGTTGTCAGTTCGCATTATACGCTCATGTATTCTCTATATAGTAGGTGTAGATATTTCTTTGTTTATTTATTGGTTGAGGGTTTTTCTACATTTCAAACACTTGCTAAAGGCAAACAAATTAATAATAGGATTAAGGAATGCTTACAAGCATAACAAATGTATTTACATTTTTCAAATACCTATATTGTGAATGCTAATACGAATAATTTCTTTGTGATTATTGTTTGGGACTAGAAAAACTTGACAGTAATTAAACGACATTCGGCGTCAAGGTGGTAAAAACTTCAAACACTTGCTAAAGGCAAACAAATTAATAATAGGATTAAGGAATGTTTACAAGCATAACCAATGTATACATTTTTAAAATACCTATATTGTGAATGCTTATACGAATAATTTCTTTGTGATTATTGTTTGGGACTAGAAAAACTTGACAGTAACTAAACGACATTAGGCGTCAAGATGGTAAAAAAAATAACACCTGTGAAATAATACGTCGTATTTGAAGTTATGGTCAAACGCTTCACCAATGCAATGTATCCTCAGTGAGATACAGGCAAAAGCCTAGTTTACTGGGGATATGACAAATGAAAGGCAACAAACCCAGATCCATTAAAATTATATGTCCAAATCAAATTACCTGTTGTTTTTTCTCAAATTGTGTATATTTCTTGTCATGTGTAAATAATAAATAAATAATAAATAAAAATGCATAGAAAATAATGTGATTGGATAAAATAATTCGATTTTTATTTTAATTTTCCAACCGGTTAATTAAAAAAATAATCGGTTTTCGGTTATTTTAAAATTATCCAAACAACCGGTTAACCTGTTTCGATTGAAACCTATTTGGATGCCCTACTATAAATTATTAATTCCTTTTTCGTAAGAATTTGGATAAGTATTATTGATTTTCAAGATATTCCTCCCATTTTTTTAATTGACACTTAAATAATGTTATGATTAAATACATATAACATATGGTACAGTTTACTCATGAACAAACATGAAATTGTATTTATGTATTTATTTTATATAGCTTAAATATACATGTTAAACACAATTATATATAAAGTTTGAAGATAAATATTTACAGATATAATTAAATATGTAATAATTGTTAGCTTAAACAACCACCTTCCATTGCTAAGACGACCTCCGTGACCTGGTTGGTAAACTACTTTGAACATGATTTTTTTAAAAGGGAAGTCTGGTTTTCACTTAAGCCCCCTACAAAAATATCTGGTTGGTTAGAAGAGACTACCTCGTGGCAATGATCTCATTAGGTTGTATAAATGAAATGTAATACAATAGAAAACTAAAATAACTCAATATGCTTCATTTAAAAGCAACAACCCGCAAATCAAAAGAAAAGCGCTTGACCAATTAGTTCTAATTATTTTTATATGATGTGGAAGTATCATGCATTTTGATACAACCAAGATATTTTTCTAGCATCTAAGGTACGGAATCCTTAAAAAAAATAATCTAGCGTCCAAGGTACGGAATCCTTAAAAAAATAATCTAGCGTCCAAGGTACGGAATCCTTAAAAAATATTCTAGCGTCCAAGATACGGAATCCTTAAATAATATTCTAGCGTCCAAGGTACGGAATCCTTAAATAATATTCTAGTGTCCAAGGTACGGAATCCTTAAAAAATATTCTACCGTCCAAGGTACGGAATCCTTAAAAAAATAAAAAATAACCTTGGTAGCATCTAGTGCTCATATCTCTGCTGCGAATCGGTTATTTTGCACAATTTTATTTTACTGGTATTCATAAAAACTATCAAGCATTTGAAATTATTATTATTATTGTTGTATTCACAAAAATAATGAGGTAATATTTTTTTTATTTGGCAAGTGTTTCAGGTTCGATATAAAACATATTAGATTTTATTGTTCAAGTTTATGACAATATCGAAATATTGAATGAAAACCACATATCCTAAACTATTTTTCTGTAGTCTAGAAAAGAGTTTTATAGTAAATAGTTTGCAATAGAGTGAATGGCGGGAATGCAATATGTTGACCGACTGATCTATTTAAAGCTCATAATGGAACTATACCCCCAACATTAGAATATGCAAGCGAACCTTGAACGTGCCAAAAACATGATAAAAGTAAGATAAATGTAATAGAATTGAGAAAAATGCATAGAATGTGTGGAAAAACAATGTATGATCAAAATAAGAATGATCACATTATGAAAGATTTCGGTTTGAATGAAAATGCAGTGCTTGTGATGAAAAAAGGAGCATTGAGATGATTCGGATACGTAGAAAGAATGACCGATGACAGATTAACAAAAATTATCTTTACACAAAAGAAATTAATATTAGAAACACCTAGGACAACCTGACACGATCAAATTCTGAAAGAGATAAAAGTGAAAAACCTTTGTTATTGGAGAGTATGATGCATGACTACGTGTATCGACATGGCAGAAGCGAAAAATGTGTCTCAGGATAGAATGAAGTGAAAAACCTGTGTTATTGGAGAGTATGATGCATGACTACGTGTATCGACATGGCAGAAGCGAAAAATGTGTCTCAGGATAGAATGAAGTGAAAAGCCTGTGTTATTGGAGAGTATGATGCATGACTACGTGTATCGACATGGCAGAAGCGAAAAATGTGTCTCAGGATAGAATGAAGTGAAAAACCTGTGTTATTGGAGAGTATGATGCATGACTACGTGTATCGGCATGGCAGAAGCGAAAAATGTGTCTCAGGGTAGAATGAAGTGGATAACTATTTTCTCTGCCTACCTCAATAGGGATATGTCTTAAAAATAGATTTACTTTGAAGCGATATTCTTTGACATTTTCACCATCGGTAGTTATATCTTCTTATATTATATGTTAATTACAACGGCACCAATTCAGAACGTATTCTGCTTGCAAAATACTTGACCCTAATAATTTTCATTGCAAATTAATGTTGACTAGTAAATTGTATTTGCGTGGACAGGTATAAATAGTAGTTCCCCCTCGTCCGCGGTGAATATGTTGTAAGACCCCAATGGATTGCTAAAACCGCGAATAAT
This sequence comes from Odontocerum albicorne, assembly GCA_949825065.1. Classification (NCBI taxonomy): domain Eukaryota; kingdom Metazoa; phylum Arthropoda; class Insecta; order Trichoptera; family Odontoceridae; genus Odontocerum; species Odontocerum albicorne. Next base: position 35,463,602 of record OX463846.1, read on the forward strand.
ACTGAACCATATACGAGTACTGTATTTTCCTATACAAACATACCAATCATAAAATTTACTTTTTAAATTACACACAGTAAGAGATTACAAAAAATACTTACAATAGAATATGACAAAATACTGTAATAATAGTTGTAATAATAGCTCAAAATATCTTATTGAACTGTTGTCTCACTTCTTCTTGTGACGATGTGCAGTGAGCAGAATGAAGTAGACACTATGTCGTAGCGTTAAGCCACCAATTACTTTCAACACTGCGTTGGAATTTTTCAATTAATTTATTCGAACCTAGGATGGACGCGGTTTATCAAAACCGTGCATAAAGGGGGAACACTGTAATTGACATTTTTGCGGCGAGTTATCAAACGGTTTTTCGCTCTTCGTCATACCGCAAAATGAATCGAAGAATTCTTATATAACACAGTTTGAGGCGATCGTAAGTTTTTTATAAACCTTTTTTGTATCCATTTTTACTATCTAAATGGGTGGATTTTTTAAGCCCTTGATCTTCAATAATCATATCATTAGGAATAATGGTCTTCTACCCAAGAAATTGAACTCTAATCCCGATAATGGCTAGTAAAAAGTCTTTCAGTGTAGTTTCTTCACATTAACGTATTTTGAACAGCATGTGAATATTTTTAATTAGTTAAATTTGACACTGAATTTTGTTCACTACTTTGATCCTTGATAGTGAAACACGGACGAGAATGTAAATGAAATGAGACACATAAATGCGTGCAACCAGAAAAATATTTTCAGTGACAATTTATGACACGGACAAAATTATAAAATATGATATAAGTAGATAGCTTGGACATCTCGGACGAATACGAATAAGTTATTAAATCCTTAAAAAAACTTTAATGTGAATATAATTAGGAAGTGCGAGTTTTGAAAGGCAGAACGGTCAGGAGTAAAATATATCGAAGTAGTTGGATAAACATGGGGAAGACGAAATAAGCGTATCATTGTAATAAAGTACGGGCTGCGTCTTCTTTGTTTTCCTAGCTAGGGAAATGGAGTGATGGTTTGTTTGTATGTACGAGGGTTTATTTTGTACCCATATATTTCTTGTTTGTTGAAAAATATTTAACATCCCAATAAGCTCACTAGTTTGTTATATAAAATGATGCAAGTGTAATTATTTGGCAGATAAACACTGGTCCGTAGTGGTTAGACTCTTTCCATCCACTTTTCACTGATCTGTTGACACTATTGAACTGTGTATGATATGAACACTGGTACGATTAATTGGAATTTTAATCGTTAAAAAAAAAAAATGTTGTGTTTTTTCATTGATTTATTACTTGTAAATGTTCCATAAAAGAAAACATGAAGTAAATCTTCAATATTTTGTGTTATGTCCCTTTATGACATTAAAATATTGAATCGCTAAAACATTGCGCACAAATAAAAGCCAATAAAGATATGAAACGAATTATTAAGTCTTCATTTCACTTGACAACTTAGTACAATAACGTCAAAATCGTTTGGATCCAATTGCAACCCGGGAATTACTTCAAGCGCAAGAGATAGGAGTCACACAGGTCAACTCTATACAGACCAATTTTAGTAATGACCAATTGTTCCAATTACGATGTCTGATGAATGAATGACTGATACTTTAGGGAAATAGATACGTGACTTTTGATATAAATAATCTCATAGTGACACGATTCTTTATTAAATATTTTCGGTACTAAATACATATTATCTTGTCACTTTGATAGAGGTAAATGCTTTAAACCTTCCTTATACGTATATTTCTATGAATTAAAAACACAGTTTATATAATTCATATAAAGTAGATACTCCATATACACGCAGATAAACTTTAAAAGATGTCTCTGTTTTATGGCGCATATTGGCATTCTAAGAGCTACTCGTATATCAAATAAACTCGTATTTTCTAACCGTAGATGATTGATTATCTCAATCAGTTTTACTATCCTTCATTTCGGTATATGATTGTATTGTATTCCACTTTTGTTGTATACAACATAACTTGGTTAGTATATTTCCATGTGGCGATCTGTTTAAACCACAACATAACTTGGTTAGTATATTTCCATGTGGCGATCTGTTTGAACCACAACATAACTTGGTTAGTATATTTCTATGTGGCGATCTGTTTAAACCACAACATAACTTGGTTAGTATATTTCCATGTGGTGATCTGTTTGAACCAAAACATAACTTGGTTAGTATATTTCCATGTGGCGATCTGTTTGAACCACAACATAACTTGGTTCGTATATTTCCATGTGGCGATCTGTTTGAACCACAACATAACTTGGTTCGTATATTTCCATGTGGCGATCTGTTTGAACCACAACAAAAAATATACTAAATAAGCCTTAAGTGAAAACAAACCAGAAAACCTTTAAAAAAAGGGTACCAAAGGGAATCGACCCGCTAACCCAAGGCTCGAAAACTGGCGTCTTATCAATAAGACCACGGATGGCATACGTGATGTGGTCGTTGAATAATAAGATCGAGTTCAAAATGATAAATTTATTAATTCATTCGTATGGTAACCATTTAGATATTGACTTATTTTAAGCTTTTGTAGTATATAGTACATACAGTAAAAACGGGCGGGTTTACTCCATGTGGCAATTTCTTAATATATAATGTATACATATAGATAGATTTAAGATAATTGTATATATATATATATATATATATATATATATATATATATATATATATATATATATATATATATATATATATATATATATATATATATATATATATATATATATCCAAGGTAGTGTATATGGAAATGATATGTACTATGAACATTATTTGTACGTTATATAAAAAAATAACAATAATTTCGTTGATTGCCAAGTCATAACCGCGCACCAAGGCTTCATTTATTGACACTTGTAACCAAATATGTAAATTTGTCTAAATACCATTGTGAATTTTCAAAAGTTATTTTCGAAAACATTAATTTCAAGTGTGACATCACTTTCAATTTCCTAATATGTTGTTAAAACAAACTAAACACACGTAATATTTCAATAAAAAAATATTATTATCACTGGCTTAACATGTATAAATACGGTCTACTGAAAATTCACGCCTGACCTCATCTAAATTTAATAGCTAATTCTCTTAGCATTATTCTTTACTACTCATTGTAAAAACAATCTTCGTTTTTATGTGTTGTCATATTTACTATTAATTAACACACAACTTCAAAAAAAAGGGAATGACATTAATAGTATTTACTTTGAATATAAAAGAAAAATTAAATAAACCGATGAAAGACCTTGAAATCATAACTTTTTGTATGGTCGTTTGTATTTGAATGTAAAAATCGTGATTCTGTGAAATTCTTCTGATAATAAATGCTAAAAGAACATTGTATTTCTCATGACCTCAGCTAAAAGGTTTACACAAACATAATAAAAAAAATGATGAATTCGCTAAGGAAATTTATTTTTTATAATAAATGACTTTGTTATTCCACTAAACCACGGATTAATTTTGTTAGTGGAATAATATAGCAATTTATTATTAATTATCTTAAAATGAAGAAAACTTAAAGCCGATGCATTTGATAAAACATAAAAATAAGACAGATTTTGAAATAAAGAAATAGATTATTCATTCCAGATGGTAAAAATAATGGTTTCTTTTCGTTTTAGGTTTGACATTAGAAGAAAATTGATTTTATTTTTGATGTATGCCTTTATTATTAATAAACTTTTTGAAACAGGGAGTTATTTCTACGGCACCTGTATTTTCCACAAGTAACATTTCGACTGATGTCAATTGTACCTAGTTTGCACAGATCAGAAATTTGTGAAATATATTTTCAATAATTACAAGTGGCATATATTTTTATAATAGAAATGTCTACATTTCATTGATAGATTATTGTTATATGGTTCAGTTCAGTTGGATCCCCATCGATCAATAATTCCCTGGACTAACTACTAAAACAACATTTGTTTGCTAAAATTCTTCTTTATTCATCAACATAGTCTCCTTCAAGAGCGATACATTAATTTCAACGCTCCTACCTTTTCTATGCCAGCCGTGTAGAACGATTTATCTTTGATTTCAAAATAGGCGTTAGTTTCGGCAATCACTTCTTCATTGGAGCCAAATCTCTTTCCCTGGAGCACCTTTTTGAGGTCTGCGAACAGCCAATAGTCTCTGGGGGCCAAATCTGAAGAATACGGTGGGTGCGGAAGCAATTCGAAGTTCAACTCATGCAATTTGGCCATCGACTTGTGACACGGTGCATTGTCCTGATGAAAGAGAATTTTTTTCTTGCCGTTTTTTCGCAATTTCTGCCTTCAAACGCTCCAATAACGCTATGTAATATTCGCTATTGATGGTTTTTCCCTTTTCAAGGTGATCGATGAATATTATACCATGCGCATCCCAAAATACGGAGGCCATAACCTTCCCGGCCGACTGTTGAGTTTTTGGTCGCTTCGGACGACTTTCACCGGCTGCTCTCCGCTCAGCTGACTGCCGATTTGATTCCGGAGTATTGTGGTGGATCCAAGTTTCATCCATTGTCACATACCGATGCAAAAACTCATGTTTATTTTGCCTAAACCGTGCCAAACAGCACTCTGAATCATCGATGCGTTGTTGTTTCTGTTCCATTGTGAGCAAACGCGGCACCCATTTCGAAAAAAGCTTTTTCATGACCAAATGTTCATGCAAAATAGTGTAAACACTACCAAATGATATATTCAGTATGTCAACTACTATATCTCACGTAACTTTACTTTGCGATTTTCTATCACGATTTTGAGTTTTTTTTATGTTTTCTGGTGTAACAGCCTCATTTGGACGACCAGAACGTTCAGCATCATTTGTGTCTGTACGACCGCGTTTGAAATCAGCATACCACCGACAAATGGTTGATTTCGACGGAGCAGAGCCCGGATAAGAATTTTCAAGCCATCGCTGAGTTTGAGCGGTATTTTTCCCATTAAAAAGCAATGTTTTATCAACACACGAAATTCGGTTTTTTCCATTGTTTTGAAAATAGGAAAAGTAGCGTCACTAAAACCACTTTAACTCAATGACACAATGTCGGAATGTCATGAAAGTTTGACACGTAACTTCTAAAGGTTTGTACTAACTGAGAATGGCATGAATTCGTTATTAGAGGCGCCATCTGTTGGTTAGTCCCGGGAATTGTTGATTGATTCGTTATACTGTACGGACGGTTTTTTCCTACAACTGGAATCGCACATTAAAAAAAAGAGTATTTTTGCTTTTGTCAAGGAGAAGATTGAGTTTATAAACAAACTTGAACATAGTTATAATATTTTCCTGCCAAAGAACAAAACATTGATATAAATGTTACGCATACGTACACATATAGTATACCATCATGCCGTTTCCCTGTCGAAGTAGAGAGAACGCTAGACTTCCCTATCGAGACACACATCTTTTGACTCCTCTATATCCATGCACCTTATCATACAACTTGTACAATTTCTCTGACTTTTTACATTTCCTTTTTTTTAAATGCCATTTACTTGATCCAACCATACTTTCCTCGATCTTCTACCACGACTTACACCCACATTATCATTGTATGTTTGTTTCATTGATCTTTCTTCATTCATTATTTCCATGCACAAGCCATCTCAGACTGTTCTCGTTCATCTTACGATAATATCAGCCTTGTTCGCATTCAACCTTAACCACTTCATTCCTTATTATATCGTCCACTGTCATCCCATGTGTTCTTCTCAGTGCTCGCATTTCTACATTCTTTCTTTCAATCTTTTAAGACGTTCAAGTTTCACTTCCATACAACAAAGTAGCTACTAGAATACTGTTGTGGACTAAAATGTTAGCAAATAAATGATGGTATGCTAATCGATAAATATCACCATTCACCTTTTATTCTGTATTTGTTAATTAGGGGAGGTCAATGAAATTCAGATGAAATACAGTCCTAAAGTAAAATCAACATACGCATCAAAAATCAAACCCGATGCACAAGAACGTGAAACACGAATGTTTACCAAAAACAGACAAGATATCAGTGACGGTACAATTAAGGTCACTGATCAATTTTAACCTTTACTAGTGAACAGTCGTGAACTTTCTGTAAAGTTTTAAGCGTCAGAAATAAAAAAAGAAGTTCATAATCAATTCTTTATATTACGTACGGATAAGAGACAGTGGCGTCATCGCATAATTAATAAATATCCATACTGTAATAAATACGCGGATACATATTCACAATTATCATTTTATTGAATTAATTAAAGCTTTTCAAATATTTGTGAGTTCATTATAAATTAATAAAAAATATTTTTAATTAGGACATAACAATATTGACGTAAAAAATATTTTCAAAAATTCATGTTTTAATATCATAGATCACGAATATTCTTCCAGGGGGTTTCCCTGTGGAGACAAAAAAATACAGTTTATAAATATAGAATTTCTTCTTCTTTCTTTTTCCCGTTAACCTTTAAAAAATGCTCTTTAAGTTTTCTTATATTATATATTTATACTGCCATAAATAAATATAACAAAAAAGTAAAATAGTACAATTGAGTCTATTTCATTAAAAAAAATATTGTTTAAGATTTTGTAATTTAATTTTTTTTGTTTATTTAAATATTTAAACACGCTAAAGGACTGGAAATATTAATTGGCAGAGGAATATAAAAAAATTAAATGAAAAATAAATATAAAGAAAATAGTCAAAAGAACTACAGTTAAAAATATGGTTCTATTTGGCCTCCTCCAGACCACATTCACATAAACAAGAATTTTGGAAAGAAAAGTGCGATTTTGTGGAACAAGTGTCAAGACGCTTACGACACAATGGATATATCAAAACAATATCCTGAGTAAAATTATAAAACTGAGGGTATTAAAATATTTTTGATTGATTTAAATAATAAAATAGGGCAATTTTTATAGCACCGTTTAGAGATCGGACTCTCCTTACATGGGATTCGAACCCACATATATGTTTATTTTAGGTTTTCAGTTATTTCGCGAACTGTAAATATTGGATTCTGACATCAGATCTACCTGGAGATCCCTCAGCAGCTTCCTTACAGCATTTTTTATTTTTTGACCTGGATGACTTTTTAGTAACATTGTTCTCTGTTTTGGATATACAGGAGACGGTATCTATTTTAATTGGTATTTTGTGGGCTTATGACCACCTTTGAAGGCTGAGTTAAGTGCTCACTTTATGCCTAGGCAACATTCCTCATTATACCATAGATTCATCTCTATACATCATTTAAATGTTTTTATTCTTAGTGCAGACAAGATGGTTTTTAGTCTTTATGCCATTTGTTGACGAACAATGGTAAGATTTTTTTTAACAGATGTTGAGGAAACCTCTTTATTCTGTCAATACCTCATCATTGTTTGTTATACAAGCCGGATATTTTTTTGGCTTTTGACAAAGCCCATTACACTTCTGTAGAGGGTAATATGTGATTTTTTGTTTGGTTTTAGCGAAGGGTTATATATGTTTATTTTAGGTTTTCAGTTACTTCGCGAACTGTAAATATTGGATTCTGACATCAGATCTACCTGGAGATCCCTCAGCAGCTTCCTTACAGCATTTGTTATTTTTAAGGTAGATTTTAAGGAATAAAAATTTGTGTGTTGATATACTCGTACATTGCTTTTTAATGGAAAAAAATACCGTTCAAACTCAGCGATGGCTTGAAAAGTGTTATCCGAGCTCTGCTCCGTCGAAAACAACCATTTGTCGGTGGTATGCTGATTTCAAACGCGGAGATTTGGCTCCAATGAAGCAGTGATTGCTGAAACTAACGCCTATTTTGAAACCAAAGATAAATCGTTCTACACGGCTGGCATTGAAAAGTTAGGAAAGCGTTGGAATGAATGTATCGCTCTTGAAGGAGACTATGTTGATGAATAAAGAAGAATTTTGGTAAACAAATGTTGTTTTAGTAGTTAGTCCCGGGACTTATTGATCGATGTGTTAAGATGAGTATCAGGATGATAGGAAGGTGGTGACAGCGGCCATTAGATTGGGTTCTTCCCCACATCTGAATATGGCGGAAAAAATATTTGGTAAGAAAACCGCACTTATCAAAGAAAGCCAAACCACAAAAAAATCTTTATAAATCATTAGATATGTAACAGTAATACATTTGGCTTTAAGTGGAGTGTAATATATATGTGTGTAGTGTTCGTATATAATCAGTCATTATGATAAGACCTCCCATAAAGGGGCAACCAGTTTGTATACCATGAATTTCAAAGAGAATACAAAAAAAGTTTGCAAGCATACTTGAAGTTTGCAAGCATTACAAGAAGTATTTTTCTAATTGTTTTTCCTCGTTGTTTCTTTTCACCAAAACTTGGATACGCTGATGGTGTAAATGTATTTATTTTGTACTTGATTAACTTGAATCAAAGGTTTTCAAAAAATCTCCTTAATAGGAAAGCAAAATATTTTTCAACGCTTTCATTATTTTTTAGAAAAAAATAATACGTCTCACTTAAACTGCATAAGCGTGATTTATTGCATTATATCTTGCTTAAAAGATTTTTGTTCTCTTGGTTGTATTACGTTAATTGTTTTTTTTAATAAAATACATTTAACATAATTTTCCTTAGCATTCCTTTGCATTTTAATTTTCAAAATATTCTCAGTTGAGTGATTTTTGATCAAATATATTTAATTTTACTTATTGAAAATTTCAAGGATATGACGCTATGTTTTTGTACTATTTTTAATAGAATTTGTCGTCTATTTAGACATTTGATCACAATCAGTCACTGAACTAACTGACAATGAAAAATTTAACGTAGCACAAAATGACGGACAGAATAAAAAGATAACAGAAAAAAACAGCTAATTGTTCAGAGATTTCCATTCATCGAGTTTAATTTGCTAGCACATTACCTATTTTAAACATTTATCAGTAAATCGAGTTTTTATACAAACAATTGGGAAATGTCTGTAAAAAAGAGGTACATTTGACATTGAAGAAAACGATTTGCCAAAAGTGTATGCAAATATTACGCAACTGATGATAGTCTTTGTATAGATATATCATTTACATTTTAAAGGAGGAAGATAAACTTAAACGTGTGAAAAATCATTGTCATGTAGAGTGAAGGCAAATTTGTTATCAGATTTTTGTGATAGAAATATATAAAAAAAACATAATCCAAAGGTTACGCATCTAAAAAACATTTAGAAAAGTTTTATTAAAATAAAGTGGACTAGATAATCGTTAAATGCATTTTAAAAGATAAGGAATGAATAAAAATTAATGACAAAGAGAAACATAATAATTGTTAGCAGCAAAAGAAATATCGGTTTCAAATAATCCTACAAGTTTCTTAATTCCCAGAAAAATACTGTATGAAAATTATGATGCGTATTTCAAAAAGGGAATTAAAAAACATTTCATCTCCCTTTTCCTGGTTTTCCATCATCGTTCTTTGGAAAAAAGGATGATGGATCTCCCTTTCTCTGTTCTCGCTACAGATTATCTTGTGTTTATTTATTTTTTTGGTATTACATTTATTTCTGTACATCAAATATGTAAATCTTCCACCTTGTACTCAAAATAAGGGTTATTTAAAATAAATGTGTCCAAGATAAATGAGATTTTTTTAGGAAACACGGCGATAAAGAATATCATAATAAACATAATAAATATCATAGGCGATAAAGAGTTTGAATTTGACTATGAGTTGTGGAAAACTTTCATTTGGTATATCAGCTGAGCACTAAACTGTCGACGTAAACAGAAGAAAATAAATATGAGGCCAATAGAAATTTCATTACTGAAGAAATGAAAACTGATTCATAGAAACGCAAAGTATCACGCGAGAGCCCATGACATAATAAGGTTATTTTAAGTTATGAATGAAAGTGTTATTTGTTTTGGTATAATTAAACAAGCCTCGGACGTCATTTGACAGACAAACGCCAAGCTTTGTTTTTGTTAAAAAAAATCGAAATCACAAGACAAGAAATAAAATTAACTTTCCGACAGCTTGACCAAATCCACTGAAGAGAAATATTCATACTGTGATTTCTTTTTCGAGTTACACTAAAGAGGTAATTTCTTTTTATTAATAATTAGTTTTTTATATATATATTTTTTTATTGCTAAAATATAATATTTTTTGAACATTGAACGATGATTTTTTTTAATAAAATAAAATATTATTTTTAGAAATGCGAGACGAATAAAAAATGTCTTATAAATGAGGCGAAATGGCGAGAATATGAACAGGCTCGTGATCAGAAGCAATATTGAAGGTCGGTGAGGTAGAGGGAGATCTCTCATCCGATGGATGGACCAATTAACAATTGCCCCAAGCCTACGTTTACCGAAAAATATTTCGTGAAGTTGGACGTGGGTCAAGTCAACGAGAAGAATCGAAGGAAGAAGTTAGGATATCCACTTTTCAAAGTTTTTTTTGATTAACTCATAAAAGAGACAAGAATATTGCAATTCGGTTTTTATATCTCGAATATGAAAAGAAAACATTAAAAATTATTGGTATAGCAGTTTTATGAAACCAGATATACCCGTTTTTGTTTTTGAAAGTTTTTTTAAATAAAATAAAGACTGGATGCTGTGGCATGCAGATCTGTAATATTAGCCACATTTTAGCTACAATGTTTGCATAAATTGTCCATTTCCAAGAAGGAAGAATATTTGTTGTTTGAGGTTTTAAAAAATAATTCAGACACATTTTCATCTCATGAGATCAAATAATTTGTAAGCTAAATAAATAATTTCAAGATAAAAGATTTTCCATGCAAATCGACCATAGACAAAAAAGTTCAAAAGAAGACTCATTAATGTATAATTTAGAATGATCACTTATTTCATAGATTAAATTAAGAATTCTAGCAAAGTTGGGTGAAGATAGTATTGCAGTGTTATGAGGGATGGTAGTTCAAAAGCTGGTGGTTTCCATCAAGTCATCATGGTGGCTTCTGTTAAGTTCTTATGTTAGTTTTAATCCACAAATTGTAAAATATTTAGAAATACAAGCTTGGTAGGCAACGTATTGTGTATAGTTTGACAATGCTTAGATTTTTTCGCATTTAAGTATTAAATGGTTTTGTTTAAAAATTAAGTTCTACAGTATAAATACCAAATAAATTAATAATCTAGATTAAATTCCTTTAGATTTCTCCCAGCTTTTGGAAGTATAAGGGTCAAATTATAGAAGATTTATCGTATAATCAAAATGCTTAGCTTGACAAAGAATGAACAGAGAGAAATACACGCATTTGAATGCATTAAGACTGCATAGCATACAATTCAGATAACGAGGAAATGCAAAATGGGAATTTACTCGTATTAGCGCTAAGATGCTCGCGTGAGAGAACCACGTCAATTAAAATATATCCGGTATTAAGTTCATGGCCATTAAAAGTGGTTTGTTACTAGAAGAATATGAAACCATAAAAATGAAAAAATCTGCGCAAATATACGGCATGTAGACAATTTCCTTTGTAGGTTGTCTTTTAGGATAAAAAAACACTATCTCTTAAAATTTACCTACACGAAGTGAAGTCCTACAAAAATATTACATAAATGTTTAATTCTAAAATCAATACAAGCTGTTCGAAACTAATACTTGTTTATAAGATAAAATAGTATCCGCTGAGTTTTTTTTTTGTTACATAAAAAATATTTATTTTTTATACAAACAATTTTGCAGTACCTAGGAAAAATATTTTTCCACCCTCATAAGCTAAATAATGGGAACTAAACTTAATTACTTTATTTTTACTTCACATTGATTGAAGTTTAATGTAGCAATATTTCTATAAATCTTTTTTGTATTAATGTTTTGACCATTTCGCTAAAAAAATATAGAATTAAAATATGTTTTACGACATTTTCCGTATTATTTGAGTGTTAGATAAAAGTAAATAAATAGTTAACTGATAAATTATTTTATTTATCGTGATTTGTGATCAATCGACCTATTGCAATAACTTTCTAAATAAATATTGTAACTTTAAAGTTAGAATTTTGGATTAAACAAACATATTTCTTTAATCAAATATATTTAAAATAAATATGTTGGTTATTTTTTATTTTGTATTCACCACTGGTATATTTGAGTTACCTACCGGTTTCAAAGACGTACGTCTTCCTCGTCATGTGAAGATGAACTAAATTATGTTTAATATATTATATATTTTTCCAAATTGTAGTATGTAGAGACGAGGGGGAGGGTAGTAGTGGCTCATAAGGGCAGGGAAGTAGGTAGACGTCAAAAGGATGACTTTTGGATGGGAAACATATTTAGCAGAGTACTATTATTGAAATTAACTTGATATTTTTAATGTTGAGACTCATTTTAACTTGGTTATTTATCACGTTGAGACTCAATTGAATTTAATTTTATAGGTGAATACGAAATAAAAGGAAGTCTTTTATTTATTTCATTCGTGACACCATAAAGAAGAGCAAATATATTTTTTAAGATTCAAAAAAATAAAAATACAACTTTATGACTACCTCTGTAGTTGATAAGACTAGTTGATAAGACGCTGGGCTTGGACATAGTTGATAAGACGCTGGGCTTTTTGGCGGGAGTTTCAGGTTCGATTCCCGATGGTACGAAAAAAGTAACATAAAAAATGTACCAGTCTGGCTCAAGAGCTCGTCTGGTAACAATACTCGCACACGCTAGAAGTGTGCGAGAGTAACTATACGAGTATATCCACGTGCGGTAATATTTCTAAAACGTGCGATTGCTAATTGTAAGTTATTGCCTACTCCAGTGGCCCTTAACATGATTACTCAATTACAATAACAATGTTATCTTCCGACCACGCTATTAAAAATATCCGCAACAATTCGGATATGTTGAGGGATAAAATACGAATGAATGATGGAAAAATTGACTCGTTTTCACATAAATAAATTCAATGCTTTATTACATTTTATTCCACTTGACTGGTTTTACTCAAACGGACATCTTCAAATGGTATGAAGATGCTCGTGGAGTAAAAAATCGATCAATGCTTAAAGTATGAATGTAATTAAAATGATAAAATTACTTAATGGAACGTAGGCGATTTTTTTTTACAGGAGAAAATAAATAAAACAAAGGCAAAAAATCGTTAAATTATGGGTCAAAACATTTAAAATAATATTTCACCATAGTTAACTGTAACACTACATAAAAGCTGATATAAACTATTGTAACCACAATAACTTGATGTAGTTATGGAAATCGTTCGGCGAGAGTGGGTTAACTAACTGTTTTCTACTCCATTTGCAGAGAGCAGGAGAAAAATGTTGAATGTCCAAATCAACTTAAAATCATAATTATATGTAAAGAGGATGAACTCATTATTGCTCACTATTATTACGAGTATGATACACAATATGCAGTCTTGGAAGCGTATACATAAAATTATTTATTATATTTATTTTTTAAGTAAATTAAGATTTTATTTATTACTTAGTGTTGTAATGAGCGGTATATTAAAAAAAATATATAACCTGGAAATAACTTCTCAGAATCTTTAACTTTGTTGACATAAGTGCTACTTGATAAACGTGTCAATGTGCAAATGTAAGGAAATGCGCAGTCAATTCATAGTTTAACCAGGGATAATCAACTATTTTCGAGACATATTTATTGTTTCGTATGATAACATGTAATATAATATATCGGAATTAGTGTTTCAGATACATTGAAGAGCGTGATCGGAAGGCAATATTGTCTTCGGCTCCAGTAAACGAGCCTTCAGATTTAGAAACTCTGAATTAGACACGAAACTCGAAGTTTACGTGTTTGAAAGTGTAAAGTAGTGTTTTAACGTAGGACGAAAATTCAGATATTTACTATATTATAAAAAAAACGACATTTTTTTTCATCAATTTTCGATGAAGCAATGTTTGACACTAAATTGATTTTACAATATAATATTGACGCTTTTATAATTGATTTATATAAATCAAAGATTATCGAGTTCTGATTTGAACAAAAGTATTTATCTTTATGCATAGATTATCAAGAAAATATATTGATATATGCTTAGGAATGTTTTTTAAACACTGCACTATGTATGTATGTATGTACTGTATTTTATATGAACATATTGAAAACTATTTCGTGTCATTCTTTGTTAACACCTCTCAAGCACAATATGTTAAACATAAAAGGCTATTCAAATAATACATTGGAAAGATAATTTTAATTAAAGCTGAAATAAAAGAAACATGAAATAAAAACAAAGACGCTATGTTCAATTGTTCAGCAGCTTTATATATTGACATTGTCTGAGTATCCACAGCAGATACAAACAAGTCTATTGGATTGATCTTATCTCCCAATCTTTTCATACAATTCATATTATACATTACAAGTCTTCTTCGAGTATATGGAACAAAAAACTGAGAATATGGAACAAAAAGAATCATCATATGTCATGGTACAAAAGTGGGACTATAATCGCATCAAAAAATGCTAAAATATCGGATGTCAAAATTCTTTTATTTATAATAGAGCACTTCAGTAATTCGAGAATCAGATGAATTCGTGTACAATGATCTGATGATATAAAAAGGGAACCTGGAGGTAGTTAAAACAGAATCTTCTATATACGAGTATATACACGTATATATACACACAAAAGTAGACACATTATGGCTGAGAAATATTCCAATAATTTTTATGTCTGCTATATAAAGTTATGAAAATAAAAATAACATTAAAAATGAGCATTAAATTGATTATCTTCTTTATTTATTTCAGTGAGTCTAGTTTCTGAGACTGGAACATTAAAAAACGAGAATTAAAAACGTGATTTAGCCAGATATGTAGTTGACATGCACGATTCTCAAGAGATTTGTTAAAAAGAAGATTAGAGATATGAAAATGTAACAGACGTATAGTATATAAAAATGTTGAAGCCTATATAACATGTGTTAGTAAAAGCATTATTCCAGCCAGTATAAAACTACGAGTTAAAAAAGCATTAACAAATCAAACAGAAAACTTACTTGTTTATATTATGATCCCGTTTGTTCCTCAGATTTCTTGGTGCAGCATCAAAGTTTAATGCACTCTTGGTTGTTGCATCTAAGTTCAGTTGTTCCGTAGGTCTTCACAATAAATTGAATTTATTAACATTCAATTTAATTTCAGCACAAAAACTACACTTTTACAAATATATTTTTTATACTAAATATAACAGGAAATTTGTAAAATATATATATTTTTTTTATCACTCGTTTGTATATTTCTTCAGTTAGCACGACGTGCGCTCACGCAAACCGTTTGCAATGTACTGACGGACAGACCGATTTCGCGCCATTTAAATACAAACGTCGGATTACGTAAAACTAATATTCGGTGCATTGTTTAAAAAGAGTATATGCGAGAAAAGGAACTGTTCGATATACAAATTATATGAAGTATTTCAGTGATAAAGTGCCTTCATTTTATAAAACGTGATTGAGAAAAATGACATTAAAAAGAGTAACCATTGTTGGCAATAAACCTACTAAGTTATAATGTAAACAACGTAAGTATAATACAGTATGTTAAGAATATTATTTTTATTTCTCTGATTTGGCATTCCTTTATTTTCGGATTCTGATTATTTTTATTAAAATTTGTCATTTATATGTTCTTTTCTTTTGTTACAGGTAAGTTCTACAAATTAAATTTTATCGAACTCTACATTAAACAAAGCGTAAGTTAATATTTAGTTCATTTAATATATACCATATGTATGCATATTTGATAACTTGATAATCATGAGTTTACCATTTCGAGTGAAATAAAGTTTTGTTCTAAATATAAATGAATTTAATTAAATATTTTTGACACTTCTTCAATATGTGGTTCAATTATGTCTAGATGTCGAGTAACTGCACACATACACACATACATACATACATATATATATATATATATATATATATATATATATATATATATATATATATATATATATATATATATATATATATATATATATATATATATATATATATATATATATATATATATATATATATATATATATATATATATATATATATATATATATATATATATATATATATATATATATATATATATATATATATATATATATATATATATATATATATATATATATATATATATATATACATACATACATTATATACAAATTAAATGATACTATAAATCAAAACGCCAAGGAAATTTGTCACGAGGCGTGAGATTGTTTATTGTTCAACAATGCGTCAGTGTACACTTCTGTTCGCGTAAAGGCTGCCATTCAACACTGGTTTCCAATAGTTAAATCATCCACTCCGTAAATTCGACGAAAAATCAATAGTGACGAAAAGTAATCTACTCAGTGTTAGATCATGTAAAGAACAAAACTTCAGATTTTTATAAGTGGTATTGAAAAATTAATTCACCCCCTCTAAATATGAATTGAACTGTTTATATTTCTATTGAGGTGTCATCATTGAAAAATAAAATATTTCTGTTTCATTTTATCACCTTTTTATATTCTTGGACCGGAAATATTTTAATCTTACTACATATATTTACAGCTTTTAACCGTTTTGCAGCGATTGTGCAGCTGTACTGAAATGTATTTATACAAAAAATTAAAAGTTCTAAATAAAAAATCTTATTTAGTTCACAATACATATTCAAATATGACGGAATAGGGTATTTTACTCTTTTGAAAAATATATGAATTTCTCCCATTTGGGATGTAAATGAGAGAATCAATATGTAATATAAAAACAACGTTATTGAATTATAAATGGCGTCTTTGGAAAAACCATAGATATTATATTATGTACATTACTTTGTCGTCTTGCAGTATCACGTTTCTAATTAATAAGATAACACCCCCCCCCCTCCCCCCACACTCACGCTGTTATGGGTGACCGGATAAGTCCCCACCCAACGCGATCTACACTAGAATGTCGAAATCTTTCCTTTTGACGAGCTCGGCGTCACGTAGTGACGAAGAAGGGACGCCTCCTCCGGAAGCCACAGGTCTGAGTGAGAAAATATTAGTGACGACGACAAAATTAAACTCAGACGTCACGGGGAAAGGAAAATGTTTCGCAGCACAGCAAAACACTATGAAACCTGGAATTCGGACAGTATAGCAAGTTGCCAGTACTTACATAAAATAATTCGAATGCAGCAAAACTACCTTTGACGCTACTAGATGGGAGTAGCCAATTGATCCAAAGATGAACCGAAATACGGCTGAGTGGAGATCCCTTCGGAAATTATTGACTGGATTATCATCGCAGTACCATAAAATGTGATTTGTGGATTGATCCAGATGGTTCACAAAAATTACAAGGCGCCAAAGGGACAAGATCAAAGCTAAAATAGGTTGACCATTAAAGCGAATCCCATAGCAGAAAAATCTGATACCGTTTTTAACCCGACTAAATTAGGTTAGGTCTTTCCTCATTTCCTCGTATTTTTATCATACACTTACCATACCACCTATAGCAATTACATTTTAATCAATCATTTACCACCTATATCAATTACATTCTTGTCATACACTTCGTCGTCGTTGCCGGGACTCGTAGTCGAGGATCCCTCGCCCCTCCAACGTCAATCTTGAACCGTTCTTCTACGTCGATCATGTGATCTTCTGTGAGAAAAGAGCCCGATCCTAGATGCGCAATCCCTCCCGCAAATGTCACAGATATGTGGACCGTGCTGAGCTGCCTGGCCATGCTGACGCGTGTTCGCAGCGCGCAGACTGTTTCTCACACGTCTAGCCGCTGAGACGCTATCATTCCGAGAACATACGGCTCTCCACCCCTCACGGTCCCGAACCACCTACTCCCAGTCCTCAGGCGCCCCGCACAAAATAAAAGACTCTCGCAGACTGTCCTTACAGCACTTTTTCTGCCCACCAAATCTTTGCTTGCCAACCACTTTTCCGCACAAGACCCGTTTTAGGAATCTATGATCGCCCATGCATATCACATGCCCGGTCCACCGCAATTTCGCTTTTACAACCATATATTCTATAGCTTTACAGTTGGAACATGGCAGGACCGAAACATTTGGGACATGATCACTCAAGTGGAAGTAAAGGATCATACACTTATCACCTATAACAATTACATTTTTATCATACACTTACCACCTATATCAATTACATTTTTGCGCTCATTCGATCTTACATTTTGAACATGACGTTTTATTACTCGGTGACGAATCGATCTCACTAATCGATTTTTATCGGTTTTCCAGCTCTACCTTTAATTCTCAGAAAAACTAAAGTATATAAATAAAATGTCATCGTTAGTTTGCTGATTAACGTCCTTAGAGTCTTCCACATCTATTCAAATTTTCATTCAACTTCTACTATTTCTCTGACTTTCTACGTTTCCTTCATTAAAAAATCATCCATTTGATCCAACCGTAAGGAAAACCATGGTCTTCCTCTCGCACCCCTTCCATTCACATTCACTCTATATGCTTGATTTGTTTGTCAATATTCATTCATTCGTTCCACGTGCAAAAAACATCTCAGATTGATTTTCTCTATCTTCAACTACGATTTTTCCACTTTTTACATTTCCTTCTTTCAAAATATCATTCACTTCATCCAACCATACTTTCCTATGTATTCTACCATACCTTACACTCACATTTGCAATATATATATATATTTGATTTTTTTAATCTTCATTCATTCGTTGTAAATGCTTAAACCATCTCAGAGTGCTCATTTTTAACTGACTTAATATATCAGCCTTAAGTTCACATTCATCCCAAAATAATTTAGTCCGTATTCTGTCATGTATGATATTTTTAGCCCATGTATATTCTGTCATGTATGATATTGTTAGCCCATGTATATTCTGTCATGTATGATATTGTTAGCCCATGTATATTCTGTCATGTATGATATTGTTAGCCCATGTATATTCTGTCATGTATGATATTGTTAGCCCATGTATATTCTGTCATGTATGATATTGTTAGCCCATGTATATTCTGTCATGTATGATATTGTTAGCCCATGTATATTCTGTCATGTATGATATTGTTAGCCCATGTATATTTTTTGTATGCATTTCTACATAATTTATTCGGTTCCTTGGAGTATTTTTACACGTCGTTCTTTCCACGTGTTGTCACTAGAATTTGGTTGTGAACTATCATCTTAGCAAATTTTCATACTATCCGGTTCAAGATATTTGATTTACTACCTCATTGATTTACTTTCCTATGGCTACACGCCGTTTGATATCTCTCGTAACTAAATTATTTATTTCATATTTTCAATGATTTTTTAATTTGATGATTAATGGGTTTTTATACAACACAATGTTGATAAAATTATCCCACTTAACAGTTGAATTTGGGTTCTTTATAATCTCCCGCGTTACATGGGCGGGCGTAATCAGCACGCATCGATTGATATTGCATAATCCAGGATAGTGCGTGCGTTTTGGGAATTCCCCAAGGAAAAAATATTCATAAGGAATAAATCCGATTTTAGGGCGTAATAAAAAAACGGCGATTATTAATGGATTCTTCGAAAATAACAATCTTATTGGTTTCCAATTATGTTAACTCAAAATTTACTGACTGCCAAAATAAAAATATATATTTTCATTGTAATTTTTTTGTTTTGTTGTAATTTTTTTTGTTTCATGTCGACTTAGCGTACCACATGTGGCAATATCTTCCAATCAATTTGTTTTCCAACGGGAATCTCAATCCCAAACTCAAGACTGGAAGAAAGGATTTTTTGCTAAATAGTGTCACATAAGATAGGTAGGTAGTATAGGAAATCGAATCCGAAATAGCTAACCAACTAACCCATAGAGATCATCAATTTGAATAAAACAATTGTCAGTAATTAAAAAATAGTATTAAGGAAACATTTGACTTAACAAATAAAACAAATAAAAATATTATTTGATAGTGAATATTCAAGAACTTGATTTTTAATTTTATGTAATTTTACATTTTATACAGATTTAATTCAATAACATCAAATATCGATAATATATATTAAATCTTAATATATTATAATGACAATCAGCGACGAGTGGCCGGGAGGCGCTGGTGCGCTGAGCCGGATAAATAATTGGCAATAATTAAATTATATATTCGCAAACATGACTTCCAAAAATGTTAAATATTTGTATAGATTAAATATGTATAAGAATACTGACAAATAGTACAAGTATTTTTATTTAAGTGAAAATTAAAAAAAAATTTAAGTAAAATTTAAAAACATATTCCTTTCAAATTGACCGCCCAAGTTTGCCAATACTACCGGAGCGATCTCCAATACGCACCGGACGGAAACGCAAATTCATATAGGGCAGACAGAGACATACAGTAAACCGTGAGACAGCGATATTTCATTTTCGCTCAGCGTCTCGAGGTGTGTTGGTGCTCAGCGCACCAGTGCACCTCGGGGCCAGCCGCCGCTGATGACAATAGGAAGAAAGTTACTAATGTTTTCCTGTGAAGTATCTCAGTTATACCTACAAAGTTTGTTAAGGAGTTTCATTGTCAATGTATTCACCGAAATGTTGAAGATATTGATATCAGAACATTAATTTAACAAGGTCATTCCGTTTGCAACTATTGTGATACTATTGACAGCTCAGTTCGCGAATACGACACCGAAAACAATCTTAATTCACGATGGCGTAAATAATTGTCCGGTACATTAAACAAAAGTTTGTGCACCAACAAGTGGGTTTGCTAAGTATAAAGCTGTGCATAAATGTATTTTACGCATAAGGATTAAAATTCAAACATATATATTGTATAAGAAGAAATGTGGGATAGAGCAATGGATAAAATCCATTCAGTTTGTAATCATGGTGTCTCCAATATCTCTTTTGGACTTACACAACTATTATGGAACTCTGGATTCTTATTTGGCTCCAAATCATTGATCCGCACTCTAATCTTCTGCGAATCAGGGAATTGTTAAAAGATCTCATAATAGCGCCACTATCAAATGCTCTAAATACTCTTATCACAAATATCATAACTTTATTGGCATATAACCCCGTACTCTCAATATAACCAAATGTATTATATATTTACTGTTGAATATAATATCAAGGTATTTGATAGTATCGATACGCACGATGGACTGATCATCGATTAAGTATCTAAGTACTGCTGGGTCCTAGTTCTTAAAAAAGTCACGAGGTTAAATTTAGATAAGGTTAGTCCCGCTTATTGGTCTCACTTTGCTTCCAGAAGCCATTCAAATCGTCCTGGATATTCATATAATCTTAGAGAGGATCAACGCGTTTGAATATTTATACTTGTTTCAGTTTGGAAAGTCTAATGACTCGACCGACATTATTGATGTAAATTAAAAACAATATATTTTGACTCTATGATATCTATAGTGCTAATTATTAAATGTTTCAAAAACTTTATTCAAACATTTGAAAGTAGTAAAAGTACAGTATTCATATAATTTATGTTTTTCTCCATATATTTGAATAACCTCAATCAGAAGAAAATAAGTTAACAACTTTTTCCCCAGTTGTGTAGGAAAGTTAGTATAGCATTAAATTTCAAATTGGTTTACTTTAAATTATAAAAGCGAAAAATCAGCAAATTATTTATTTTCTTTGTGTATACATATTGTTTGAATAAAAAATGGAAAAAATAATTTATATAGCGCCTTTAAAGGGCAACCTTTCCTCAAGGGCGCTCTAACTTAGGATTCAAACCCACTCATAAATTTCGATAAGACCTACGAAAAAGGAATGATACTATCCAGTTCGAGTATATATGTTTTAGTTGTTTCCTATCGCTACACGCCATTTGATATATCTCTTGACTCTTCCATCATCTGAGAAAATAATATCTAAATAACAAAATTTCTTAACATGCTATAATCTTTCGTGCTCACACATGTATCGAATTGACTTATTCATTCTTACATCTTTCTCTTCGCATCTCTCATACAATTAACGTATCAAACTTAGTTATTCCTCCTCATTCTCCGCTAACACTACCATGTCACCAGCATACAGCAATTCACATACATTCATATTCGATATTTGTATGACACCCATTGATCTCTGTAGTGCCTTCACAAATATATCGATTTGAAAAAAACATTATCTCAATATTTACACTTGTTTGTGGTATGTACTAGGCGCGTTCAGAAAGTAAAGAACGATTGCGCACCACGCCCTGCAGCGATCCCCCACTACCGCGATCGTATGCGCGCCAGTTAGCTCCTTCCACAGTGCGAGCCGAGTTTTGTTGCTGAATGGTCGTGCGTCTTTGTTCTGTAACCTTTCAAAATGGCTGCGCCCATCGAAAATCCCGCCAAATGTGAA
Organism: Odontocerum albicorne; assembly: GCA_949825065.1. Classification (NCBI taxonomy): domain Eukaryota; kingdom Metazoa; phylum Arthropoda; class Insecta; order Trichoptera; family Odontoceridae; genus Odontocerum; species Odontocerum albicorne. The sequence continues at coordinate 35,485,957 of OX463846.1, forward strand.
GCGCGTAGTGTCATTCGTTTTCTGAATGCACAAAATGTTCGGCCTATTGAAATTTATAGGCAACTTTAAGCACAGCATATGAATATTTCGTTTTTATTTAGTTATGCCAAAACGTTCTTTACTTTCTGGACGACCACGTACTTATTTATAATAAACTTTGCAATATTTTTATACACAATTGTAAAAATAATTATAAATACCATATAAACACATTATTGTGTAGTCTTTAAATTAAGTATTGTAATAACATTTATTACACATTTTAAAATATATAACATTATAATGTAAGTATAGTAATGTGATTGCGGTTAGGTTGTAGAAGCAATACAAACACTACGGCAAGGAGTCCTCAAACTACGGGCAGCGAGCGTGATCCGACCCACGGAATTGGTTTGACCTGTAGACGTTTTTTTTTAAATAATCAAAACAATGCGGTTAGGTTAGGTAAAGAGTCCTCAAACTACCGCCTGCGAGTCTGATCCAACCAAGGGAATTGGTTTGGTCTGCAGACGTTTTTTTTTTAAATAATCAAAACAATGCGGTTAGGTTAGGTTAGGTAAGGAGTCCTCAAACTACGGGTTGCGAGTTTGATCCGACCCACGGAATTGGTTTTCAGCGGACGTTTTTTTTTTAAATAATCAAAACAATCCTTACAAAAATATTTTCCACAAATTTGATTAGGTCGAAGGGGATTATATGAATTAATGCATATCATAATGTTTCTTCAAGTAAATTTACTTCACATATTTGTTTATTAAAATTATAACTGAGGAAAAGGTAAAAGAAACAGAAAAGCATGTATGATGAGATGTGTACGAGGCGAGAGCTCTGTTCATAAAAAGAAATGAGTGATGATATGTCCTCTCTGTCTACCTCAACGAGAATGTACATACTGTTATTTTGATGCATATTTACAAAAAATGATTCAACCTATTTAAGCTTTTTATTTAGATAATCAAGGAAACGTAGCATCACTTTATAAAGAATGACTTTGATTCATATGGAGTTTATATATACAAAGCCCACATCGTAACGTGTTGATATTTATACGTATATGATAATTTGTCATTTCAAAGAAACCTCAAAAAAATTATTCAACCTATTTAAGCTTTTTTGAGATAATCAAGGAAACGTAGCATCACTTTATAAAGAATGACTTTGGTTCATATGGAATTTATATATACAAAGCCCACATCGTAACGTGTTGATATTTATACGTATATGATAATTTGTCATTTCAAAGAAACCTCAAAAAATGATTCAACCTATTTAAGATTTTTTGAGATAATCAAGGAAACGTAGCATCACTTTATAAAGAATGACTTTGATTAATATGGAATTTATACGAATATATGATATACTACAAAGCCCACATCGTAACATGTCGATATTTATACGTATATTTGTCATTTCAAAGAAACCACAAAAAATAATGTGGTGTAAATAATTTTTGCTTATTTAAAAGAAAATATTTTATCACAACTTTATGAATAAATATTTAATTTTAGACGTATGTATATCGCATGCTCGAACATTATTTTTCTTTAGACCTAAATAAGAGCACAATTTAAAACTGGGGACCGTTTGAGGGAACACTCATATGACGAGACAATATAAATGAGGTAAGTCAAAGGATTTTCTTAAACCTTCATTTATTTAAAGTGTTACAAATATTCCTGCTTACTAAAAAAAAACTCTTACTTGTGCATTACCTCTAGTTTCCAATTTCGAACTATGCGGACATATGTTATTTGGGGATTACGGAGGGACAGGTGGATAAACTATAGCAACTTTAAAATCTTTTTCTGTCATTTATCTTGAACCTGAGAAAGTAAGATATCACTTCATATCAGAAAGAACTGAACTGGTTAAATGTGAGGAATAGACGCAAAATTTATGTATTGTCACTTTTATATACTATCGTTAACTATCATACCTTTACACGTCAAAATATTTCAATTACTTTCCAGCATGAACTTGCACTACACTGAAGCTGAGATGGTTCATTGACTTTCTTAGTTTACAGCATTTCTTTTTTTTTTATGTCGTCCTTAGTCTATGCATTGAAACTCTGAAACCAATAACCATCTAATGTAAGACTTGCTCCATCATGCTTTGAAAGTTAATTTTAAAAACTTAATTTCAAGTCATCAATGTTACGTGATTCATTCTCGATTTTCGTTTTCTCCTCAACATCTCTTAATTTTTCCTTCGATAGGTGTTATCTCACTTCTATCGTTGTTATTTATATCGTTCATGAATTTTGTTCAAAGTAATAATAATCCGAATAGTTTAGCGATTATGCAAAATCCTTTATTTACTATTATGCTGGTTGGAATATATTATCCCCTGACAATAAGCCCACCAGATTATCATACAAAATCCTTTATTTACTATTATGCTGGTTGGAATATATTATCCCCTGACAATAAGCCCACCAGATTATCATACAAAATCCTTTATTTACTATTATGCTGGTTGGAATATATTATCCCCTGACAATAAGCCCACCAGATTATCATACAAAATCCTTTATTTACTATTATGCTGGTTGGAATATATTATCCCCTGACAATAAGCCCACCAGATTATCATACAAAATCCTTTATTTACTATTATGCTGGTTGGAATATATTATCCCCTGACAATAAGCCCACCAGATTATCATACAAAATCCTTTATTTACTATTATGCTGGTTGGAATATATTATCCCCTGACAATAAGCCCACCAGATTATCATACAATTAAGTATAAAAAAAATATTTCCATTATCCGTCAATTACTGTTAACTTGTATATTGATTTATTGAAGTGTTATTCTTTGAAAATATATTTCCGACACGAGTGTCGCGGTTTAGATTCCCGTTAGTAGCGTTACTAAGAAAGGTTCCGGTTTGATTGTCACTAAATGCTTGTTTAACAATGGTAGGATTTAAAGATTGGCACATTAAAATAAACCCGTCAGGTTGTACTGTATACAACGAAAGTGTTATAACTAATGATTATTAACTGTATACAACGAAAGTGCTATAACTAATGACTATTAACTGTATACAGCGAAAGCGTTATAACTAATGACTATGCACTGTATACAACGAAAGTGTTGTAACTAATAACTATTAACTGTATACAACGAAAGTTTTATAACTTAAAACCGTGGTTTAATATAATAAGAATGAACAAGATGGAAGTATCTGTCATGTGTCATTTGCAGACGGGCCACTGCGTGGTGGCAAGTCATCTTTACATAATGGGTATTATGGAGAATCCCGGCTGCGAGTGTGGTCTGGATCATGAAACGATAGACCGTGTATTTTTCAGTTGTCATTTACGAGAGAGATTTGATTTGCTCTTTACCGCGTCCAATGCATGTTGCGTTTCTTCGTGGAACTTTTCCACTTATAGGTCGATTGTTAATTTTTTGAAGCTTAATCAGCTTAAACTTTAAATTGTCTAGAATCGTAATTTGTTTTTAAATATATATTTTTATTATATTGACTCATATAATTGCATTATAACTTGAATTTGATGGCACAACTCATCCTACTTTGGGTGGATTGCCTATTTAAAAAAAGTACAATACTGTCCCTAAAGCTACGGTTTCCTAAGAAAACGGGTTCGTTATATAGCGCACGTTACAGACGTGATGCTGGCGCGCCGCCAGACGGCAGAAATGAGAACCCACAGCTGTCTACACAAAATATGAGGAATAAGATTTGGTTTCCACCGTCGCATCAGCCTGGCGGCGCGCCAGGCGGATGCGACGCAAACGTAATTTAATTTGGACTAGCGAAAATGACGAAATATTGTTTGATTTTGTAAGAAATAGTGAAGCTTTATATAATGTGAAGAGCAAAGACTATAGAAAAATATGAGGAATAAAATTTTCAACTGACAGTTGTGGGTTCTCATTTCTGCCGCCTGGCGGCGCGCCAGCATCACGTCTGTAACGTGCGCTATATAACGAACCCGTTTTCTTAGGAGACCGTAGCTTAAGTGCTACAACGCAACGAGGGTGATTACTTTCTGATACTCAACGAAGCTCTGTGTGTATAGTAGGCGCTCCAAATCTTCATCGTTCTCCTCACAGAGCTGTTGGTAAAAGCGGTCTTCAAACAGACTTGATTTGATGAAATTGCTGTTTTTATTATCTTATTAAGTGTCTGCAAATGTTCTACCTATATTTTTGTAACCAAATGTTGACGATGTATTATATAGTGTATGCAATAAATATTTGGCACGTCATTTTTAGATAAGCAATTATTCTTCGATATCTGTCAACAATTGAAACAACGCCATTGGTTGCACGAACTAGTATATTTTCAAGTGGAATATCGTTTTCGATAAAAAATCTTTACTTGATAAATCATATCACTTTTAGTGTCAGTTTTCTGGAACGAGCATTTCTTCACAGAGCTTATCATTATCCAAATTCTAACATATGCCCTTAGACGGGCTTCATTATCACGTAAAGTAGATTTGTATATTTGCAAAGCAATCTTCTTACCTTGCAAACAAGCAATTCGTTGTTTTTTTTCATATCATCTTGGTTTGGGTGGATTGCCAATTAAAAAAATGTTTAACCCCCTGACTAGAAAACAAGTATCTTACCAAGTAGACCACAGACGTTGTCATGGCTTCTACTTATTGGAAGAATTTTATTGCTTTCAAGTGTGACTGTTCCTTATACTATTATGTCACATTGTCAAAGAAAAGTTTTCTTGGAATACTCGTAAAACTAGAAAACACACATATTATTAAATGCAAGTTTAGTTACATTGATTTTGTGTTCATGTAGTACACTCTACTTTCCTTATATGTATGTATGATATGTGTATATTTTTTTTGGAATATTTTGAATCTATCAATAATAATGGGTTCAAATGTTGAATAACAACGCCCTTGAGGAGAGTTTGCACTCTAAACGGCGTTATATAAGTAACAGCGCCCTTGAGGAGAATTTGCCCTCTAAACGGCGTTATATAAGTTACAGCGCCCTTAAGGAGAGTTTGATCTCTAAACGGCATTATATAAGTTGCCCTTTTATTTTTATTATTACGGGTTAAAGTAATACACAAATTAAATACAATTTTTTCCTTGTTACTGCGAAAGTAAGTCTGTGTATGTGGTTTATTGAAAGAGTGCTTTTTATCAAACATGATCAATTTTGGTTTCAATTGTACGCACCTTATTTTGTACGGGTCAAAAACCCTTTCCTTTGCATTCTCAGGCAAACCGATTAACTTGGAAGATTGTTTCTGGAAATCGATAATTCTTTCCTCTCGGAATTGAGTCCATAATCTTGACTTAAAAAAAACTGGTTTTTATAAAACAGAAACAGTCAAGCTTTTATGCGGCAGTTGGAATGCACGTGGACGGATTCATTAAATCAGCCGTTATGAATACAGACATAAACACGGCTAGAGGTCAAGACTGCATTGAAGAAACCGATTAAGAAGTTACATAAAACGATATCAACATGACTTATATGTACAGTGAAAATAGTATTTAAATTATGAAATTTAAGTGCGATTACTGAAGTCCCTCCTTATCTGCGGTGAACACATTCTAAGATGCCTGAACCGCGGATTGATACATACTATATCATCATGCCGTCTCCCTGTCGAGGTAGGCAGAGAGGAGGGAGATCCAGAGTTTTCTATCACGTTAGAGTTTTCTATCACGCCAGAGTTTTCTATCGCGCCAGACATTTTTATACCGCATAAACCGCTTGACTGTTTCTGTTTTATAAAAACCAGAAAAAAACATATTTCGCCTCCTCTACATCCATACACATCTCATATAGCTACAATGATTTCTCTTCTTTCTTACATTTTCTTTTTTCAACATACTCGTATCATTATTTGTCCCAATCATACTTAACTATGTCTTTCTCTACCACGCCTTCTTTTCACATTTTCACTGTACATTTGTATTGTTATTTTGTCTTCATTCATTAGTTCCTCGTGCCCAAATCATCTCAGAGTGCTCATCTTCATCTTACTCAACACATCAGCCTCAAGTTCACATTCATCCCTAATCACTTAATTCCGTATTCTGTCATACTTGTCACCCCATGTCAGACGGGGAAAACAATGTTTCGTTATTTAGTGTTCATGTGGGGTAGCGTCACTTGCGTATTATACGTACAAGTGTATTATGAAATCATGAAACCGAAATCTCAATAATAAGTTTACCGATTCAAATAATAAAAAAAAAATGTTAGTGAAGGGGGTGGCTCCAAAATATTATTATTTTTTTTACTTTTTTATTTACGTGTAAATATCTCTGTCGTCTTAGTAAATAAGAACGAAAGTATGATTACGTGAATTAGAGTTTGGCCAGGTTCAAACTAGTGTCATTTACGAGTACGTTGCGAAAATTAACTCACATAGTTACGTTTCCTATGCTTCCATACGATATTGTATTTTGCGCCAGATTATCGCGTAAAACGAGTAACTAAAACTATGTAGTGTACAAGGTTTAATGAAAAAAACTAAAGTTTTCATTTAAATCAAAAAGTATTTATTTAATCATTTATAGTAATATTTTCTCCTTCAAAGTAATCCTCATAGGATAAAATACACATTTTTAATGTTTTTTTCATTCTACAAAATAATGGTGGAACGCACTTTTTAGGATAGCATTTAGCTCACCCAGCAATTTTGCCTTTATCTCCTCTATGGTCGCAAAACGTTGTCCTTTCAATATCCTCTACACATTCGGTATCAGTAAAAAGTGTCAGCGGGCCATATCCGGTAAATATGGTGGCTGCGATGCCACGATGGTGTTGGTTTTGGTCAAAAAAGCACGAATTAATAGTGTCTCAATAAAAAACAAAGCCCGCGAAATTTTTAAAAATCTCGTTATTTTTTTATCGTCCCTTGTGTATAGTGTTCGTATATAATCATTAATTTTGATAAGACCTTCCAAAAAGGGTTGTCTTCAAGTAATTTCTAAAGATAGACCACCAGACTATACCACATGACCAGAAACCGCAAAACCCTGTCATAATACCCCACCCCATTGAATCGATTCGGAAGAATCCATTTATTGGATGAAGATGAAATTAATGAAGTCATCCCATTAAGGAACTTTAATACAAAGAGACAATGCTTGAAATCTATCCGTTCTAGACACTTTTTCTTAGACAATTTACGCTAGTATTTTCGGTCGATAACACGTGTATTCAAGTCTGTGTACATTCGCAGCACGTGTATTCAAGTCTGAACGTGTCACGCTGGCATAGGAGACGCAATCGTAAATATGTACTTGGGGTGATACAGCATCAAAATATTTGAGCGACTGGATTTAAACTCGTAGTGTAGCGACCACAACGTACTTTAACGAAAACTCAATTACTCGTAAGTCGCGTAATTTCCAATAAGCGTAAATATGTAAAGTGCTACCTCGGGTTACGAACTTAATTCGTTCTTTGATTCCGTTCGCGAGCCGAAATGTTCGCAAACCGAAACAATTTTTCTTGGGAGCCATAATGATGATTAATTTAATGCAAAATATGTTTTATATATTCTGTATATTATATACATAAAACGCAAAAATAAATGTATCAAGAACAACGAACGCAACGACAAACAATGTTCACAACGCGCGCACCTGAGAACAACTAATGTGTAATTGCGTAATGCGCTGTTACAACTAATTCGTGAGCCGAGGCATTGTACGCAGGTCGAGTCAAAATTTGTTCGGAAATTGTGTTCGTAAACCGATTTGTTCGTGACTAGAGGCGTTCGTAACCCAAGGTTTGACTGTACTTGGGGTGATACGACATCTAAATATTTGCGCGACTGGATTTAACCTCATTGTGTGGCAACCATGACGTACTTTAACGAAAACTCAATTGAGGCACGTAATTTCCACTATTTTTTTACGTTATTATGAACCTAACATTTCGCTTTTACTTCCATGCCTCTAATACTTTTTTAACCAAACTTTATATGGATCTACAACACATAGTATTATTTGCAGGATACACAGGGACATTCATATTTCGTTGATATAACGTTCAAACGGGGTAGCGCTACTTGCGTCACGGAGGCAACGATTTGAACGAAGTCATTGTAATACGGTAAATGAAGGTTTAGTGATATGTGTAAAACGTCACTCGAGTGACCCTAGTGTCTACTATCTCATTTTCTGTGACCCCTAACCACTTTATTACGAAAGATTGATATAGTAAAAAACAAAACGAAAAAAAAATCGAGAAAAAACTAAAACTAAATTTCAGATCATCTTACCTCACACTTTAGCTTCTTTAATCGAATTTAGATTTTGTTGTAGTTGTTCTGATAGTGGTGAAATTGGCGTAGGCGCTTCCTGAAAATAAAAAAAAAATATATATATGTTAATCATCATATTAAAATTCATTAACACAATTATAATTACTAGCCGATTTTAAAATAAGTGTTTTTAAAAACGTTTTTTTAAAGGAGTTAAGGCCACATTAACATATTTCTGGTAGGTTGTAAGATATTGCCACATATAAATAATGAAAGTATAATACAATACAACGAAAATGTAATACAATCTCAAACGTTTTTTTCTTCCATTATACGTCGGTACGGAGGCTCTGTGGTTAGTAGGCCTGCTTAGCACCCTTACATCCCATGTATGATGTAATATCCAGATGTGAAGAAGAAACCATGTTGTGATGGGAAAGCTTGACACTCTATCCTCTATGCATTCCTCTACAGAGAAACAGTTTGATGTATTGTATTGTACTCTTTAAATACATGTTGAAAACCATGAGTATTGTTGGCAAAAACTATAATTACTAATTATGAGTAATTACTGCTATCGGAATTTGGCTAATTACTAAAATGAGAATACCTGCTATTAAAATGTTGGATACAGTAAGAAATTATTGGATAAAGGATAACTGTTTGTTAAAAATATATTTATAATTATAATTAAGAATGAAATCTTGAGATAATTTGGTGAAATTTAATTAATTTAGTAGCGAAAGTTTTACGAAACTAATATATTTTTCTGGAATGAATGAAAGACGTGGAAAAGATAGACAAGGGAAATAGTGGAAGATGAAGAAATTTTAACTGAGGGAAAGGTAAGTAGTATGTGAAACAGTGGATCATATTTGGATGTGGATGAGGCGAGAGGCGTGTGAGTAGAACTTTAAATAATTGTATTTAAAACTATGAGTACGTCCAGTTTAACTTTAAGTTATCGTGTTTAAAACTATAAGTATGTCCAGTTTAACTGTAAATACTCATATTTAAAACTATGAGTATGTCCAGTCCAACTTTAAATAATCGTATGTAAAACTTTAAGTACGTCCAGTTTAACTTTAAATAATCGTATTTAAAGCTATGAGCACGTCCAGTTTAACTTTAAATAATCGTATTTAAAGCTATGAGCACGTCCAATTTAACTTTAAATAATCGTATTTAAAATTATGAGTACGTCAAGTTTAACTTTAAATAATCGTATTAAAAACTACGAGTACGTTCAGTTTAACTTGAAATAGGCAGTGTTTTATCACAACATCAAATTATCATATCAAGCTTCAATCAAACATGTGAGGCGCCAGCGGAAGAGAAGATATATTTTATTATAAAGTCATAGCAAAGTCAGTGACTATACCAAACGCAACAGTGACTGTACCAGACGTTATCAGTAGAGATTCCATTTATTGACCGAAAACTGTCAACATGTTATATCATTTTTATGTGTACAGTTGTTTTGTCATTGCAAACACTAGAAATTAGACGAATTTACCTTGGAATTCAGTGTCATCATGAGTCATAGATTTTTTCATACGGGTTTGGTGACATTACGATAATTCCATTCAATGGGTTGTACAATGTGATTTTTCAAACATTGAAGCGCAATTCCGATTCGTTGTCAGTTTATTTAATATATCATATATTTTAGCCAAAATTATTTATTGGTAAATGTGTGTTGATATACTATATTCCGCGGTCAGGGACAATAATGCATTATTTTTTTATAAGGAGTTATTATTAATCCAGGGTCATGGTGAAAGAAAAATGTAAAAATCAAAATTTAAGAAAGTATAAAACATAAAAAATCAAATTATAATTGCGCTTTTCAGCTGAAAACTGATTTTCTTTTTGTATTTAAGCCCCTTAGTAGGATGTCTTCATTGTATCTGTCCAATCTGTGTTTGAGAGACATTTCTTTAGAGAGGAATAGAACTTAAACCCCTTGGCAAGGTTATTATAATAAAGATTTTGCCGTTCCTGGTCCTGTGGTGTGGAATGATCTACCCCTTAATGTTGATATGGATGATGTGTGTAGCTTTAGGAGGTCTCATTAAAATTTATGATGTTATATGGACAATACACATATGCCCTACACTACACCTGAAGCCGAACGTGTTATTATCACATATCGGAAGTTTTTCCCTTGCTAAGATTTCTGCGAGTTTCTTACCAAATATGTTTTTCTGAAAAAAAAAAAAAAAGAAAAAAAAAACGCAGCTACTACCTTCCTATTCTTACACTTAATTTAATGTGTTTTTATTTTGTAATATGTTCAATGTATCAATAATAGTGAGTTTGAATTCCGAATAAGAGCGTCCTTGAGGAGAGTTTGCTCTCTAAATTGCGCGCTATCAATTGTACTTTTATTATGTTTAAATTAAAAGTACAAAATCAAAAAAGATAACAGCTTCTTATATTAATTTATTTATGCAACACTTTTATTACAAAAACAACATGGCGGGCTTATTGTCAGGTGGCAATATTTTCCAACCAACCAGACAAAATTAAATGAAGCAAGTTAAATGGTCGCAAAAAACATTCGAATGTCCTTCCCCACGAAATCCATTAACACATACGAGAGCACAAACCCCACAAAGACAGACAATCATCCGAACATTCCTTTTCATACTCGTATAAAGTGAGATATCATCAATCAAAGGAAAAGGAAGGGATGGTGGAGAGGGAAGAAAAAATCAGGAATGAAACACGCTATATAGATATTAAGATTTTTTTCAGTCGCTTTTTAAAATCAGTCTAAAACATTGGTTTGTAATTGATTCCAGAGTCTCACTGCATGGACAGAAAAGGACGACGTAAAAAAGAAGAGCGGTGAACTGGAAAGGCCTATAAACAATATTTGTTTGAGCGTAGCGCTAGTCCATAATCGGAAAGACGCTTAAAAATTTCGGCCAGATAAGAGGGGGCGGCAGTACAGTTAAAAATATTGTGCAATAGAGACAGTATGTGAATTTTGCGTCTATTTCTAACGTTCAAACAGTCCAGTGCCTTCTGGTATGAAGTGATATGATCGTACTTTCTTAGGTTAAAAATAGATCTTAGACAAACATTTTAAAGACGCTGCAATTTATCCAGCTGTTCCTCTGTAACATCCAAATAACAGATGTCCACATAGTTCAAAATCGGAAAGAGCAGAGTAACATTTTGGTTTTAGTGGGCAGGAATCTTTCCAACACTTTAAGGGAATGAAGGCTGAAGAAGATCCTCTTCGGCTTACCTCATTTATTTGATAGTATCAACAAAATGAAAACCCATAGTATCAACACAAAGCAATATTTTATGACTAAGGTTACAGAACCCTGAAAAGTGCTCGAATTACAAAATAAAACATATGTGTTACTACAAGATGAATCATTCAATAATACAGATAAGTTCGTTGGATTGTTTCATCGGTGTCACTAACACGTGGTACGTGTTTTTACGCATCGTAATATTTTCAACTCCAAGGGAATGAGAAAATACTCGAAATGACTCATCGATTTCAATAATTGTGATGTGAATAGCAAGAATTGAGCCAATTCATATAAATAATCAGATGAAAATATGTCTGTGATCTTTGGTAACTTGCTGATAAATTTAGCATTGGCAAAATTAAAAGGTGTACATTAAGTTGTCAGGATAGTAAAATGGTATTTCTCGGTAAGATGTCGTTAGGATAAAACAATCGTGGTCAACTTCATTACGAATTGGCTAAATGTGCTCGTATATTATTATTATAAAGTAATACGAGTAGTAAAGAACATTTTTTGCCTTTTGCTTACCCAAATTGCTCGAGCGGTTTTTTGCGTCATTTTGAAGATGGAACAATGTTATCTTTTATGGGCTTGATGCGTTGTCATGGCCGCTAAGGAAAAAATGCAACGCAAGCAAAAACAAAAGATATATACAGTGTATGGTGACGTTACTAAAAGCGATCGTGTGTGTCAAATGTGGTTTCTAAATTTCCGTAATGGTGATACGACAGTCGCTGATGGTGTCCGCTTTGGGCAGTCGAATACCACTCATAACGATCAAATCAAGGTTTTGATCGACATTAATCAGCATTGTACGAAATGATAGATTACTGATATATAATTTTTCATACATACGTCAAGTATCCGGCGGTAAATAATACACATCGGGCTTAAGAAAGAGACTGTCGGCCATAATCGGCTAACATAGGCTTTGTAGAGCGTCGTCTCTATCATTCATACACGTGTTCCGTCGCGATTTGTTAATCGTTGTCAAGCGTTCTAGGAACAGAGACGACGCTCTACAAAGCCAAATTTAGCCGTTTATGGCCGACGGTCTCTTTCTTTAGCCCGATGTGTATTACTTACCGCCGGGTACTGTACCATCATGTCGTTTCAATGTTAAAGTAGACAGAGGACAGATTGCTGGGTAATATTTTACTACGAATCAGGGCAACATTTGTTATCTATTGGTTGTTTTTGTTATGAGTCAAAGTAGTAAATGTTTGAAGAGGGAATTAAACCATGACATTCATATTCTAATTAACCGTTAGAGTGCTGAGAGTCTATATATAGACTTTTTATAGTATTGAAAAAAAATGTCCAGTAGTAAAACGGTTAAGTATGCTTATTGTTTTAAGGGGTGAAACTTTTTTTTCTGAAAATATTGTTTTGACGAATTCGTGGATTAGTTACACGAGTTCGCGGGTTTTATTTTTTTTTGGACTGTAGAAAAAAATTCGTGTTTGAATTTAACCTAAAATTCGTAAAGTATTTTCAGAATATCCGTACTATGTTTATACGTACTATGTTAATAATATGTTTATATAAATACAAATATATGCATTATTTTTAATTTTACTAGTTTTTATATTTATTCAAGAAACGAAAGATCTGAGAAAGAATGTTGCAAAATCCAGTCATTGTAAATGCGACATATGTTATAGGTGAACAATATAATATTGGAGCAAGTTGAGGAATTTCGGTCTTTGTGTAGTATATCTAACGATGTACAGCGATAAGGGCACTTTGGGTAATATATCTAACGATGTACAGCGATAGGGGCACTTTCGTTAGTATATCTAACAATGTAAAGCGATAGGGGCACTTTGGGTAGTATATGTAACGATGTACAGCGATAGGGGCACTTTGGGTAATATATCTAACGATGTACAGCGATAGGGGCACTTTGGGTAATATATCTAACGATATACAGCGATAGGGGCACTTTGGGTAGTATATCTAACGATGTACAGCGATAGGGGCACTTTGGGTAATATATCTAACGATATACAGCGATAGGGGCACTTTGGGTAGTATATCTAACGATGTACAGCGATAGGGGCACTTTGGGTAGTATATCTAACGATGTGTGTGATAGGGGCACTAAAGCATATACGAGTATACTCGAACCGGATATTATCAAAATCTGCTAAGATGATAGTCCACAAAAGTATTTTAATACCAACTTTGAATGTATGCGAGTAAAACGTGGACGTGGAAAAATACTGCAAGAAACTGAGTAAATGCCTGCACTGATGACAATACATAGGGTGAGTATTACAACAGAATATGAAGGGAAATGGTTAGGTAGGAACATTAACATAAAACTGAGGTGTTGAGTAAGATGAAGAAAATCACTCTATGAATGAATTAAATAATGACTAACAAAACCAATATATAGAGCACATGCGAGTGGAAGGCGTGGTAGAGATGGTCAAAGAAGGTATGGTTGGATCAAGTGAATGATATTTTGAAAGAAGGAAACGTAGACATTTACAGAAGTCATAGAAGCTGTGTGAGAAGGTATGGGTGTAGAAGAGTTTAAAAATGTGTGTGTGTGTGCGCGCTTGTGTGTGTGTGTGTTGAGATAAAATAGTTAGGCACTCTGTCCTCTCTGCCTACCCCGAATTATATACATACATACCATCTACCTTAATATACACATACAAACCATCACATCCTTTCCCTTCGGAAAATGATGTGATGGTTTGTATGAAAGGAAATGACGTGACGTTATATACATAAGTGACGTTATATATATGTACATATATATAATATTTATTATACAGTTACAATCCGTAAAAAGTTATACAAATTTGAAAACAGGTGTAAAATTCCAACAAATATTAAACGTAAAGTAAAACAGAATAAAAATTTATATTTTAGCATATGTTTCCAGCTTGTAACCCTTTATTGTGTTCGACATTTGACTTGAACATATTTAGAACAGACATGTCAAAATTGTGTCCCGCCAACAACAAACTGTCCGACACTTGGAAACTATAAGATTTAAAAAAAGGTTTAGGGATATAAATTTTATTTTATTTTTCGTTTTTTTTATACCGAAAGCAAGGAGCTTTAGAGCTATATAAAATATAAATACATAAAATATTAAAAAAATATAAAATAACATATTTGATCCTTGGTACAAAACAAGTTTGACATACCGAGTTTAGAATGTTGAACGAATATTTTGAGGGTTAAAAAAAAGCCTGGGCCTCATTATTTTAACGCCACGTCGTCATATTTTAATCTGCACATTTTACTAATTTAATTAAACACGTGATGAAAACATATTTCGTAAAGTAACGAATTAAAACGCGTTTAGTAAATTAACGTTAAGAATACTCGTAAATGTCCGGTGTTTCATTAATTAATTTATGGGAATCAAAATAGTAAAGAAATTATTTTTTTTAGTTAGGGACCTGATTAATTGTCTTATTTGGGAACTCGAACCGGTTTTTTTCTGTTGCATTTTGTGTAAATGTTTTTTATAATGTTACTTTAATTGAGGCATGTGTGTTTTATAAACTCACTGCTTAAAAAAATTAATTGATGTTGATGATTAATTAATTATTTATTTAAACAGCAGTTAGTTAACAACAATGGAAATTTATAAGAAGAATGAGAGCTTGTTGGTAAGACGTCTATTTGCGTAGCCTAGTTATTAAGTTGTCTAGTTATCAATCTGGTAATTGCGGGTTCGATTCCCGTTGGTACCCCAAAGTTTTTAAAAATGTTTCCAGACTAATTTTTATTTCAGGCTTGTTCCATTATACTTTAAATATTCTGAGATCAGTATATTTTTTGGTATATGTTTTATTTGCTCGTATCATTACTATATTATAATGGAGCGATTCATTTATCTACCCAAACAAATCATCCCACACTGAGGATGTGAACAATAGATTTTAAAATTAAAATTTTAACAATAACAATTGTACGTTTCACAATAAACGAGGTTTATTCGTGCATTATTATGTGCCTAAATTTAGACACGTTGGGATTAAATGCGTAAACAATTAAATAATCACTGTATGAAGGTTTGTTTAACAAATGAAATCTACAATTAAATTTAGTACATACATACATACTATCATGCCGTTTCCCTGTAGGGGAAGAGGAGAGAGACCTAGACTAGACTAAATTTCTGTTATTTTATATCCATACATTTCTTATTATTTATTTAACTTTTTGAAAGTCCTTTCAAAATATCATTCACTTGATCCAGCCAAACATTTCTTGATATTTTTCTACCACGTATTCTACTCACGTTTGCATTATATTAGTTTTTATAAGTCTTCGGGTAGAAATTGAAAGCAATTTAATTGAATTCTAAATGAATAAATCTAAAACAAAAATCATGGCCATTGATCGATACAGCGAAATACAATTAACGCAACCACAAGATTTGAAAAATCGTTAATGATTTTGTTTATCTTGGGTCTACGATTGCTGATAATAGTGAATGTGAAACTGAAATCAAAAGAAAAATAGTCATTGTAAGAATAGTCCTTGGTAGAGCCTGGGACTGATTTGTAAAAACAGACACATATCTCGAGGAGTGAAGATACACATAAATCTTGTTAAAACATTGATTTTCTCAATATTTCTGCCTCAGAAACTTGGGTTAATAAAGGCCAGAGAATGATCAAGCTAGACTTTTTCGAGATGTGATGATAGATACAATTGTTGGGTGTTTTACCGACGGAACAACGGACAAATGGCTCTAGTATATTTAAGAACTTAATATTTCAGAGAAATTTATAGGAGTGTACACTTGTCGCATTATTTAGTTCTTCGGTCACATTTCAAGATGGGCATGGAGAGACTTGTAGTCGCTAAAATTGTAGAGGGTCACAGAGACAGAAGTAGAATATCTTTGTACTGGAGCGATTAGGTGAAGGGTGCTATAGGCTTGCCTTTGTTACAGGCTCTTCAGACAGTGGAATAACTAGAGCACTGGAGAAGAATGTGTTCAACTGTGTGGCGCGTTCCTCAGCATTGAGGTCACGACGAAGAAAAAAAGCAAGAAGTTTTTCTTTATTCATTCGTTCTACATGCCCAAAGTGCTCTTGTTCATCTTACTTATATATCAGCCGTAAGCCTAAATTTAGAACATAAATAATACATTTAAATTACCACTGCTTAATAAATAACAATCGAAAATATTAAATTTGTGGTATTGACAGTTTATCATGACCCTTTTAAATAATTTATTTCCTCATTTATTTTAATTACAAAGTCATGAAATTAGTATCAACATTTTGATTATAATTAGTATTGGGTATTATTTTATTGTTGAGCTTATAATTTATGATTCGTTTGTTTTTGAAAAAAAAAAAAAACAATAACTTAGGCCCATAATGTTGATTTAATAATCTTAGCATATTCCAAAAATAACAATACAAACCTCAACTTGTGCTGGTGTCTAACTTAATGTATGGGAGTAAAGTTTGTCTTTGGTAAAAGAAATATCAAAATAAGATTAATGATGTAGATATGCGTGGACTTAAAAAATGTGACGTGTCAATGTATAAACAAGACATCCAGAATAAATGCATGGAAAAAATCGATCTTTTTAGTAAGATATATAAAGGAGCCTGAGGTTTGACATATTGAAGAAAACGTTTGTTAATCAAATATATCAGATTTCGAAAGAAGGCATGGAGTGAGAAAGACCAAAGAAAGTATGGTTGGATCAAGTTAATGATATTTTGAAAGAATGAAACGTAGAAAGTCAGAGAAATCGTAGAAGCTGTATGGATGTAGAAGAGTTTAAAAATGTGTGTTGAGATAAAGAAATAAGGCACTATCATCTCTGCCTACCCCGAAATATAAACATACATACCACTCCCCGAAGAGAAATGACGTGACGTTATTTATGTATACGAGTATATAATATTTATTATACTATTACAATGCCGTAAAAAGTAAAACCAATTTGAAAACAGGTGTAAAATTACATCTAATATTTAAACATCTAGTAAAACAAAATAAAAAATTCCATATTAGCATATGTTTCCAGCTTATAACCGTTTATTGTGTTCGACATTTTAGTTTTACGTATTTAGAACAGACATGTCAACATCTCGAGCCGCCAATAATAAACTGTCGGACACTTATAGAAGGAAACTACATATAAGATTTTAAAAAATAATGTTAAAAGAAATAAAGTTTATTTTTCATTTCCTTTTATTACATTTAGAGGAGGAGGCTTAGGATATGTCGTGATCGAAGAGTCTTGCGCCCTTTCTTCTGTACCTATCCCAACAGGTAAACGACGTAATGTTAAGTGTGTATGTAAATGTGTGAAGTATGAATATTATCATCTTGTGCATGATGAGATAAATGTGGATATGTGCATGGAGAGAAACGTATAGAAATCTGTTCTCTCTGCCTGTCCCGTAAGAGTCACGGCGTGATGAAATAGTTGTACGTATGTTCATAATGTACCAGGAAGAGAAAAAGCTATTATATTTATTGGGGAATCTTATTTTATAATTTGTCTAATGTCGTGAAGTCGAAAATTAAACAAAACACACTGTAACAATGAAGTGACAATGAAACAAAACATATATGCAGAAGCTACTGCATTACGTAAGTATTCTAATTTTAGTATGCGTGATATCAAAGCAAAAATCGCAATTTTAAATTAAATCGTTCATTTTTTAAAGTAAACTTTTATTTCGTACTTTTTAAAAAACAAATAATTAATAATTGCGATTTTTCTTGACGTATTCAATGCTTCAAGTTAGTGTGGTCGTTAACTTTTAAACTTAATATCAAAAAAAAAATTAAAATGCCTAGTAGACTCAGACAAATTTAATAACAACAAGCTACGGCGCAAACAATAAACGCTAAACAAAGACAGGCTAAACCAAAATAAGAGACGCCGGCAGGCTAAGGTAAATAATGTGATAACTGGTAATACGCAGCAACGGCAGAGCAGACAGTCCAGTAGAAATGGGAAATTTCGAAGAATCTATGGTGGAAGCGATGAATGTGACAATTAACAAGTATTTAGTTATTGTTTCCGCTCATTCTTAAACGGGTGGTTTCAGCTAGTTGATATATAAAAGAGCTATCTGAAAAATATAATTTAGAAATAAATATTTCTTAGATTTACTATGGAGATATATCCAAAATAATATACCCTTTACTCAATTGAAAAATAGTTAATCCCACATTATTATATATTATACATTTCTTCATAAACGATTAATAAATATATTATTGTTTTTTTATGGACGATGCTTGCTTGTACTTTTGTCACAATATTCCCTGAGAGAAAGCTAAAACGTTTTTTTTTAAATAAGTACACCAATTGTTTATTTAGTTCATATACTTGCACATGGATAATTACCTCTTTGGTGAATTTTGAATCTGACACTGGTCGTTTCTTTCTTTTTGCTTACTTTCGGGAATCGCATTCGAAACCGAAATATAGGCCACGAAAGATGCCTTTTTCTAATAAAACTCTAAGTATATTTTTTGTTAAAGACTTTCAATGACAACCTCTGTGGCCAAGTTTGTATAATGCCTTTATTTCAACCTTTGTTACCCAATTTTAAAAAAAATCTGTTATAGTCTGGGCTTCACTTCACACATCTTTAAAATATTTCTGATTGGTTGCCATGTGGTAATAAGCCAACCAGGTTGTACTATATAAAACAAAAATATAATACAATACAATATTGTTAGAAGAGGATATAAATGTGTTTATGGATACTTTTAGATATCAAAAATTACTTCTAATCTTCCCAAATGACGTCACCCATTTCCTGATCATGCATTATATAACTTTTAATAGAGGCAAGAAGATAATTTTTAACCCTCAAACTAAACGTTCACGAAAAATCGCAAAAGTGAAATTCTGACTTAGTCTTTTAATGTGTCTCAGTCAGATGTAACAGTTGGTTTTTCCTTTATTTATTATGATTACGTATTGAAAAATCTCTTCTTTTCTCATAACGGATGCCTCAGTGACTAGACCACCTCCGTAACCTAGTTGGTTAAAACCTGTCTTCAAACCCGGAGATTGTACGTTCGATTCTCGTTGATATCCTTTTCAAGAGTTTCAGTTTGGTTTTCACTTCAGACCTCTTTAAACATCTTTGTGGTTGGTTATAAGAGATTGGCATAGAGCAATAAATACTGTACTATATAACGAAAGCGTATTAGAATTAAAAAAAACACTTTGTCATTTTGGTTTAGGATCACGCTTATTTTTTTTCATATTGCATTAAGGTATTTTAAAAAATCAGTCTCGAAAAGCAAAATCTGAGATTCAATAGAAAATACAATAGACCAATATGCTGCTGCCAATGTCGGAACGGTGAAGAAAGCGCTATATTTCGTGCTAAAATGAATTTAAATTCAGATGAAATAAACCATGATTTGGCCGTAAATCCAATTTAACTACTCGTACATTGCTTGTTAAAATGTTAAAATGTTTTGTAAATTTTAAGACTTAGAAGGTTTGTATTATTATAAGAATAATAAGTTCTATTGATAATTTATTTTGTAACATTACGTAATTCTAGAAATCAACTAATCAATCACTTCAAACAATATACGAGTACTTCGTTTTGTTGTAAATATTTAACTATGGTTGGCCATTATCTTTGTTTAAATAATGTCAGTTTTTTTTGTTTAGATGCTCGGCTAATTTGTATAATTACCCACAAGTAACTGATTTAATCTTTTATCTCTTTTGACAGCTTAACTAAATGGTTTAAGATGTTTTGTTTAAACCATTACTAAAAAGATAAATATTTACACGGTCACGAGTTCACTATTATATATAAAAAAACGCCAAATAAAATATTATGTACACAGGTGATCGATTTAAACATATTAGCGAATTCATAATTCATTTGTATGATGCCTGTCAACACATCTAAATTGCCGATACGAACTTGTTAAAGATAGTGGTCGGAAGACAGCATTATATAGACTCGGAACTCGCAGTTTGTCATGGCACATGTTGGCAATACTACCGCACGTGAAGAGTTAATAATGTTCACACGTCTAGCGTATTCGAGTATTGTTTCCAGGCGAATTTATTTGCCAGACTGGGATTTCGGGATTAAACTCGAAGCATTCGGGTAAAAATCAAGCGTCTTAGCAACTAGGCCATAGAGGGCGTCGTGGATTTATTTTTTTCCGTTAATATTCTGAAATGTGTTTGAGTTCATTTTCTTCTTCTTTTTGACATTCCTCTCAATTCTTAAGATCGTGATCATCATGGTCATTCATTAACCCTATAATACAAACGATCTCTTGCCCATTCTCATTAACCCTACTCGTATAATACGAACGATCTCTTGCCCATTCATTAACCCTATAATACAAACGATCTCTTGCCCATTAATTAACCCTATTATACAAACGATCTCTTGCCCATAAATTTTCGTAAATGAACACACTGCTTCCTTCTTCACCTGGTTAATTCTTCGGATGGTCATTCAGCTACTGTTCTTTTTTTAGCCTATTTCACTTTCAGCCAGAACTGACCGCCGGTGGTCTAATGATTAGCATACTATCCTAATATACTGGAGCTTTGGTTACGGTTACTGGCAGGTTTTGGAAATTGTAATCTGATTCTATTTTTAAGTTAGCTGTTTTAGAAAATAAACTTTTATATATGGATATATTTATATTTGGAAAACAGCAGTTTTTGTACTATTTTACGATATACAATGTAAGTGCAGATCTGTGAAGAAAATCCCTGTATCGAAACTTGCACCGTGCTTCAACCTTTGGATAAGAACGATTTCCCAAGAAACATCCTTTTTGAAGATCTAACGGAAGGTAGAAGAGAACACTGTAGGCAGCGCAAGGGATAAGAACATATGAAATGAAACGCTTAAAAATATTAATGCTCAGCACAACAGGGAGAAAACAGCAGCAGATAGAGCTAAATAGCGTAGAACTGTTGCTTATTATATGGATCCCAATAGAGAAAGAAGAAGGAGAGAAGCTGCAAGTATTGAAGCTCCTTGCTCTATATACAACTAATGTCTATCACAAATTGGCTTACATCTCTGCTGGCACCAATTTCAAGTACCTTGATCTTCCATTTTATATTATGCCTTATATTATACTCGTCGCGAGTAATGGGCATTTATTAATAAATTCAAGAACAATTTACATCCAGATTTTTTTCTGGGATTTAAAGAGATATTTATGACTCTTGTCATATTTATTATTTTTATTAAAATATTTAACGCCGATCGCACTTTGATCACAACCGCCTTTCAAAATTTTATTTTTATTCGCATAAAAGCGCATGAGGTCAAATCGTGCAAATTAAAAATATGTCTGCGTGCCTAGCAAGATCCCCACCCCCAGTAAAGTTTAAATTGAAATTCCACGCGTCCCCCTTTGGGAAAAGCCGATGCGAAAGTTTTAGCACTTTTCGACCCTGAATTCATTTTATAAAATTTTTATTGACTGAGGGATTTGAAAAACGCATTAGCTGAATTATATTACTGAAGGACTTAAATAATCGAGAGTTTGATAAATAAAGGACTATTCTTCGTGAAATTATCCTTTGAGACAAGTTTCCTAAGATGTGTCCTAAGAGGGTGAACTTGAAGCTGTGCCTTATGATATTCAAAGATCTAAATGGTCCAGGTGGAACATTACGTCATTATGCGTTTATAAGATGTTGTTTGGCTTCTAGTATAGCATCTGGTAAAGGTAGAGCAGGATAGACCAGGTTTCTCGGTCGATCTTTTGGAGTCGCTGGTTCTATAGAATTTAATATACTACTTTTAAAATGTTGGCAAACTCATAGAATGAGGCATTTAATAGGCTCCACTTTGCGAGAAATGTTGCATAGTAATTAAGACGACCTTGGAGTGTCTGTTTAATCGAGAAAAGTAAAAAATGTTAATTTATGTCATCTATTAATATTTAGTTTGACATGGAAGGTTTGACATGAAAGGGTATTTCTTGTGATCATAGTAGATTACCATTCCATCTTGTGGCTGGATGAGATATTTGAATGTTGGTTTATTTTGTACAAACATTTACACTTTATTGTTTTATGTAACGCGTTCGCTGTATATAGTGCAACATTGCAGATTATTACCATGTGGAAATTCCTTCCAACGGACAAAAAATGTGTTTAAACTACCCCTCAGTGAAATCCAGTCAAGAATATTAAAATAAAAATCTTCATACAAACAGAAATCGAACCCGCGACCCCCAAGTTAAAAGACATGAATTTTATCTTCTTACCCACGGAGGTATTCCGTGGCCTAATTAGTAAAACTGTTATCAAGTCATGTCTGATCAAACACGAAGTTTCAATAGCAAGACATCCAAGGTTCAAGAAACTCTGAAGGTTAGATCTGCTGTGGATTTTAATGGGCAGTTTGATAAACGGCTATTGTTTTTTTACTACATAGCGCTCTTAAAATTGATATGGGAAAAATATATTCATTAAATAAGGTGTCAAAAACCCGTTGACAAATAAATCTGCCAGGAATCTAACACTGGACGTCCGCTTGCTAAGTAAAACTACTTACAATCAGACAATGTGCACTAATACTGTTGAATTTTAGTAACTCTTTATGTCAAGCTGTATATATCCATTTTGCAAGGTTATATATTTTCTAATACACTTTTATTGTATTTAATACAATCTGGTAGATTTATTGTCACATACTAATCTCTTTTAATCAACCAGAAAGATAGTTAGGAGATATTAAATATGATCCAAACTGGAATACTTTTTATGTAAATTGGGTAGTAACGGTCTCAATGTGGCATATTGACTCTTTCAGTTAATATAAATAGCCGTTGCAAAGTTGTATAAATCAACCCGCCACATTTTATGGTTAGTAAATAAGAAAGCTTATTTATTATTTAATTATGCTTTTAATATCCAATGAACTGCGAGTTGTTTAAAAAAGTGATATAATTGATATACTCGTATTTGTATTATATAATTTGAACCATCGTTAAAACTAAATGTTGTATATCACGGTTATTCTAGAAATCATGAATCGAAAATGCCTAATAACTTGTAAATACTGAAATCAGATTAACGTATGAATATTTTGTTGATAACATAAAACGATAAAATATGAAATAGTTTTCTTCCTGTGTGGAATTTGTTCATGTTTTCGGAAATTTTCGTCATAGCGGGCGCCTGGCTTAACTAAATAAGGCTTGGAATAGCATTTTGAAATAAACATGCTCGAATTTCCTTATGGAAATCGGCTGAAGTGAACGCGGATTTTTGAGGAAAAATATTCACTTGTCACTTTGAATTTTTAGTGTGGGAAATGACGCAGCTTTTGAAAAACGAGTACTCGGTATTTTAAATTCCAAGCGAAACCCATAAATCTGAATATTTTTTACAGTTACTGATTTCACAATCACGTTTGAGAGCTGTACTACAAATTTTAGTTAGTGCCCTTAAATCCTAAATGTGAAGTTGTTCACATTTTTGTTTATTTAAGTCCTTAATAGGGGTAGTTTAATACTTTTGTTTTTTTAAGACCAGAAAGTGAATTATTTGACACTTTTCTATGTTTAAGACTACAATAAGTGCACTTCGATACTTTTGTGTCTATAAGACAAGAAAATGAAGTTATCGAAATGCTTGTATCAATAGGGGTGTTTTGGTACTTTTGTGTCTATCCAGAGTCCAGAATATGGTGTTCCTATAATTTTTGTATCCTTAAGAATACAAAAATGGTATTTTGATACTTTTGTGTCTTTAAGTCCAGAAAGTGAAGCTGTTAATAATCTCTTCCAACCAACCAGAAAGATGTTTGTATCCTTTTTTAGACCACACTAGAGGCATTTTGATACGTTTGTACCTTTAAGATCAATGTCATTCATTTGTATAGTACCTTTCAAATTTTTTGAATATGTAATGCAGATATATATGATATCCGCGTTTCATTATTTGATTGAAAGGAGTGCATCACCAAAAATTAGCACGTAGAAAAACTAGTTTTTTTAGTGAATAGTAGATATTTTTTTAGTTATCATTATACATATATTGACATATCAAAACATACATTGAAAGTTAAAAAAACATTTTGACCTTGGGAGTACTTCGCTAAAATGTCGGCAGTGAACGTGTTTAAGACCACGATGTGACATTTTGGACACCTTTATAGCATGAAAATTGCAAAGTAGCATTAAGCACTCTTTAGTTTCTAACAGACAACAAAGGGGCATTTCGGACACTTTTGTACCAACATACTACAAAGAAGATTTTTGACTATAAAATACCTAACATACCACTAAAGGGCATTTTGACTCCAATTATTTATTTAGGGCATTTGGTATCCAACAGACCACAAAGTGGTATTTTATACCATATAGTAACTAATATACAGCAAAGGCGTATTTCTTCAGTATCTTTTTTTTTGTGGCAATATAGTATTTTAACACCTACGTATTTTTATGACATTTATTCTATTCAAAAGAACAATGGTCATACGCAAAATATTGTAATATTAATTTTGCTGAGAATCTTTACCTGAAACCGTCGAAGGTAAAAGGCGAATTCTCAATTTTATAAAGGTGAGTTCTAAACAAAAATAGTCATTTGTTAAAATAAAACAAAACTATTATTTATAGTTAAGGCATTTACATTGTGGAGGTTTAAAGACATTGTGATTTGTTTTATCAAACACAGTTTATTCCACTTTTTTGTAACAAGTCTTGTTTGTGCTCCCCTGAAGATGAGGTGAAAGCCTTGAAACCGGTAGGGTTATACCGTTACAAAAAAGTGGAATGAACAGTGTTTGATAAAACAAATTACAAACAAAAGTTTATATGGTATATAATATATATATATATATATATATATATATATATATATATATATATATATATATATATATATATATATATATATATATATATATATATATATATATATATATATATATATATATATATATATATATATATATATATTCTTGATCGATTGTATTACGAGTATAATGCAATGACTCGACGAATGATTTCAAATTCCCTATTACTGTGTGATGTGCCTATTATAGGTCAGTACTGATTAAACAAGTGACTCATTGATATCTTAAAATTCAAGACCCATAATGTGATGTCACGATTCAACGTAAGACGAAAAATAAGATGAGATTACGGAGGAGTTGAGTTGGTTTGCCCATGTGTCATTAATATCCTTTAACTCATACGGGTAATTTATGTTAATAACATCATTGTCTTAAACATCACGTTTAATGAACCACGCTTTAATTAACATTCAATAGCCTCGGTTAGTATTAAATATTTTTTTAACTGTTTTTAATCATCGGAACAGGCGGGATTGCAAAAATATCATCGACTTCGTGAAATATCAAAACTATAGTTAATGCGGAAAAAATAAAATTACATTATATTTATATCCAAAAGCATTTAGTTTATAAGAGCAAATGAGTGGTTAATATTTTGTTTATTTTAGAAAGCTATATGATGAAGGTTTCAGTGACTATAATACAATGGACTTGTGATGTAAAAAAAATGCCAACCCACACTCTCGCCTAGGAAAGAATTAGATTTGTACACTCTTCAGAAAATTTAAATGAAAAATTTGTCCCTGGGATGAGAGGGTCTTCTTTTGACACTACATTGAAATGTGTAAAAAAATAGCGAAGTTACTTACAGAAGATTAGGAACAACGGAAAGAGGGGAAATTGAATGGTAATATATAAAATTGACAATTTATCTAGCGCCGTTCGGAAAGCATACTCTCATTTAGGGCGCACTTACTCGGAACTCGAACCCACTATTATTGGTAGATTCATAATATTTACAAGTTGAATGCAAGGGAGTGATTACAGCCATTAGATTGGGTACTTCTCTGCAACTGCATGTGTTGCAGATCTTTTGATTTGTGATAGCAAAATATTTGGCCATATGTGAAGTATACTCGTCGAATATTTGTGAATCTGTAATTTGTTTTATCAAACACTGTTTATTCCACTTTTTTGAAACGGCATAACCCAACCGGTTTCAAGGCTTTCACCTCATCATCATCAGGGGAGCACAAACAATACTGATTTCTCTTCGAACTGGTACCGAGATATGATACATGCATCTAACGGTAAACATTCGGGTTGAGGATTGGGGGAGGAGGGAGGGATGAGACAAACTCGATGAACAGCGGAGATATTCTTGGGATATATGTGTTTGCCAGATGTTCACCTCAATGCACTGACTTAGAAATTTCTAGGGCCTTTAATCTGTCCAACTAGTAGTAACGGAAATAAATTGGACAGATTAGAGAGGCCCTAGAAATTTCTAAGTGAGTGCATCGAGGTGAACATCTGGCAAATACATATATCCCAAGAATATTACTGCTGCTCGCCGAGATTTTCTCATCCCTCTCTACTCCCCCCCCCCAAGTCCTCAACCCAAATATTTACCGTTAGAAGCGTGTATCTCGGTACCAGTTGGAACAGAATTTAGTCTCCCCTACTCCCCTGATGATGAGGTGAAAGCCTTGGAACCGGTAGGATTATACCGTTACTAAAAAGTGGAATAAACAGTGTTTGATAAAACAAATTACAAGGTCTTTAAACCTTCACAATGTTAATGCCTTAACTATAAATAATATATATATATATATATATATATATATATATATATATATATATATATATATATATATATATATATATATATATATATATATATATATATATATATATATATATATATATATATATATATATATATGTGAAGTATTTATGCACCATCATAAACTTTGATAAAACCTCCCAAAAAAGGTTGTTCTCAGTTGTTTGAATAAAAAGAAAAAAGTACAGTTTATACTCTGTCTAGAAAGAATGATGAAAATACAGAGAAGCTGGTGATCACGTGTACAGTTGAACATAGCCCAGGACCAGAAATGATGGAGACAAAGGGTGCACTAGTTCCAGCCATAG
This sequence comes from Odontocerum albicorne, assembly GCA_949825065.1. Classification (NCBI taxonomy): domain Eukaryota; kingdom Metazoa; phylum Arthropoda; class Insecta; order Trichoptera; family Odontoceridae; genus Odontocerum; species Odontocerum albicorne. The sequence goes on from OX463846.1 coordinate 35,513,419, forward strand.
CAGAGGACCACCACGCTCAGAATTGGTCACGCGATGAGGAAGAATACTCGGAGCACACCAAGAAAGCATCTGTTAATAAGCTATTGCAGTTTCTTTATAATTCTAAATAGGCTTATAGCTGCTATGTACGATCCAATAAGCTATTGCAGTTTCTTTGTAATTCTAGGTAGGCTAATAGCTGCTATGTACGATCCAATAAGCTATTGCAGTTTCTTTGTAATTCTAGGTAGGCATTATAAAAGCTGCTATGTACGATCCAAAAATCGTATGCGATATAATAGATCTTGTTTATTTCTCTCACGGACATTGCCAACCTCAGCACAATATCCTCATTTTTTATGCAATCAACCAATGAAATTGATGCTGTCAAAAATATAAATTGTATGATATATAGCAGCATGAATGGTGGGTATTACACAATGAGAGAAAAAGTCAATAGGGTACTAGGTACTAAAACATATATACCCGAACCAAATATAATCCAACTCTGTTAAAATGATATTTCAAAATTGTATTTTATTACTCTTTTTATGTGTAGATGTGAAACATGGGCGTGGAAAAATAATGAATGGAGTCGAATAAATGCTGTAGAAACACGTACACTGAGGAGAATATGATATAAAACAGAATACAGAATAAAGTGGTTGATTTATGAACGTGAAAATAAGATTTATGTATTAAATAAGATCAAAATGAACACTACGAGGTAGTTTGAGTAAATAAAGCGAATGGATGAAATAAAACTAACAAAATAAATGATGTAAGGAAAGGTGTGGTAGAGGAAGACCGGGAAAAATATGGTTCTTCTTCTCCCTGGCTCCATCCCAACCCACTGCGTGCAAAGACTGTTGGGGTCAGCTTTCCTCGTCCTCAGGCTGTATGCTCTTCTGTCCTGGACTACGTCCCCCAGGCCGCGCCTCTGCATCAGGTTATCTTTTTGCACCACCCACGAATTATTTGGTATTCTTCTGGTTTTTATTCGAGGAAGATCCATGGAGATCGCCTGGTTCACAATGTGATAGGGTGTTCTGCGTCCAACGTGCCTACACCATCTCAATCGCCTCTCCTCCATATTACTGTTGATGTCTGTAACACCTAGACTTCCAAGAATGCGTGAACTTTTTATTTTGTCTCTTAGGGACACACCAGCTGACCATCTTAGATTGCGCATATCGTGCGGGTCTGACGATCATTTGGTATACTTTTCCTTTTAACTTTACTGGCATTTTCGGATCATATGGAACTCTCGTCATTAATCTAAACTTTATCCATCCCACAAAAATTATATGTGTTACATCTGCTGCACATCCTCCATCGCTATGGATGAGTGACCCAAGATACTTAAAGGAGTCACAATTTGGTAATATTTCTCCATCCACTTGCATTACTTGCATTAGGAAAAGTATGGTTGGACCAAAGTAATTGCATTTTGAAAGAAGGAAATGTAAAAGTTAGAGAAATCGATAGATGTAAAGAAGGCGACATATGTGTTTGCGATCGAAAAGTCTGGGTTTTTTTCTTATCTGCTAACCCGACAGGAAAACAGCGTAATGTTTTGTATTTATGAACGTACGTCTGTCAATTTTCTAAGTAATCAGAAAATACAAAAAATAAATATTTTTTGAATTTGAAAATTTGCACCAAAACATTACCGAAAACTTGGACTCTTTTTTCCTAATAGAATTTTATATTTATAAGCTCATACAAGTTTTAATCCTAGTTAAGGCGTTAAGGACTCCACGGGGCCTAAATACGCGTAAGTAATCTCTGCATGAAGAGGAAAGAGATTATGTTCATTGGCAGAATAAACCACTTAACATATTGTTTCCTGTAAATAGATAAACAAAGAATATCAATAATCAATCAAAATCCTACTTTTCATCAGACTTTTGGTGCCGGTATTTCAAACACTATTTTTAGATAAAATACAACCTATGCAAGCTATGCTTATTGCATTTTACAAACTACTAGAAACTGGTTAAACGGGTTTTTTATGAAAAATATAATAGATAATCTTTTAGGGGTCACCACTACACATAAAATCTAAAACCAACGGGTAGAAGTCAAGCGATCTTCTATTTGGCATGGTATTCGTATTTTACTATTAAACAAAAATCAAATGTAACAATTAAAATGAATCTTTTTACTGTTCATCATAATCCCAATAATAAATATTATCTCAAACAAGTATTTCAATTCATGGTGGTCTATATTTTAGTAAAAAAATCAAAACCGCAATTTCCTAGATAACTATAAAATATTTATAAATTAGTGTTTATTCTATAGCTTCTACGACGACTTCTTGAGAACATTTATATATGAACGGAAAAACGAAAACCACAAAAGTGACAAGCTAAATATAGAAAATCGACCCGAACAATGAAAAGGTCTACATGTGGGATAAATTCAATTAATTTAATCCGATATTTTTGGAGGTTCTACTGTTACTCATTCAGATAATATATGATAAGCTAAGTATGATATATGATAAGCTGATATATTCTGAATGATATATGATAAGCTAAGTATGATATATGATAAGCTGATATATTCTGAATGATATATGATAAGCTAAGTAATAACAATAAAATTAAGCTTTAACAAGATTGTTTTTAAATTAATACAAATATTAAGTAATCCAATAACCTGAAAGCATTGAATAAGAGCAATTAAATATATACTTCTATCAATGAATAATATACGTTAATTCATCCGTATTTATAATATATCTGAGTTGAAGATGTGGACATGTCTTCGACCTTATTAGTGTGGGTTTCGAGGAAGAGCTCCCCTTGAATACGCCCGTTAGTAGCAGTTCTATATCGCGAGTGTTGACAATACTACCTCACACGGAAAATCATATTGATGTACATACACCTAGTTGGTGTGGTTTTGTTATCAGACGAATTTTAGATTAACCTAATTGTAACAGTTTTATGTGTTTAAGTGCCGTTGTGAATCAACCCCTAGGCCCCCGGGAGGAAACAAACATCGTCTTACTAACTCAAATCCTGATGAATATTAATACGCTAAAAATCAGTATTGATTTGAATTAAATGACGAAGTCGAGAAGTAAGACAGGGGAAATGACTTGTTCCTGAAGTTCCAAAAAATCTGAAGAATCTTTAACACATAATTTTTTCAAACAAAAAACAGAGACGGTGGATCATATTTGTACATTTAAAATTATAACTTTTACTTTTTTCAATGCCAGTCCTTAGAAACAAAGAGCAAACCACCGAGAAATTGATGATCATAGGAAGTGTGCCAGGAAGAAGAGACAGAGGCAGAGCATCATCAAGATGAAGTGATCAAGTGAAGTAATCGACTGGGGGTAGGCTGAATACTGCCATGCAAATGGCAAGTGGCAGAGAAAAGTGAACACGTGCCGTTGCAACCTGCACCACATATAGATCACGACCTTCAGGAATGAGGAACGACAATGATAATAAGAACACGATTTTTTTTTGCATTCGAATATACACTTGTTGAAGTTATGAAAATATTATATACGTTACGAAACTATTTGGGTTGGGCTTTCAGGATGAATGACGAGTGGAAAGGATTTATGTGAGCTCGTGAGTGTGGGTCTCTTCTTGTTGTTTTAATTTTGGTTGTTTTTGTATTTGTGTCTCTGTGTGTTTTTCTTTTTTTCTTCTTTTTTTTGTTTTGGATTTGTTTTGATTTTTATTCTTATGATTGTGTGCGGTATATTGTGGGATGAATATTTTTGGTCTTTCTGAAGTGATAATGTGTGAGGAGTTGAGTTTCGCAAGATGTTTCCAGTTGTAGTTGAGTGTCACTGTTTGTCAGGTTGATGAGAGCGTGCAACGGGGTTTTTTGTGTTATCAAAAATCGGAAAGAAGTATCGATTTATTTTTTCATGCTAAATATCCTCAGTGAGATACAGGCAAAAGCCTAGTTTACTGGGGATACGACAAATGAAAGGCAACAAACCCAGATCCATTAAAATTATATGTCCAAATCAAATTACCTGTTGTTTTTTCTCAAATTGTGTATATTTCTTGTCATGTGTAATAATAAATAAAAATAAATAAATAAAAAATATAAGCGAAGTAACGAGACTAAAATTTGAAATGGCATATAATGATTCGTTGCCATACATCAAACTCGTTATTAATATAATCGAGTTATCATAGATTAATGATTTATTTGTATTTGTTTTCTATTCTCAATCCTCTAGCGAAGCCTTACTGTAGCTCACCCAAGTGTCTAAACTGATTTATGTATCAAATACGAATTAATGCCAGGCTCTTCTGGGTGCTTTAAGGAATTATCTTAATAGATTTCCCTTAGACAGGGTGACACAGGGAATATGTTACATAATTAATATCGTGTACACGTACAACTAATCGATTTACAAACCCAATGCAGTCATGAAGCTTTAAAATAATAAATTGAAAGGATTAATATACAAATTTTACATACTTTTTCCACTCGTTTGGAGATTAGTTTTTAAAACAACGGGAAAGTGTTTATGCCTCACATTTTTATTTTATGTTGTTAAATATACAATACTTTTGTTTACCTCAAAGCTTTGAGCTATGAAAGCCAGATAAATATCCAGAATACACTATTTCGAGATGCCAGTATTGGAGACGATTGCTAGATGTTTCATGAACAGGACTGGGTAGATCGATAGAAAATCTCTTCAGATGGAGGATTGGTGCAAAGGATCCACCACTATGCGTATGTTGTGATATTCAATCAATGTTGCATTTGACGGTTGGCTCATCATACCCCATTAAGCCACCCGGAAGAAAGTCTGTCGCAAGGAAGCTGCAATTCCATTACAGTTACATTTTTCAGGAATAGTTGATATATGTAGATTGGAATGGATGTAAAACAATATTTTAGAAAGTGATTAATATTGAAAACTAGAAAATTAATGTTTGTATTATATATTCGTCTGACCAGCTTATGTGGCAATCTCTGCCAACCGACTAAAAATATGTTTATGAGAACATAAGAGAAAACCACCCTCGAAACCTTTTTTTAAATGGACGTTTCAATGGGAATGGAACCCCAGGCTGAAAGACAGCCGTTTTACCAACTAAGCCACGGAGATATATAATCCATTCTTAAAGTGTGTTATTTGTGTAAGAAGGAGGGTATACTTTTTTTTTCACTTAAACCGGTCATAAATGTACACAATTTGTAATAAATGCATCATACATAAATTATTAACAAGTCACGAATAAATTGAAATAAAACTGAAATCAATTTTAATTACCTAGTTATGTTCTCACATATGAGCGAACTTAAAATTACTGATATCTTGTATCTAACTTATTAGCCTAGTGAAAGGTCAATTCAGTTACTGTTGAAACGATTAAGAAATATAAATAATTCTTGCCCTGAAGATAAAGTTGATGAAATTATTATATTGTAGTTATACTCCAAAGTTAGTTTACTTTTTTTTTAATTTGTAAGAGAATGATACATCGTTCACATTGTTTCTGCTTAAATTGTGGTTATACATTTTTATTTTATTTCAAATATCGGCGTTAAGACTCTATTGCAATTATTCAAAAATAAAATATTGAAAAAACGTAAGTGCTATGTATTTATTTCCACTATTTGGATGATTAGTTCGGCTTGTTATGCGATTGTTGAAAAGCCTACCGATCAGAAATGATCAACCACGCAGTCGAAATGAACATATACAGAACTTTAATTCAGATTTTTTATTTTAATTTAAATGAGAAAATTATGTAATTAAAAATAATTCACTACAAGTAGTTATTTCATCGTAAGAGTAGCTGTAAATAAGCAAATAACTAATACGAGGATGTTCTTAAAATTACAATATTTTTCTTTTAAAAAATCCATTAAATATAAGAATAACAATCCTTTATAATTATACTTCATTTTTAAGTTGCTTGTAAAAGTTATCATTTATTTACTTTACTAGTAATAGAAAGATCATTTATTTACTTTACTAGTAATATAAAGAGATTAATAACAACAACTTGCAGTACTATTATATAATCAGCTTTTTGTGTTGAAGTGAGATGAATGACGTAGTCATTGTGACGTAGCGTTGGACTACTATTGGCCTTTTGACGATACGTTGGAATTTCCTATTAAATATTTTCAAACCGCGGATGTCCGCAGGTAACTAGGCTCACGGAATTTGAAACCGCAGATAAGGGTGGGTGGGCTTGTGTATTTTTATTCCCCTTAGTCACGTTATATGTACCATAAAATGAACAACCATAGCGTAATAAATATATTATTGTGTTTATTAATTTTCTTTAGAAAAGGTGAACTACGAATAGATATTTTATGGTTCAAGAACTTTTTAATAGGTGTATTGTGATGAGCGTATATTTTATTTCTTCGTTTTAGATAATTTCAATTGCATTAAAAATCTTGAATCATGGCTTTAGACAACACAAAATGCTGTTTCAAAGTATATTGTTGTTCAGACATCAGGCTTCATCGAGGGAACTTACATTGGAATATTCTTATACATCAGCTCTAAATTGGCGTATTGGGTCTTCTCGTGATAGCTTTACTAGGTTAGTCAAAAAGTTTTGAAAGCGACATCTATGGAGCAGTAGAAAAACCAAAATTTTTACGCCATTTTAATATTTCATCTTTCATAAGAACGTACTCAAAATTTCATTTCGATCTGTCAATTCATTCTTTGTTTACAAGCCATTTGAAGTTGACGTGTCAGTGTATTTTTTAACAATGGAAAAATCCGAATATCGTGCAGTGATTAAATTCTTTGTTTTGGAAGGTTTATCGGCTACTGAGATCCATGCAAAGATGGTGAAAGTATTAAAGGAGTCTTCTCCTTCATTTCCAACCGTTCACCGATGGGTTTTGGAGTTTAAGCGTGGCCGTACAAGCGTTGAAGACGATCCACGCTCAGGACGTCCAAAAAGTGCATCAACACCAGAAATCATAGCGAAAATACAGGATATGGTTTTGGAAGATCATCGATCGACTGTGGATGTGATAGCTGACACCATAGGCATCTCACATGGAACAGCATGGCATATTTTGGCTGAAGTTTTGGGTTTCAAAAAACTGTGTGCACAATGGGTGCCGCATTTGCTAACAATGCAACAAAAACACGTTCGAATGCGACTTTCTGAGCAACATTTGGACAAGTTTCGAAAGGATAAAAAGGATTTTCTGCGTCGATTCATCACTATGGATGAGACTTGGGTCTACCACCATGATCCTGAATCAAAACAAGAGCGAGTTCCGAAGCGAGTTCGTGTCCAGAAATCGGCCAAGAAGGTGTTAGCGTCAGTTTTTTGGGATGCAAAAGGAATTTTATTGATAGATTATCTCCAAACTGGTAAGACAATCAACTCTGATTATTATTGTGACCTTTTGGACCAGTTGGATGAAAACATTTGTGAAAAAAGACCCGGTTTGCAGAAGAAAAAAATCATTTTTCATCAAGACAATGCACCTGCTCACACAGCTCAAAAAACCATCCCGAAAATCAGTGAATTGTGGTACGAATTGTTGCAGCATCCACCCTATTCGCCAGATTTAGCTCCCTCTGACTTCTGGCTGTTCTAACACCTCAAAAAATTCCTTCGTGGAAAGCATTTTTCATCAAACGAAGAGGTTATAGCCGTCGTAGAGGAGTATTTTGCAGGCCTTCCAGAAAGTCACTTCCGTGACGGGACATCGGACGGGATCGTTGGACCAAGTATTGATCTTATGGGAGACTATACTGAGCAATAAAAGTAATTTCCCCCCAAAAAAAATGTATTTTCATTTCCGCTTTCAAAACTTTTTGACTAACCTAGTATACAATGCAGCAGGTTCTTACCTGCACATAAATATACTGATATTCTAGTTTAAAGTTTTATCACGAGAAACTTTAAATGAGAGCTTTTAAACGTTTCTCCTACTGTTTATTGATCACCACGCAGTTTTTCAAATTTCAGAAACTTTAAGTAAGAGCTTTTAAACGCTTCTCATACAACTTATTCTTCACAACGCTGTTTCTGAAATTTCAGATACTTTAAGTGAGAGCTTTTAAACGTTACTCAGATTATTTATTGTTCACCACGCAGTTTTTCAAATTTCAGAATCAACATAGACGCAGCTATTCTTATTTCCTATTTCACTTTGAGATTTGAACGGTATTTGGTTTTGATTACAGCTTATGTCGAAAGTCCAGCTTCACAGAGATAAGTCGTCACAAAATGAGACTAGGATTTAAAAAACTTTAGCATTCAATAAAGGATATTCATCGTTTACTGACATCCAAAACTCAACCAGTTTTAAAACTCAGACTCAAATTTGTACAGTATAACATTACCTACAGGACGCAGAGAATTCGTCGTTATTCATATTATGCTAGCGCTATTGAAATGGCGTTCAATACTAAATAGACAGAGTAATTCCCGATGTTTCACTGAAGTGTCGCTTCCTATTATTGTTACCATGTATCAAAATATTGAATCAAGATTATCCTAGAACACCAAGGCGCATATTTCTAAAATCTGGTCGGTTGGAAGAAATTGCTGTATAACAAAAAAGAAAAAAAAATTCAGGTTTATATCCAAGTCCTGCATATTCCTGTCATATCGCTCTCTAGATAACTTTAGTGCATACACTTGATAAGTATTGTCTTATTTATTACTCTTTGTATTATACAGTATAACAACAATCTCTTCCAACCATACAAAGATATGGTAAAAATGACTTATGTGAAACGTAGACCAAAAACATTTTTAATAATCGGTCACGAACGGGGATCGTACCCACAACCCTCGGGCTGAAAGACAGGCGTCTTTCAAACTAAGTCATAGAGGTCGATATGCCTGGTTTCTTCATAAATTAATAAAAATGAAGTTTTTTTGGATCACACTATTTGAGAGATGTTACATTTTAACGTAGATGACCTCGGGGTGATCTTTGATCTCCAAATAAATTAATGTTAACTGTAAATTAATGTACTGTATATGTGGGCTGTCTCTGCTACTGTGTTATTGAGCAGATCACCAAAGAATGTATGCAGTATGAATACTCGATCAGGGGAAAAATATTCTTGTCTGATTAACACTTCTTCTTCTTGATCATGTGCGGTGTCTGAATCATCTGATGTTGGCGATCACTTTCGAGAAAATGTTTCTGTATTTGCTGCATAGCTGCAAAAGGTGGATTGATTTAGTCAAGTTCGATCTCACCAACATCCACGCTAAGGGGGTCAATATTAATTTGAACTCAGTGCGATTGTCACTAGAAGATCTTACTTTTTTAAAGGCGTCGTTCGTAGTGACGAAGAAGGAACTAGTCAAAATATATTTCTACAACAGCATACAAAGTACGAAAATGATAATGGTGACGACGGTGGAAGGAGATATATACGTAAAGCATCACATATGACAAGGTGTAAAATTATAAGGAAACACTGAATTCAGAGTTGGACCAAGATAGGCGGATAATAATGAAGAAGAAATGAAATAATGTACTGTAAACTTTAGATTATCTTGGGGTCACATTAACTGAAATTGTTGATTAGCCGGGGCAGTAAAAACTTTCGACGTTTTTATAACATAGATGGATAATTATTATTAACTGTTTTTAAAAAAATGGATTTTTGAAGTGAAACTTCTATAGGCGTGGTAGGGCAAATTGGCCTGAACGTCACGAAAAGTGAAACGGTTTATTATATTATTTTTTTATTATTAAATTATTAATAAATATTTTATTTATTAATAAATTATTATGAATTATTTTAATATTAATAATTATTTATTATTAGTAATAATTAATATTATTAAGTGTATTATATTAATATTAAAATTATTATTTATCATTAAAATTATTATTATTTATTTATAAAAATAATATTTTTTGTTATATATTATTTTTATATTAATATATTTAATAATTATTAATTTTATTTTATATTAAATTATTTTATTTTATTCAATATTTATTTTAATATTTATTTAATATATAATTTATATTTAATATATAATTATAATAATATACATATGTTATTATAATATTAATAATTATATTATTATATTATAATTCATTAATAATATTATAATATACTAACTAACATTATTAATAATCAAGTATTAATAATATAATAAAAAATACATTAATAAATAAATAATTAAATAATTATTTAAAAATAATTAATAATAACATAAAAATATTAATATATTTATTATTAATTTAATATTAGGTCCCCACATACGAAACCGGCGTTTTGCCGTACTGGCAACTTTGATCTCAAATATCTTCCCTTTGGTTAGGAATTTCAAATTCAAATTTATACAGCTATTTACTCAAGTATTTGTGTTTCGAAAATTATAATTCATTTGTTTTTTCCTCAATTGTTTTTTTTCTTTGCGTCACTCAGTTTACAAAATGGAAAACTTGAAATATCGCGTTATTTACGAGTACGAGTTCCACCGTGGCACCAGTGCTGCAAAAACGGCTCGAAGGATTAATGATGTGTATGGCGACGGTGCCGCAAAAGAAAACACAGTGCGTTTTTGGTTCCAACGTTTTCGTTCTGGAAATTTCGACCTGCAGAACAAGCCCCGTGGACGGCCGGAGACCAAAGTTGATAATGAAGAATTGAAGGCTATTGTGGAAGCGAATCCATCGCAAACCACGTCCGAGTTAGCTGCAGGCTGCGGTGTTAGTGATAAAACTGTTTTAATCCACTTGAAGCAAATTGGGAAGGTGAAAAAGCTTGAAAGGTGGGTACCTCACGAATTGAGTGAAGCAAATCAACAAACGCGCGTTGACTGCTGCGTTGCATTACTCAACCGGCACAATAATGAAGGGATTTTGAATCGAATCATTACCTGTGATGAAAAGTGGATCCTGTATGATAATCGGAAGCGCTCATCGCAATGGCTGAACCCTGCCGAACCAGCCAAACCATGCCCCAAGCGAAAATTGACTCCAAAAAAGTTACTTGTGAGCGTTTGGTGGACTAGTGCTGGTGTCGTTCACTACAGCTTTCTTAAATCTGGCCAGACGATTACGGCAGATGTCTATTGTCAGCAACTGCAAACCATGATGGAAAAGCTAGCTGCTAAACAACCGAGGCTGGTTAATCGCTCTAGGCCACTGCTGCTTCATGATAACGCTAGACCACACACTGCACAACAGACGGCTACCAAATTAGAAGAGCTTCAATTGGAATGTCTAAGACATCCACCGTACTCTCCGGACCTTGCCCCAACAGATTACTATTTTTTTCGAAATTTGGATAACTTCTTGCAAGGGAAAAAATTCAACTCCGATGGGGCAGTCCAAACCGACTTCAAAGATTTTATTGATTCCCGTCCGAATGGTTTTTTTAGTAAAGGGATCGATGAACTACCTATGAGATGGCAAAAGTGCATAGATAGCAATGGTACATACTTTGATTAAATAAATATATTATATTAAAAAAAAATCAACTTTATGTTCCTCCCAAACAAAACGCCAATTTCACATGTAAGGACCCAATATAATTAAGTGTATTATATTATTAATATAATTATTATTTATTATCAAAATTATTATTACTTATTATTAAAAATAAAATAAAAATACATTTTTATTTAATTAAGAGAGATATTCTTGAATTAAATTCCTCATAACCATTTCCTAATCCTAAAAAAATCATTAACAAATACAAATGGAAAAAAAGCAATGCATAAAATCAACTTTTCCTAGTAGCTAAGAAGTTTCACCGACCGTGCGAGAGTCCCCACGCATCTGTTTTTTTTCTACACCGGACAAGCGGATAAAATGTTGTACTTTTGCTGTGTTATTCAGTTAGAAAATTCTACTTTCAACATATAGATTGATTTGAGCATTTTATATAAGTTAATTAGTTGATCAGCTTTAAAGCTATTAGATCCATGAAACTCGAAACATTATTCTCAGAGATCAATTTTTAATGTTATTTAATCAATCTATGATTGTTGTCCTCAAATATAAGCTTCATGCCATCGGGTAAATAATATTTTTTTAAATACTTAGCAGTCAAGATTCATGTCTGTAAAAAAAGTCTAAATGCAACTTATGATTATTTGTTATGTTAGTATTTCTTCATTCATTCGTTCTACGTGCCCAAACCAGCTCCGAGTGTTGTCCTCCAACTTACTCAACACACCAGCACACAAGTTCATATTTATCCTTTTTCACTTAATTCCGTATCCTGTCGTTCATTATCACCCCATGTAATATTCTAGTGCACGCATTTCTACACCATTTATTCTACTCTTTTCATGTTGTTTATAGTTAAGGCATTAACGTTGTGGAGGTTTAAAGACATTGTAATGTATTTTTATCAAACACTGTTTATTCCACTTTTTTGTGACGGTATAACCCTACCGGTTTCAAGGCATTCCCCTCATCTTCAGGGGAGCGCAAACAAAACTTCTTGTTCGCGCTCCCCTGAAGATGAGGTGAAAGCCTTGAAAAAGTTAGGGTTATACCGTCACAAAAAAGTGGAATAAACAGTGTTTGATAAAAATACTACTCTTTTCAGTCTTGTTTCGCGTCCACGTTTCACTCCCATACATCAAAGTTGGTACTTTAAAAAAAATTGGACCGTCATCTTAGCAAATTTTGTTATTATCCGGTTCGAGTATAGACAAACATGAAAGTGTTAATTGCTGAGATCATCCGCAAGGAGATACGTATATATATATATATATATATATTTTTTTTTCTATTTATAAATTTGCTATTTGAAAAAGAAACCCAAATGATTTATCTCTCATGCATCCATTGTATATCCTGTTACATGATGACCAAACAATATTGCTTCCCTTTAAATAAGATAAAAGTTCTCTGTTACACGCCTTAGAAATCCCAAGATGATGCTTTTGCGGTATATATAAATAAATTTTATGGTTAACTGGATGAGATCAACTGCTTTAATGAAATGAACTATTAGAGTTATCTATAGATCTTGTAGCAGAATATATCTGAGATCATAATTCTGAATGGTTGCCAGCCAAGCCTGTTTCATTCTAGAAAGTTAAAAGAGATGAATGCTTTAATTGTTAAACAAGTGGTCTTATAAACAATTCATTCAGCGTGACTATTGAACCATCATCCTGACTAAATTATGTTAGGTGTGTTTTATGTTTATTTTTGTTTTTTGTAAAAAATAAAAGAAGCATTATTGATCTCAAAATACTTCTCGTCCTTAATTCTTATACAATTTTCATTCTTATTCCTATTAAATTGAGATTTGTATTTTGTTATTTTTTTACATACTGAAATATTATATTATTTTATTTACTAAATTGAAGACATGGTAATGTGTACCAAGAATAATTTTGAAGGAAATCTGGTTGATTGGAATAAATTGCTTTAAAGTAATAAATCCACCCAGTGTACGAGTATTTTGTTGAATGTGACATATTAAATAAATATGTACAAAATTTGAAGTCGTAGTAGTTGTATGAGTAGGTGCAAGGATGTAGATGAAGGGAAAGATGGGTCGCGATAGTTGTACGAGTAGATGCAAGGATGTAGATGAAGGGAAATATGGGTCGCGGTAGTTGTACGAGTAAATGCAATGATGTAGATTAAGTGAAAGATGGGTCGCGATAGGAATGTTTGGTGTTCTCTCTCTGTTCTGGCTTTCCCGATAAGGAAACGGTGGGATAGTATGAATGTATGTTTTTCTAAAAGGATAAGTAACATATGCATTTTTTTGTCATTTTAATACACCATTTCTTTTAAAATTAGATTCGAGGTCTGGCCTCTTTAGGATATTTTGCTTTTGTTAAGTCCAATGCAAGTGAAAGGGAGCCTTTCTTTAATCTGCTATAAATCTTTACAACGCATGGCCATCCATTGAATATACAGGAAACACCACCAACACCAAATACATCTCAAAAGCATTAATCATTTAATCTTTCCAATTCTTTCAAGGTCTATGTATACACACCTTATAAGAAAATATATATTGTATTGTATTACACTTTTGTTGAATACAGCACAACCTGGTAGATTGTCACGTGGCAATCTCTTCCAACTTACCAGAAATATGTTAAAGAGGCCTTAAGTGAAAACCAGACAGGAATCATTAAAAAAAATCTGGATTCTATCCAGGAGGATTTAAACACGCAACCTCCGGGTTAGGAGACATGCGTCTTACCAACTAGGCCAAGGAGGTCGTCATAGATACTAAGTCTCTTATAAATCATATTTTTATTTTGATCATGTTTCTTTTATGTTTCTTCAGATGATTCATCGATATTTTTGCAATGGCAACTCTTCGTTTGGTGTCAGGCTCAGTTACCTCCATCACTTATAAGAGAGCCTTGATATTCAACACAATAAATATTTATATAGATAAACTTATCTATTAACGACTTCTAAGCATCTAGAAATAACAGTGGCTTATTAACTTGATCTTTTATTTCTCTGTAGATACCTTTTTAGCTGAGATGACAGACTCGTAGATATATAAAACCCATCATTTGTGAACCTTTAATTCTGGTCTTTGAAAATACTCACTGCAGTAACATTCCATTCGCAGGAATCAAATCATGATTATGATAAACCTTGACGAAAGTCATTAACCATCATTAGCAAATAAAAAAAAAAACGGTTTTGTCCTGAATGCATTTAAATTGTTGTCTTAAACAAACAATGCTCCTTAATGCAGTTTGCGAATGCATTTATTACGTGATGTTATCTGTGTTATACTCGTATTATAAAAATCGTGAGTGAGGTTTGGCATTTAAATTGATTAGTACCATATATCTTTACGGAGTGGAACGCCTTTTTTAATACATAATTATTTATCACTGATTATAATATCTTAATCCTTTATACCAGTATAAGTGAAGTGCAACTACTTTTCTCAAATGGATATTTTAGATGAGGAACTGAACGACTACAAATGATACAACAACTTATTTTAAAAAGCTAGCAATACGAGATATTAATATATTCAGCTTTAATACACTTAGAAAAGGCATATGACAAAATAAATTGTGAAAATTGTTGAATATGTATTTCCTTCCCTGCATTTTATTAATTGGATGCGTTATTTTCTGCTTGTTTTGAGTCGAATACTACTGCCCATATGCCGTATGCTTCCACTACTTGATTACGGTGACGTATGTTATTTGAATGCCAACGAGATATTGAGTAAGTTGGAGAGACACCAAAATGTTTGTTTTTTTATATGAATAATTCACTGAACTGAGTATTAGTATTTTATAGTTGAGCCTTTATAAGATGTTCAAATCTACCTAATCACCATACAATATATGTCAACCATTTATTGATGTTGAACTATCATTTAACAGGAAATGTTTTTTTTTTATATATATAAAGAAATCATAAATATCTTTAGACCCCGAATACTAGGCGGAAAAAAATGCCGTTGTCGTTTAAGAGAAGTAGGACAATGCAGAGTTCGAACCAGCAAACTTGTACATGTTAGTTCAACGTATTACCACCCCTCGATAAAAAAAAGGAACTAGAATATTCAAGTAATTTGGTGATTTACAAGATCAATAATTATTTTTTAAAATAGCTTCAAAAATACGGTTTTAGATTTCCTTTTTATTAAATTTATTAAAAAATATTTACGAATACTGACCATTCTGTTTTCGAATTAAATTTTCAAGTAAATTTTTTTTAATACATACAAATGTGAAAAATTATATTAAAAAAATACAAAATAATCAACTCAAATAAACTTTTAGACATACCATCAAGAAATATTCCTGTCGAAGTAGGCAGAGAGGACAGAGTGCTAAACTTTCCTATCTCGCGACACACATCTTTTACCTCCTCCACATGCATAAATTCTTTCATACAATTTCAAAGACTTTCTACGTTTCCTTTTTTCAAAATATCATTCACTTGACCCATACAAACTTTCTTTGGCCTTTCTTTCATAAGCATGAAAACATATCTTAACAAAAATGTATATCAACATATTTATTCAGTCTTTAGTGGTTAGTGGTTAAAATGACAAAAAAATCGGCGATAATATTACGTGCAAAAAATAATTCCCCATAGGTTTCGTGTTCGGACACCTATTAAAGTATTTCTTTTTAATTTTTGCGCACATTTATAACGAATTCTCTGTAATTTCTATCATTTCTTAAATCTAATATCTTGTATCGAGAACAGTGTTTGCGGTTGTACGCATATTTTACAGGAATTGAGTTCGATTTTCGTATAAAAGGCCTAAACCATAAACGACAAAAATTAAGAAAATAAGTAAAATAAACAACTTTTACATCCTTGCTTTGGTATTATTGAATTGAATTTTCATTGTTTACGAATATAATACAAACTGGTGGGTTTGTTGCCATGTGGTAATCTTTTACAAGCAATCAAAATGTGTTAAACAATAATGAAGTGACAACCAGACTGGACACACTTTTTTAACCATATTTGTACCAATGGTAATCGAATCCAAAACCCCCAGGTTGGAAGACACGTGTCTTATTACGGTTTACGTAACAATTTTCCTACAAGAGCGCTTTCCTACAAGAGCGCTTTCAATAAATCAAAAGCAATCAATTTATTTCTTCGCGTTATTTAGTAATATTACTCTAACTCTAATGGCGTTCTTTAAGAAGTCTTTAAAAGGTTTAAATGTTTTCAGCCCTTCTACACTTCACAAGAAAAAGTAAACTATTAGAGCGCCCTTGAGGTAAATCTGCTCTTTAAAAAGCACTATATCAATTTCGTGTTATTATTATTATTATTATAGTAACTATTATTGACAGATCAAAAATGTAACAAAATAAAGATGTGTAAGTTGAGTGAAAGAATAGGAAAGTGGTGACTGCGGTCGTTAGAGCAGGAAGTTTTCCGCATCTGAAAATGTTTAGAAAAACATATTTTGTTTGAAAACCGTAGAAAACTCGGCAGTACAAGATTAACTACAAAGAAAACTTAGTAGATCTTCCCTTATGTAATAGTAATTCCTTCGGTTTTAGGTGTAGTGTAGTGTGTGTGTGTGTGTGTTTTGTTCATATATAATTGCAAATTTCCTATGACTTTCTATTAAAGGGTTATCCTTAAGTATTTATTTTGTTTGAGGTAAGAAAGTTCAGGCAAAACAAAGACCGATCCAATTGAAATGACAAAGATCGATCCAATTGAAATATTACTCGAGAAAATGAACGTTAACCAATAATAAAGACTATCTATTGCTTAAATTTTACGCAGTTATAATATGACTAGTGTAATAACAAAATTAACACGATAAAATGACAAAAAATATACACTGGTATCAGCTTAAGCCACTCAACAAATATATTATAAATATAAGGAATACTGTGCATCCAACAGTTCAGGTATATTCAACTAGCCAATATCAACAATTCAGGTACATCCAACTAGTCAAAAATCTTATGTAGTTCAATTAACGTACAAAACAGGGAAGAACACAGTACAATATCACCCGAACGTGTCTTAATATTATTATTTATGCTAGCCCTTTCAAAAGCACGATCGAAGTTACAGGGCCTACTTATATTTATGCTAGCCCTTTCAAAAGCACGATCGAAGTTACAAGGCCTACTTAATCGTATATTTATGCTGACCCTTTCAAAAGCACGATCGAAGTTACAGGACCTACTTATATTTATGCTAGCCCTTTCAAAAGCACGATCGAAGTTACAGGGCCTACTTATATTTATACTAGCCCTTTCAAAAGCACGATCGAAGTTACAGGGCCTACTTATATTTTATGCTAGCCCTTTCAAAAGCACGATCGAAGTTACAGGGCCTACTTATATTTATGCTAGCCCTTTCAAAAGTACGATCGAAGTTACAGGGCCTACTTATATTTGAATTCGTAAAATACAACCTACGATCGTTCCTATCAAATTCAGATTAACGAAGGCCTGAAAGTGAAGAAAAACAAGGATAGTAATACTTAATTAGAATTTCAATATCTATCTTATGATTAATGCATAGGATGTTAGAGAAGATAATTAATATAATCTGTTCCAGTAATGAATGGGGTAGAATATTATGTTCCAGTATTGAAGTAGACTATTATGTTCCAGTTATGGGGTAGAATGATTAGTCCATTGAAACTGATAATGTAGAAGGTCCAAAGGACATGATTTATTGTATATAAAAGTTTGACGAATTTTGAATGTTGTAACGTTGCTTTTTTAACTTTTAAAAATTTATTATTACAATAATAAATAAAAAAAATTACTTAAAAAAATGAGTTTACTATATTGCACAAGAAATATACATAATTTGCGAAAAAACAACAGGTAATTTAATTTGGACATACAATTTGAATGGATCTGGGTTTGTTGCCTTTCATTTGTAGTATCCCCAGTAAACTAGGCTTTTGCCTGTATCTCACTGAGGATATTTAGCATGAAAAAATAAATCGATACTTCTTTCCGATTTTTTTTTACACTATAAATGCATATTATATTTCCTGGTTTGAAATCAAACACTTTATCAGAAGATGAAACATTTATAAATACAAGTGTATCTAATATGATGATGGCCCATAGCATTTTTAAATACCGATTTTAATGAATGGGAGTAAAATGTGGACGCAGAAAAATACTGAATGGAGTCGAATAAATACTCTAGAAATGCGTACACTGTTAACTATGTACGGAGTGGCAATGTATGGCAGAATACAAATGAAGCGATTAGGGATGAATGTGAACTCAATGCTGATGTGTTGAGTAAGATGTAGAAGAGCACTCTGTGATGATTTGAGCATGTAGAATAAAGAAACACTGAGAAAACAAATTTAAAGTGTGAATGTGAGTAGAAGGCATGGTAGAGGAAGACCGAAAAAACTATGATTGGATCGAGTGAATGAAGGAAATGTATAAAAATCAGAAAAATCGTAGGAGTTGTATGAGAAGGTGTATATATAGAAAAGGCGAAGGATGTGTTTCGATATATAAAAGCTTTGCGCTCTCCCCTCTCTACATATTCTTCATTTCCTATCAATTTATTTCTTTATTGATATAATAAACTACACAAAAGTGTCCTTTACATTATCACAGTAATAATAAAAAAGGGTAACGTTTCAACATCTTTAAAAAAATACCATTCAATTTACGATACATATATCTTTCAAAATAAGATCCATAACTATACCAATGTACAGTACAATACCAATACGCAAAGTAAGAAAAATTAAGAAACACAATTAAATTTAATTTATAATACAAGACTTATAAAATGTAACTTACAACTTGAAAAATCGAAATTTTCTCAAGGGAATATTACGGGTTAGACGACAAAAAGAAATACTTAAGGTAAAATGTAATAATTAGTCAAGATTTCGGAATTTTGAGAAAAATTATTTGAAGATGGACATATAATATGATGTAGACATTTACAAAACTTTTAAAAACCTAAATTTTTTAAAATGTTGTTTCCATTTGCATGTAAAAATCAACTAACATATGATAATTCCAAAAAGGACAATAACGATAGAGGTGAAAACTATATGCACTTATTTTAAATAAAGGACTGACTTTCTTGCTCGTTTTTTTTAATTAGTCGCAAATTTAATATTTTAAAATACGATAAATGTTGAGTTTACCTTGTGTGTAAAAAAGCGGTTAAATACCTAAAGTATTTACATTGTGTGTAAAAAAAGCGGTTAAATACCTCACGTATTTACCTTGTGGTAAAAAAGCAGTTGAATATCAACGGTATCTTATGTTAACCTGCTCACCGCGTTAAAAATCAAATTCCACGAATCCTGTGCGCGGCACAATTTCAGCGTTTTTTAATTTCTAAGTTTAAACACATATTTTGTTTAGAACCACTGATATTTGATTACAACACCAAGTAAACATGACACTTAAGTAATTTTCTGATAATAAATAATAGTCATTACTCTTAAGGAGACTCATTAAATAAAGGAGATAAACTAAACATAACGTAAAATAAACAAAGGAATGCTACGATCAAATCAATGCTTCATGACACTCACCCAATCAAATGCATATAGCACTAGTAATGTTTATTTACGTAAGAGAGACTTAGTAATGTTTATTTACGTGAGAGAGACTCATCGCAGGACTCGATCCGCGCGACAGGTCGTTAATGCTGGAAATATTGAGAAACCAAAAAAATTCGGCGCTCTGTTTATTCAACAATATCTCATAAACTAATATATTATTTGACAAGGTTTTCAGAGATGACGCTAGAACAAAGATTATTTTAAATTTTAGTTCAATTTTTATTCCGGTTTTGCGTCATTTTTTTTAAGTATTTGTGATTTGAAACTTGGATTGTCGTCAGATCACAGGCGTTTGTGCTTCCCGCGGGGAACAGGTTAAATGCCTATTATGAAACGTTTTTTGTGTTGGATATTTAATGCTTATACGTTTCATTGCGATAAGATTTTGATGGGAACTCCTATCTACCGCCGCACCAGCGTGAATTTGGCGCTCTAAGAAAAATGGATTTCAATATCTATGATATACGTCACTCAAGTTCACAGTATGGTTGGTTTGTCTAAGGCGCGTCACGCGTAAAAAGGCGGGTCTTTGTGTTGAAAGTAGATTAGCTTTAAAAGTGTTGCGAAAACCACTGTTATTTAATGTACAAAAATATAACTATTCGGCATGAAAAAGTTAACTTGCATTATTAATTCTATAAAATATAAATATTTATTTGTGCAGAATAAAAAGTCTTAAATGATATTCTAAACATTGCGAAGAAAACTTTATCTATAAACGTATTTAATGCGATTTATTGTAAATATAGTTTTACTTATTTACTACAGAGATAGAAACTTATTTTTTTCTTAAGTCACGCAAGCAATATATAATTTTAATTAAAAAAAAATATGGTCTATCCTTAATATTATTTTAAATATATTGTTTTTTTGAGCACTATTTTTATTCATTTCTAGGTAACCTCACCTTTATTATTGTAAAATAAGAGAAATAACGCATTTATAGAAATTAAACCAACCATTCATAGATAATATTTCTATATCGGACGTATGCGTCACCCTTTAATATGTGTAGATTCTTGTATTTGTTATATTTGATATAATTTGATATTTGTTGATAATTTGATATGTAAATCCTTGATATTGAAATTCTTGGTTTCTATGTAAATATTTATGTTTATTTGGGTCCTCGCGGCATCGCGACCGCAGCGGAAATGTAGACTTATGGACGGACGTCGAGACTTGATCGCTGACCGGTCGGTCTAAGCATTGCGCAAAACTTCCGAAAATTGTTGTATTTCGCGAAGTGTGAGTGCTTTCGATGACCGTTCATAAGAGGGGTGGGTCCCTTTCAATTTTAAATATACTACCTACCTATTCTCAGTACACTGTGTTTTACTTTGAGACCTGCTACAACCTGCCATAAGAGGAATCTCTTCACCATTGCCACCTTCTCATCGATCTACGCCTTTTGGAATTGACCGGAATTCTCCGAGCATTGCGCAGCAGCCATCGCACCTATTTACAGTTCTTTGTACTGGTGCCGTCCAGGTGCGATAAACATATACATACAATCTAGACATTTAACTGTAGGCAAAGATGACAGAGCGCCAAGCTTTGCTATACTCCCTTCGCCCCCTTCCTATTCACACATCTTCTCATAAAGTGATGTTTGTTTCTCTTTCTTTTCCTCCTTTCGTCTCTCAAAATTTCATTCACTTGATCCAACCACACAAATCTCAGTCCTCTGCTACAACTCCCAGTCATGGTTGCATTGTAATTTTTTTAGTAAGTCTTTCGTCATGCACATATATGTAGATCTTGATTTTGCTAGGTTTAAATATATGTAATTTAGGGCCCCATTGACATTGTTTCCAATTGCAACTCACTGTTCAATATCTTTTTACACCTTTCCGTCGTCTGAAAGCATACTCGTACTTCTCAAACAGCAGAATACAGAATACAAAGTGTTCTAGAACCTCAAAATTGTATTCCTAGAATTCAAAAGTATTGTTAACTCAATAAAGTCCATTAAGTATACGTGCTTATTTATTGACACTTCACTTTAAAAAATCTAGCGGGCTTTTTGTCAGGTGGCAATATCTTACAACCATCGAGATAAAAGTAAATAAAGTTACTTTCTCACAAATAATATGACCTGGGTACTGATATAAGCAATCAGGAGAATATTACTCTTATATTGTTTAAATATGTAAGATGAACTAATGAAGAAAGACTGACATAACACATTATCTGAACTAATGTAAGTGATGTGCTTAAAGAAGACTAAGGACAACCTTAGTGGTCCAGTACGCAAGACGCTTGCTTGACTACAGGGTTGATCTCCGTTTATTACCCATTTTTTCTAAAAGCGTCACAATTCGGTTTTTATTTGAGGTTTCACTTTTTTAAATGGTGGAAAGATATTACTATATTGCAATAAAAACGCCAGGTTGTGCGATATACTAAGAAAGTGTTATATAATACAATACAAGGAAAGTAAAGTAAGAGATTTCGATTTCTCTTATAAAAGTAAGAGAAATCATAAGATGTATTGATGCGACAGACGCAAAAGAGTTGTATCACGATTTAAAACTCTGACGATCTGTCCTCCTTGCCTACCCCAACAAGAAAACTTAATGTTAGTATGTATATTTTAAACAAAATCCTTTTACGATCATAAGAACACACTTATTAAATAAGCGTTTATTAATAGCAAAATTATTTATAATTGTCTAAATATCCTGTCGTGATAAATGCAATTATTAAATACTTTTATAATCAAACGAAACAAATACGCTTGTATCCTGGATAGTTTAACAATAAAACAGCTATTGTATTGGCATTACGTCAGACAGTAAGAAATATTTATTATTTATTTATTGACAAAATACACGGACACTTAATAATCGATTATAAAATAAAAATTAACGTTTCAGCACCTTTCATAAAAAAATAGCTTCTGGATGCATATAAATTTAAACCATTAGCATAAATAATTTAAATATATAATAATTATTAATATAAATTTATTATATAAATAAATATGTTCATAATTCATTTAGACTCGTTCTGTCCATGGCATGCTTTAAGAAGCGACTGACAAAACTCTTAATTTCAAGTCAGTAATATCAGGTATTTCATTCCTGATGTTTTTTTCTTATCTCTCCACCATCCCTTCCTTTCCCTTTGATTGATGTTATCTCACTTTATATGAAAAGGAATGTTCGGGGGATTGTCCGTCTTTGTGGGCGTATGCTAACGTATGTGTTCATGGATTTCGTGGGGAGGGATAGCCATTTGAATGTTTTATGCGACCGTGTAACTTGCTTCATTTACTTTTGTCTGGTTGGTTGGAAGAGATTGCCGCCTGGCAATAACCCCGCCAGATTGTATTTGCAAAAGTTAAATAAATAAATAAACTTTCGTAATGTATGATGCATGAAAATACCAATCATTATATTTTACAACACGTTAATTTAAATAGGTAAACAAAAACAATTCATTAAATTCAATCAACATTACAAGATTTGATTAAGAAAACCTAAAATCTCTTACATGGTCGACGAGAATACAAAATTATTTAAAGAACACTTGAATTGAACTGGAATCACCAGTCTCCCAGTAAATACCTAAAGTTGAGGAAACGTCTGAGAATGACCCTCCTGAACGCAACAACATCTGCTTTCAAAATATTCACCAAACAACACACGGATTTGCATTCACACGGCAAATTAATTACAACATGTAATTGCAATTAACAAATCGCTATCATTGAGAAAGTAATAAGAAACATCAATTCATTATTTTGTACAACCTTTACCCTATGAGCGAAACATTAATATTTCTCGAGTTTAAGCGTTAACATTCTGGAAATTTATATACTCGTATATTCAAATATATATTATTTATTGTTAAGGCATTAACGTTGTGGAGGTTTAAAGACATTGTAATTTGTTTTTATCAAACACTGTTTATTCCACTTTTTTGCAACGGTATAACCCTACCGGTTTCAAGGCTTTCACCTCATCATCAGGGGAGCACAAAAAAAACTGAATTCTGTTCGAACTGGTACCGAGATAAACGCTTCTAACGGTAAACAAAATAAATTGGACTAATTATAGGCCCCATAAATTTCTAAGTCAGTGCATCGAGGTAAACATCTGGCAAACACATATATACCAAGAATCTCTCCGCTGCTCGCCGAGGTCGTCACATGCCTCCCTCAGCCCCCAGTCCCCAACCCGAATGTTTACCGCTAGAAGCGTGTATCTCGGTACTAGTTCGAACAGAATTCAGTCTTTTTTGTGCTCCCCTTAAGATGAGGTGAAAGCCTTGAAACTGGTAGGGTAATACTGTTACAAAAAAGTGGAGTTAACAGTGTTTGATAAATCAAATTACAACATTCATATAGAGTTAAAAATTGAAACACTGTTTAATCCACTTGAGAAATACATTTAACCTAACTAGTTTTAATTAATTCAGAATATCCTTGAAGACGAGTCACACATTACTTGAAACTAGTTGGGATAAATACTAGTATATTTCAAGTGAGTTAAACATTCTTTAAATTTTTATTTATATTTGAGATAAATATTATTTTTATTATTGTATTGAATTTCCCTTTCGTTTTATACTAGCAGATTTTTTAATGTTTTATGGCAATCTCCTCTAACTAACCAGGAAGATGTTAAAGAGGCCGTATAGAATATGACAAAGTAAAAAACACAATTTTTTCAAGGGACAAATTTCAGAAATTCATTAAGAAAAATAATAGTCTGATGTGTTAATTTTGATGATATGAAATAATAGAACAAAAAATACTTGATAAATTTAATACAATACAATTTAGTAAACATTCTACCCTACGAATGGACCTTACGAAATCTGGTTCATCCAATGTTTTTTTTACCATTCGGTGTTGAATACGCTGAAAGAATTAATGTTGTGTTGAACACGCTACTTACTATTGGTTATGCGTTTTTTATTCAATGTATTTATTTACTTTTCAACGGTTGATTGATTTGTTGACAACACGAAATGCATTTGTATGCAATTATGTGAATATCGGTTTCTTAGAATTAAGAACTTCACGTAACACTTTCGGTTTCAAAACTTAGTTACGTCGTCATGTTTATATACAAAGACTAATGTATATTTCATTGAATCTCATTTATTAAGCAACAATTATTTTTTTGTTGCAATTTTTAAATAATTTGTGAATATTAATTTTATTTTATCTTTCCATTATTGGTATATATTTTTTTCATTTTCAATCATGTACACAATATTTATTGAATTTGGATCAAGTTTTTGTCGTTTTAGTTATTTTTTAACAAATAAGAGAAGTACACACATACAAACCATCAAGCATCGTATTTTTTGGAATAGACAGAGTCTCAGTCTTTTTCCACAGTTCTCAGTCTTTTTCCACATCTATGTTTTACTCCCATACATTAATATTGTCATCATAATACTATTGTGATATATCATCTTAGCGTGTTTTCATACTACTATCATACATTGATTAAAAAAATTAATTAAAAAACATGTTGTCAACCTTCAGTAACAACCATGTTTTTCTTGGTTTTCTATCATCTTTTTCTCAATATTTATTTTATTCTCCTGTACATCGAAGAATTTTTAGAACTTTTATTTTTATTCCTTATTTTGACGTTGAATTATTTTTCTCTTCATCAACAATATAATTTACCTTTCATTCACTCAAAACATTTTAACACTGTTTTATGGTTGGTTGGAACAGATTGTGACTAAGCAATAAACCCGCCATATTATACACTGTAAAAAAAACGTTTTAAAGAAAGTAAGTAAATACTGTTCTGTTTCTCATGCTTTTAACCTTCTAATTTCTCAATGCCCTAGTTTTACTTACATAACATACATCAAGGGAAGAACTAACACGTCACTATGTGGTATCATTAGGATAAACATTTTAATTTTATTATTCCAAGATTGAGGTTTCTTAGTTTTTTTTCATATTTGAAGATACATCTTTGTGTAACATTTTCAATTAAGTCTAATATATTTATTCGCACATTTATACAATGTTTTCCTTATTGTCTAAGATGAGAGAGCAGTGAAAAAAAAACAAATTACTCACTGAATACTTGAAGATTTTCTTAAAAAAAATTCAGTTTCCGTACCTGAAACAAGAAAAATATTTTATGAACATGTTATTCATAGTAAAGGCATTAACATTGTGAAGGTTTAAAGACATTGTACTTTGTTTTATCAAACATTGTTTATTCCACTTTTTGTAACGGTATAACCCTACCGGTTTCAAGACTTTCACCTCATGTGTGGTAACTTGACAATCATGTGAAAGTCTTGAAACCGGTAGGGTTATACATTTGCATTAATATAAAGTGGAAAAAACAGTGTTTAATAAAATAACTTACTATATTTTATAAACATATTGATTTTATTTTTTACACTTCCTTAAAATTTTATCAAATAATTTCTCTCGCTAGTTGTATTGTATGTACAATATTACACTTTCGTTGTATACAGTATAACTTGGTGGTTTATTGATATATTAGTATGGGTTGAAAAACACGTGATGTCCTCGCGGCCAGGCTCGCATTTTATTGGTGGGGGTGTATCTCGACTGGGGGAATGTTATGAGACGAGCCAGACCTTTTGACAGATTCTCTCTTTAATGTACTCGTACTTACCTCGCCATCATCTTGAAATACGAGTATATATGCAGTTTCAAGAGTACTTCCATATATCTTCTTATACGTGTTATGTTTCTCTTACTCCTTACTTTTTCTTCTTTCAAAATTCCATACAATTGGTCCAACTATTATTTATTCAGTCGTCATCTATCACGACTCCCACTTATGCTAGCATTATAAATTTCTTTAGTCAGTCTTTCGTCACCCATGTGTTAAATTTGATCAAACAATGACAACGCGCCTTTTTGGTCACTAAATAACAAAAATCTTTTAATTTATTTTTAATTTTGGTTCTCACACGCTATTGTGAGCAATCATTTTATCAGATTTTGATATAGCTCGGTTTGTATGTGTCTTTTTTGAGTCCCGTTGACTTTGTTTCCTATTGCAATTTATCGTTTTATACCTCGTTTCACCTTTAATAAAAAAAATGATAAAATTGAAACCGTTTTGAATTAGAATCCACCGACAATGTGCAGTTAGTAGCGGATAATTATGCAGTATCACAAATCAGTATAAATCCAAAAGATCAAACTGTTCTTTAGTCATTTATTATTATATCACTTCGTGATATAGATGGCTTCAACAATAATTATCGCCCTGGCAATTACACGCACCGTCAATGATTGCTCAGAGGCGATAATTACAGGCCTCGAGAGCAGGGCAGGAAGGGGGGTCTGCCATGTCAAAATGAGAAGTAATTAATGCAGGGGAGCGATCAGTGATCAGTGATCACATCTGGCAGGTGTTGTAATGGGTGTGCCAAACACCGCTTTGGGATGACGTCATCAGGGGTGAGGGTGGATTTAATCGACATGTCAGCCATATTCTTATTTAACTATATTCAATTAAATTTAAAAAAAAACTCAAATAATGTGTATGACTTTTATGCCAAGTGTGATCAATATTACTGAAATTCTTATTATTTTAACATTTTGTATTCTGCTGATAAAATATTCATTTTACAGGAAATCTGATACACTTTTGTGCAATGTATAAAAATTGTTAGTCTACAAAAGATTCTCCTGAATGAGTTTAATTTAAAATTAAAATTTCCTTTCCGGTTTTAAAATTGTAGCGTTGTAACTCTCTCAAGAGAAGCAAAATTGCTTGCTTATGAGTGAATCTTGAACCCAATAACCTATACAAGACTTGGCCCCAACAGCCTATACAAAAATTGGTTCCAATAACCGATACAACTGAAACTTGAACGTCGCAAAAATGTGATACAAGTTAGATAAATGCAGAAGATATGAAGAGTTGGCGTAAAATATGTCAAAAAACAATATATAGCAAAATAAGATGCAATGGGTAAGGTTGTATTTAAGTGCTTCCCAAAGCTGCACACCCACACATCACAACCGTTTGAAATAGATAAAGATCAACCCAATTAAAATTATTCTCTAGAAAATAAATGTTACCTCAAAATAAAGGTCATCAATTTATTAAATATAACGCAATAATAATGTGCCTGTTGCAATAAACCATCACGTTAAAATAACAAAAAATATACTACTCGTATATACAATACAATGTTCCATTGTATTTACAATCCATTTCTTGATTGGCTGTATAAGCAACTACAGCCAATCAAGAAATAATCAAGAAATGGATTGTAAATATAATGGAACATTGTATATGGTATATCTTCGGGGTTACTCAAAAGTATTATATACACAAAAATTAAAAATATATTTGAATATGCACCAAAATATTTGGCTGGAATAAATAATTAAGGATTTACAGACTTTTTTGTCTCTATTTAAGTAAACAGAGCATCAATTATCACAGTAACAGAAAAATGATTAAGGTTTATTTTAAGAATAATAATTTGTAATCACAAACAAGGAACATTATAAATATTTATGTATTAATCTTGATTTGCATTGAATAAAATTATTCAATTTATTAAATTTAATATCTGAGGATCCAATCTGATTTGCATAAAGCTTCTCTGGCAAATCTGGAGGGAAAATTTTCTGAAAGTCCGTCTGAACAATTCTCTTTATTTGCATAAAACAATTCCCCTGAATGTTTTCTATAAACAATATCACTTTACCTGGATTTTTTAACGAACGCTGATTATAATAGTTTTGTCCGAAAATAACTGAACTTTCGAACAATTCAGACAGTTTTAATATGCATATTTTGTGTGGAATTGATTTTTTTTTCACTTATAAATAATAATAATTTAATGGACACAAATATATTTAAACCAAGTATTGTAAAGATCTTTTAAAATAAAATTATATTTAGTTTTTTTTTAGTTTTATTTAGCAACAGTATATTTAGTTTTTTATTTATTTACAATATATATGACACGAAATATTACATACATTATTTTTGATACATAACAGGTAATTTAATGTGGACACAATTTTAATAGATCTGGGTGTATTTATTGCCTTTTATTTGTCGTGTCCCCAGTAAATAAGGCTTTTGCATGTTGTTTTACTGAGTGGGGCCAACATTAAGCTCTGGATGTATAAATTTGGCCATATTGGTTCGCTTATAAAGTCTACATTGGCTTCAGTGTCGCGAACGGATTGATTTTAAACTTTGTCTCTTTGTATTCAAGTTCAATAATGCGATGTCTTAATTGCATATTTCGATTTTGTATCTGAGAGATGTTCCGTCGAAAGACGTAGAACCTTGAGGCTGGTTTATTTTTCATCTAGTAAATTTGTAGTTCAAAACCAATAAAATAAGGTGTGTTATTATGATAAGCCCTTTGCCGTTGCTGACCCTGTGGTGTCAAATGGTCTGTCTCCTAGTGTCAGAAACACGAGTGACATGTGCAACTTTAGGAATTACTTAAAGACAATATTTTTAGGTCATCAAAATTTATGAGCGGATTCGAATCCTGAACTAGAACACCCTTGAATAAAGTTTACTCTCTAAACAGCGATATAAAAATTGTCGTTTTATTATTATTATAATTACACTGTAAACTCTCGATTATCCGGGGTCACATTTATCCGATTGGGAGATTAACCGAGGCAGTATAAAATATTAAATATTGTGGTGTATTTGTATGAAAGTAAATAAAATAAATAAATACATTTCAGGATTCATATTGAGCCTCAATCACCATTATTAATGTTAGATGCTCCGAATTCCATTATTTTATTGTTTAATTCTTGAAATATCAAATCGTTTAAGTCGAACAGGCGAATTTAGAAAAAAATATATTTATAAAAACAAATATTTCGAAAATGGCAGATAGGTTGACAATTTGTGTTTTGTAGCTCAATGGTTCGTGATTTGATGGATAATCACTCAGCACGAACGTGCTGTATCGATGTGCTAGTGTCAATATCTACACAAACATTGGATATTCCAATCTTTGGTAGAGTTGTTTATATATTGCGTTTAAAAAAACCTCAGCGCGACATTTATAAAGTTTTCGTATTTATTTTGGCATGACGATGTCGCTAAAATAACTGTTTTTCTCAACTATATTAGCACCTTCCTAAACTACTCATACTTTTTACGCTACTCGTATATGTACAGACATCCGTATGGATGTCTGTACATATACATCATGCCATTTCCCTGCTGGACAAAGGGTCAGAATTTTCTATCTTGACACACTATACACACTTTCCATATTTCACATCTTGCACATACAATTTCTTATACAGTTCTTTCAATTTCGTTTTTTTCTTACATTTCCTTCTTTTTAATATCATTCGCTTGATCTAACATAATCATACTTTACTTAGTCTTCCTCTACTACTTCTTCCAAATATAACATAACATATGTACTGTGTATTTGTTTTCTCTTTCCTCATTCATTTGTTCTACTACCCCAACCATCTCAAAGTTTTCTTCTTCCTCTTACCCAACAGATCAGCCTTAAGTGCACATTCATCTTTAATCACTTCATATAGTCTGACATATGTTATGTGTACATTGTCAATCCATGTGTTCTTCTAAGTGAACGCATTTCTACAGTATTTATTCCGTTCTTTTCATCCTTTTTTCATGTTCATGTAAAATAATAAATAAATAATAGGTTTATTGATAGCAACATAGTATGTACAGATTATATTTAAATAACACTTCTAAAACACATAAATTGCAGATAATACATTAAATACAGAAGCTATCAAAAGGTCTGGGCTCATCTAATAGCATCCCCTCGGCCAAGATACACCCCACCAATATAGGGCGAACCCAGCCACGGGGACACCAAATGTTTTTCAGCCCACACCCTTGAACACGTAGAACAAGAATATATAAAAAAAATAAACACAGAAAATAAATAGATGACAAAAAAAAATACATTCAACAGAGAAGACACTAAAAGGTCCGGGCTCATCCCACAAACATTCCCCCGGCCGAGATACACCCCACCAATGTAGGGCGAGCCCGACCGCAAGGACATCAGGGGGCTTCCATCCCACACACCCCGCATATCTAGATTAAAGAATAAATAGAAAAAAAAAGAAAAAAAAAGAAAAACGTATTGCAGAAAACAAAATAAAAAGTAAACCCACATATAGTACACCACCTCAGGTTAACTGTCAGCAAGAGCGAGAAAAAAAAAGAAAAGAAAAGCCTCAAAGGAGTCCAAATTTTACATAATGACAAATGGGAAGTAAGATAGTTGAGACAACATTGAAATAGTTAGGCAGTAATACATTGAAATAGATAAGCAGTTTTAAAAGAATTAATGAGGAAATAACGCACAAACACGTATGCACAATCCTCGATTCACCACCAGCGAAAAGAGAGAAAAGAAAGAAAATAAGAAAAGAAAAAGCAAACAAGAGACCCATTAACCACTGAGAAACCCATTAACCACCCAGAAGATAACGCTTTAGAGCATCTCTGAAGGTATAACTATTCACCCGCTTCTTCAAGGCCTGGGGCAACTCATTCCAGCATTTGCTGGCTGCTCACTCCCATACATCAAGTTGGTACTAAAATACAGTTGTGGACTGTCATCTAAGCATATGTTGATACTGTCCGGTTCGAGTATACAGGTATATGCTTTAATGTCTAATTGACTTTGTTGCATTTTGCTACACACTGGTCGATATCGCTTGTAACTCTTTCATAATGTGAGAAAATACTATCTAAATAGCAGAGTTCTTCTACTTGCTCTAATTTCCATTACTCACCCATGTATCGCATTTACTATTCCTTTCAACAGTTTTCTATCACCATAACATCGGATTTTGCAACACTCATTCTCTGATCTTTTTCATTACATCTCTCATATAATTTACTAGTCAGAGTCAGTAATTCATCGTACATATTTTTTTTGTAGATGCTTCGTCAATTATTTCGTCAATTATTCTGAAATACGTGGCACGACCAAATAAATCAAATTCAGAAAGAGGGAGAAGTGCTATTGTACTAGGAAATAATCCACGATGGGGTGTATGAACATGGTAGAAATGAAACTTGAAGTGGATATCGTTTGCTCCAATAAATGCATGCCATGGTGATGATGATAAAAATGTAATGTGATAAAAAATATTCAACCAACCAATACATATGTTTTTGTAATATCAAATAAGCATACCTCAAAATCTCCTTATGTGTTAAAATATCACGTCCAAAAAAGTGTTTAAATTCCACAAATTTTTCTACGACGCAATGTAATATAATACACCAATATTCAAATGATAAAAAAACACGTGGAGAAACATAAATATTGTATTGAAAATTCACAGAACACCAGTCAAAAAATACATGACGTAAACAAAATATTAAATACCACTTAACAAAAAAATTTTGTTCTATAAAATCTTAATACCACTATTTTACACAAATGTACACTTGAAGAATACAACTTGCGGAACTAAATTTTTTTTAAATAATAATCAATTTGTTTTCAGTAGACTATATTGAACATACGTTTATTTAGTTGAATAAAATAAGTTGACTGATTAATCAGTAAGAATATAGATAAAATATATATATTACATAACTTGAAAAAATAAGCTTTAACTTCTAGAGCAGTACTACTCAAATGATAGTAGCCGTAGTAAACATACACTAAAACATTTGAAAGGTCTAAATATTTTCATATGGTAGTTATTTAAATTCGATAAAATTAAATTGACAAAATCTTTTTGAATACCCACCCCCATCTTGAAAAAGTTAAGCCGGTTCCTAGGTGATACTGAAAGATATATTATATTACATATCGGTTCACCCCACAAGAAAGTATGAGTAGCACTGTTCTAGATTATTAACGATTAGAAAGATAAGAAGATTATCTAATAAGATAAATATTTTTGTCGATTCATACATACTACGTTTAATGAAATTATATTAGTAGAATACTTTGTGTTTATACTTTTTTCTTCGGTGATATTGAAAGATATATATTCGTACATACCGGTCTAACCCATGAGTAAGTACTAGGCGCGTCGAGAAAGTAAATAACGATTTCGCAACACGCACTGCGCCGATCCCCCACCACCGCGATCGTATACGCGTCAGTTAGCTCTTCCCCCGCTTCAGTGCGAGCCGAGTTTTGTTGCTCAACGGTCGTGCGTCTATGTTCTGTAACCTTTCAGAATGGCTTCGCCCATCGAAAATCTCGCCAAATGTGAAGTGTGTAGGGTCATTCGTTTTCTGAATGCACAAAATGTTCGGCCTATCGAAATGTATAGGCAAATAAAGAATGTTTATGTTGATAGTGCAATGAACGAGGCTTCAATGAGGAAATGGTGCATAATTTTTAGTCAAGGAAGAACCAGTGTGCACGACGAAGATAGGAGTGGGAGACCATCACTCATTACGGATGAGTTGAAAGCAAAAGTAAAAGACAAAATTCAGGAAAACCAGCGTTTCACCTTAAGCACAGTACATGAATCTGTACTGTGATTTTGTAAATAAAGTTTTGTGTTGATATCTTTCGTTTTTATTTAGTTATGCCAAAACGTTCTTTACTTTCTGGACGACCCACGTAGAATTGTCTTAAATGATCTGCCTTGAAGTTATCTACTAATTACATTGCCGTATAATAACCTTGTTGCGAAATCTGTTAAAACAAATCCTCTTTGCTAAACCAGATGAAAGTCATTCAATTGGAATGCAGTTGGGATTGACACACTGTCGCAGGAGAGGAACGTGAGGTGGTCTCTCAACCAGGCAATGTGAGAAAATAGAAAGGGAGAGAGAGAACACTGTTTTTTGCCAATTTCCTTTTCCTTCTCCTGCTCATCGTTGACATTGTTCAATCCGTATTTGATTTTATTATTTTGGTATTGCATGTTTCTTATTCTCTACATTACAAATGTAAATCCTCCACCTTTAAATAAAAAAAATTGAATTGTACTCGTATTGTATTATATTACAGTTTCGTTGTATACAGTACCACCTGGCGGTCTTATTACCATTTGCCAGTCTTTCCAACCAACCAACATACGTTAAAGTGATCTTATGTGAAATCCAAACTGGAACCCTTTTAAAAAAATCTGGAATTCAGCGGGATTTAAACTCGCCACTTCCGGGCTGGTAGACAGGTGTCTTACCAACTAGGCCACGGACGTCGAAGAGATTGTCACTTTGCGATAAAACTGTAATATTGTAAACTGTATGTAAAGTATGAAATAAATATAAAGATACGTGTTTCATATATTTGACGTTTCATTAGAAAACATTTAATGTGATTGAATTTTTTTTTAGTTTTTTCCTGACAAACAGTATGGCTCACATATTACGAGTATATTTCTATTTTATCGCGAAAGTTTTGAGAAATCTTTTCCACAACCACGTTTCATTTTTCAACTTGAGATAAACATCAAGAAACACCAACAATTAGTCACTTTAACCCACCGAGCCTTTATGTTAATGGTCCATACTCGAAAATCGTTTTTCACTGTTCCCACTGATTAACGGTTCGCTAAACGAAAATTTTGTGAAGTTTTATCCCGGTTGTATTTTTACGCAGTGTAACAAACAACGCGTTCTAAAATATGTTTGGTCACTCGGGATATTGCAGGGCATCTGCTATGTTCACAGAAGGAAGAACGTATGGAAGACATTTGCTATGTTCACACAAGGCGGAATGTATGGAAGACATCTGCTATGTTCTCAGAAGGCACAACGTATGGAAGACATCTGCTATGTTCACAGAAGGCAGAATGGATGGAAGACATCTGTTATGTTCACAGAAGGCAGAATGTATGGAAGACATCTGCTATGTTCACATAAGGCAGAATGTATGGAACACATCTGCTATGTTCACATAAGGTAGAATATATGGAAGACATCTGCTATGTAACATACACAGAAGGCAGAATGTATGGAATACATCTGTTATGTCCACAAAAGGCAGGCCGTATGGAAAACATCTACTATGTTCACAGAAGGCAGAATGTATGGAACATAGAAGGACCCCGAAGGGCTAATATGAAAGAGAGGATAACGTGCTAATATTAAGTGATCTGGGTGATTTTCCTCCATCATGCACCAAAGCTGAGCAAGATATGATCATTTCTTCTGACTCCCCTAATTAGACGTTAATATAATTGGGTTACTCCATGTCCTCTTTTGTGGATAGTTTTAATAAAGATGCTGTTTTGTTCATGAGGGCCCTTCTCTAACATTATAGTATAATAATAATAATAAATGGGCAATTTATGTAGTCATTTAGAGAGCAGACTTAATTTACCTAAATAGTACCATGAAATTAGTTTTTATATTTTCATTTTGTCTTTGTTCTTTTTTTTTGTAATTTAGTTAATTTTTTTTATTGCATTTGATTGCTTTTTAAAATATACGTAATAATAACGAGTGAAATAAATGTATGTGTTCTTCTGTATGCAGATGATATAGTTATGCATGCTGAAAATGAACGATATGATAAGTGAGCTGTATGAGAGATGCCTGGAGAAAGTTTTAAAAATGAATTTCATGAAATTGAAGGTTATGGTTTAAGAAATAAATGTTAAATAAAGTGTTTGCGATATATAAAAAAACTGAAAGAAATTGGTACAGGAGTTCTGTTGAAAGATACATTTAAATTAGGGAAGCGATAGAGAACAGGGTAAGGGGAGCACTGAATGTAATAAACTGCTAAATCAAACATACCAAAAATAACAATACGTAATAGTATGTTTGTGCCCACTTGAAGCTTAGTCTTGGCAGAAGAAGGATGGAAGTAAGATTAATAATGTGGTGATGAGTGCATTAAGAAAAAAATGTGGGGTTTCACTATGTGAAAGAAGGTAGAATATAGAGATCGGAGAAGAATGCGTGGATAAAATTGATGTTTTAAGTCAAACTAAGAAAGGAGAATTTGGGTTTTTGCAGAGATGAATGACGAGAAAATGAGTGAGTATATGCGTGGAATAGGTAGATCAGATTTTGAAAGAAGGTAAAATGAAAAGTACAAATAATAAAAGATTGACCAGATTTTGAAAGAAGGTAAAATAAGATGTAATAATGTGAAGGAGGCGAAAGTTGTGTGCATGGAAAGAAACTTATGAATATGTGTTCTCTCTACCTACTCCTCAAGTCACACGGCGTGATGATATGTATCAAATGTATTTAAGTTTTTTTAAATTCAGTGTTGTACTATGCATTGATGTATTGCGTCGTTTGCATTCTGAATAGCGTTGAGTTATTCAAGTTGTTATGTTATTTGTAAATGTTACTATGGTCTGTAACTGACACTTAACTGTCGTTTATAAATAAATAAATAAATATAGGAACTAAACCCTACTCTTTATTATAAAAAACTTTTTGATTTTTTAAAATCTTTATTGTCTAATCTTTATATTTTTATCATTTTGTATTTTTTTTAATTTCTGGTTTATTTTTGTTTAGTAAAAATGTATACATATTGGTTTTTGTATTACTACGAGTACATAAAATTACAATAAAAATACGCTTGAAAAATCTACAAAAAAAAATTTACAGCAAGTGATTTGTTTAATGCTTTCACAGAAAAAGCCCGTATTTTTAAAAAAATAAATTGACTTATATTTTTTTTCAACATTTCAATGAATTTCTTCGAAACCTAGTTTATCAATTCCGTTTTTTTTCCATTCACAATCGTGTTATCTCATAACTGAGTACTTCACTATACTATAACATAAGTAAATTTGAAATAAAATAAGTAATAACTCGACGAGTCATTGGAACTTCACACATTCAGTCATCCTTTGGTTGAATCTTATCTCGTGATGTTAAAGGGATAATATGAATTATTAAACCATGACCGAGTTCTAAATACAAATAACGTCTGATACAATTGTATACCACTTAATATCAGGCACTAAACAATGACATGGCACAACGACTAGAATTTATGCGATGATAAATAAGGGAGTGCCCAACAATACAGAGATAAAAATGATGAATTAGAGTTTTTGAGAATATTGGCGGTATAAGAGAATACACCGTATCTCACACATGACGAATAGTTTCAATCATTCCTTTTCGCTTTCTTAGAATACTTGCTTTATTCAGTGTAGGTACATTTACGAATAACACACATTGATGATGTTATTTAAGTCATTTCTAGGAAGAACCTTATCTTTTAGAAGTATGTCTCTGTGATAGAGAACCCTTAATTTAGGTTAAGTTAGATTTGACAGGTATTGACTTAATTTAGGCAGTGTAACGGCAATTCTGGGCGTGTCCATGTCATAAAGAGGTTGCTTTAATGTTCGTAAGCCATATAGAGATAGATTGTATTTTTTTCAATCTTCATCCATTTTGAGACTCGTAGGAAGGTATTAATTAGGTCTTGTTGATGCGATAATTGTTTGCTTCCTAGTTTATATTCTGCCCTAATACCGCGTGGAATTGATTTATTTAAGCTAAAGACAATTTAAAAAGCGTATGCCATTTTCCGAAAATATTTCTTCTACGGTCAACACTTAATTTCTAGTCAGTAAAATAACGTGTTTCATTCCTGATTTTTCTTTTCCTTTCCTCTCCACCATCCTTTCCTTTCCTTTTGATTGATGATATCTCACTTTATATGAAAAATAATGTTCGGGTGATTGTCCGTCTTTGTGGGGTTCGTGGGCATGTTCTCGCGTATATGTTTATGGATTTCGTGGGGATGGATAGTAATTTGAATGATTTATTCGACCACGTAACTTGCTTCATTTACTTTTGTCTGGTTGGTTGGAAGATATTGCCACCTGGTAATAAGCCCGCCAGATTGTATTGCAATGAAAGGGTTAAATAAATAAATAAACACTGACTTCAAAGTAATGTACTACATTTTTTTGGTGTAATCAACCAATTGAAACAACCAAAAATATAAACAGTATGTAGTAGAACACCAGTTATATTCTAATTCTAATGGGCTTTACCCTAAAGTGTGTAAATACTCAGGACGTAGAGAGCTTCAAAGGTTGAAACAGCTATTTATTTTTGAAACACCAGATACTCCTAGATAAGGAGTGATTTCGGTAATTAAACGGTACAACAAAACTAGGATTTTGTTATGAAATGTTACATTAAACATTAACGGACTTATTGTGAGGCTAAAATGTCTTTCAATCAAGCTAAAATACCTGGATTAAGAAGTTTTTTTAACTTCCAATTAGCTAACATATATAGGTTTCAATAGGGGTTGTTTAAAAAAAAGGCGTAAGATAAATTTTATAAATACAAGTAAACTCGAACTTTTAATAAAATTTTATTATACAAAAGTATTTATTGCCTATTTATATTGCTGTTAATAAAAAATAACAAAAAAGTTCACTTAAAATCAGGCTTTATAGTAAAAATCATGCCATGTGAAATTCTCGTTGTATTAAAAATAACTTTTATACGAAAATCGAACTTAGCTAAATACTAAAATTTATTTTTCGTTTTTGAAAAGATCACGTTAAAACCTTGATATATTTTTCTCAATTACCAAAAAAATAGCAAGTTTTATTTCTTTGCAAGATTTCGCGAATTTCACGAAATCCAGTACATGGACTCGTAGAACGTTCCACAAGAGTTCCCTACATGTTCGACGAGACCCATTGGGAGTCAGTGTTTTATTTTCTTATTTTTCTGCTTTTCTCTGTTATCACCAGGTTTATATTTCTCTCTCTCAATATATTGACTCCCAGCTATCTTTCCTTCTTTTAATTTATCTTGCAGGACGACTGGCAGCGGGTATTTTATGCATTATCACGAGGTGAACTCTTGTGTTACCATCCTTTCCACACGGCCTCAACAGTGTTTTCTGCGTTTTCTATCATATCTCACAATATCTTGTTCTTCATACGGGAGTTTCTAACTATATACCTAATTGTTTTGCCTGCAATTACTATGAGGGTTTGTATTTATTTAATGTATAAACGTGTAAATGATTTACTACTACATTTTTTACTACATTCGCATCGAACATTTTTTCATAGAACACTTTTCCACAAGGATTTTTCCCTCATCCTGCGAAAAAAGTATTTATTTGTTTTTTTTTACCTGTTTCCTGATTGTCAATTACATAGAATCAACACAATGTGGTTTTATACATAATTTATTGTTGAAAAAATATATGTTTCGCGTCATAATTACAACATGTGTTTATTTTTATTTTTTAAGTATGTTAAATTTTATATAATGATTAGTAATTTATTAATTCGTAAATCATATTTGCGGTGATATCAAACTTCGTAAAATCCAACAATTTTTCTAAAGATTTTTTTTGCGTTTAACGTAATTGTGTAATATTGGATTATGCAGGTTGTCATCTCGTATTTTTAGGTCCAATTCTATTCTTATTGATTGTTGACGGTAGTCTTCGATATTTTCAGTATTTCAGCAATTTTCCGTGTCGTAGAACGCTGGTTATACTCGATCAAAGCTTTGATTTTGTCATAATCAGTGGTAATCGGCCCTCCATAGCGGACACCATATTCGAGTGTCGTATCACCATTGCGAAGTTTTTTTAAACCACATTTGATCTCAGCAATCTCTTGTATCTTAGAACGCTAGTTATTCTCAATTTAAGTATCAACAATGTTGAATACGCAAGATCGCTTACTTCATCGTCATCATAAAATACATTTATTTTTTATTTGTATAGCATTTTTTCCTTTCGCAAATTTAAAAAAATGTGACAACGACATTTATCGGAGAAATACGAAACTTCTTCACAAACAACATATTATCTTTTACAAAAAAACAATTTTAGTAAATAATAAACGAAAAAATGCGATAAACTGTAACCTTTCATTATAGTAAACATTCAGCACTTTGAAGCTGAATAAAGCAAGTAATGAAATTATTTTACTAAAATTTATCCATAAAACGCATATAATAAGTCATATACGAGTATTGATTATAAGCGGAGATAGCATGAAGTTGCTTTTTAAAAATTCAAGATCTCCACGACAAAGATTTTAATTTCGACTTAGATTTATCAATTTTTCGTTCCTACATATACCCTTACTTCTATGTGGTATTGTTGCATGGACACTGAATCAGACCACGATAAAAAAGCAAGATGTGAAACTTTTGAAATATGCTGCTGTCGAAAAATGATGAGTAAAAAAAAACAAGATGTGATGTGAAAAATGATCTCATAGGTTGACAAAATCCGTAATGACGACGAAACAGATGAATAAAGATAGAAATGTATTATCCACCATCAAGTTAAGAAAGTTACAATATTTTGGACGTACAATATGAGGAGAAACATATGAGGTCGTTCAACAGATATTGCAGTGGTAAATTCAGAGCAGAAGAAGGGTGGAAAGAAGACATGCCCCCTGGTTGAAGGACATGACAAATATTTACAAGATGATTGATAGCCAGAAGAAAAAGGTAATTTGTAAAAAGATCATGATAAAATACGCTATGCCACTGAAGGAATATTTCTTTTTATGTCATGTTTTTTTTTAATTCTGTAGTACGCCAACGATGGTACAATTATTATATTAGCTGGTAGTTGGTTTCAGAGTCTAACATCACGGACAGTAAAATAAGAAGGGAAAAAAGACGAGCGGTGAACTGTGAAATCCAAAATGCATTATCTTTGATTGCCCGTGATAGAAGTTATTTAATATTTTCGACACGATAAGAAGAAGCTGTGGGACAGTTAAGGGCATCCTTTGAATTCATGATACTTTTTCATTCCAGGGAAGCATGGGTTCTGGGACTTTATTAGTAGTGCCATCATCTACACAAGCTATAGAATTAAAACTTTATAAGGTATTTTTTGAGATCGTATTATTTTTTAACTCTCAGAAGAACTATACGAACCAGAAATTTATTTCATGTGTAACAATCAGTTGATTGGTACAAGCTTTTTGAAGTCTCGAGTGTAAAGGGGATAGTGTTTCTCTGTATACAGAGCGGAGTATTTGTTTTACAAACTCTAGTCAAAGGAAATGTGTACTCTGTTGAGAAACCTGGTAATTACACATGTAACGTTCTAAAGTAACAAATAAGGTATTATACAAGGCATTCCAAAAGAAAACGTTGGGAAAAAAGCAAGCGGTAAATAGCATATTTAAGGGGAACAAAATAAAAAGGAAAACTAAACACCTAAGACTTAGAGTAAATGAAACAAATATTCTAAAAAATCTGTCAATTAATTCGCATTTCATGGAAAATACGTTTTTTTTTTCGTATTTAGGGAAAATACTCGTAAGACTTTATTGAATTATCACCCGAATCCATGAATTCATTTGTATGGTACTCTTCAATATAGTCGAATTGATAAAACAACCAATTTTTTTTTCTGTGGTAGTACGTAGTTGGTAGATTGCTTGTAAACTAACCGGGACTTTGGTTTTAGGTTTTTGAATCTCCTTTTTTCTCTTAAGTTAGTTCTGTGGTCCTTTATCATAAGGACTGCCTGACTTATTGAGATGTTGACTCTTAGCTAACCTTCCATATTTTAAGAGGTCTAACTGGAGACGGATTCCAGTGGGTACTTCATGTATTGCTACGAAGGGAACCCTAGTGTTATCCATGCTTTCTACATGGTCACGCAAGTGATTTTTGCTCATCTCAGAATATCCTCTACTTCACACGTTTCTTGGTGTCGGGTCTTTTTAACTCTATCTCTAAGTATTTTGCCTGCAATGGTTCTGAGGGTTTTCGTTTTTTTTAATCTGCTCTAGACTCTACTCTATTATAGTTCGGAAATTCTAGGATGAGTCCTGTGACAGCTCACAAATTTGCTCCAATACAACCTTATGTAATGTATTTACCTAAATAACTTACTTTTTATTAGAATTGAGGCTCATATTAAAGTTGATAAAACAATTAAAATTACTGAACATCGTTACAAGGTTGTATTGGGGCAAATTTGTGAGCTGTCACAGGACTCATCCTAGAATTTCCGAACTATAGTCATTACTGACCTTATATTTGCTATGTAAATTTTGACCTTGATGTCTATTTCCCTGTATTTAGTTTTCAAATGGAAATAAAAACAAAACAAAAGAGGAACATACTTTTTTTTCCTTGGAGGCTTTTATCAAATTGATGCATCGAATTTCACCCACTTGGTTTTACCACACACAACGGGTTGTAATTCATTGAATACAATGGAAAGCTGGTTGAAAAGTGTGAATTAATTGAGTAAATGCAGTATTTGAGTGAATGGTTAAAGATTAGGGGAAGTAAAATAATTCACCTATTTGGGTAGTACGAGTATGTTCTTAGATTACAAAAAAGTGAATAGATGTATTGAATGTCTAGTTATAATAGGAAATGAAATCTACAGGGTACTTCATCAAGTCATACACTAGAATCAAGCAATGTCAAAATATGCCAATTATTATAGTATACAGCGGCGTATAAGTGCTAACATTATTGTTTGGGTGCCAAATATGGGCTTGGAAATTATAAGATGGGAACCAAATAAATGCGATAAATATACTTGCACTTAAAAGATATACGTGTATGTGGTGTGTAAAAGTAAAATAAAATTATTCTTAAAAATTGTTTCATCACTTAGGATTGCAATATTCACGAATTGCACCTAATCTGCTCACTACTCTTTTCCAGTTGTTTCTAGTCTCAACTGAATGGAGAGCTGACACTACTGAATATACTTCTGCAGTCTTGATATGATTAATCCAACGTAATGGCAAATAGTTTTTCCCTCTTTTTATTGACCAAAAGTATTTCCTTACTATCATTGTCCGAGCCACATTGGCAAATAATTGAAGAATGCGCCTCAGACTAATGGTTGAAAGTATATCCTTCATTTGGAGTTACTGTGAATTAAAAACCGTTGTGTTAAGTAGGGAGGAAAATTACACCCCTAAGTGTTTTAGACATTTGAAACAAAAGCCTGACAAGTCACATCTTCAATGTGAACATGAGTAAAACTTATGAATTATAATAACTATGAAATACATGGTTGGACCAAGTGAATAAATCTTTATAATGAGGAATTGTAAAGACTAAGATACACCGATGGAGCTGAATGAGAAGAATGTATGGATATACGAGTATATGTTAGGCGGTGAAAAAAGTATGTATTGTATTATAATTGTGTTGTATACAGTAAAATCTGGTTAGTTTATAGCTATGTGGCAATCTGTCCCAACTAACTAAGACATTGAAGATGTATTAAGTGAAAATCAGCCTAGATCTATTTTATAATGCATTGAGTACAAACGCCTTATTTACAAGACCAAGGAAATTGTCAATATATCGTAATAGACTATATTACCATTATGTTCTCCAGCAGAGATGTTGCCTGATTTTATGTAACGTGTATTTCCCTGATTTCGGAAATTTCGCATTTTTACTGATTATTGAGAATTGGTATCAGAACAAATTTCTCTTTAATTATTTCCGTCCCTTGACATCAAACGTGTTTTACGAACCCATCACATCTCAAAAAGTTTAACTGGAAAAACCCATTAATATCTCGTGAAAGTTTATATTCAAATCAGTCCGGAAGTATTTTTGGGAATACCCTCTTTGTAAATCCGGAATTTTCCAGCATCGTTACTTTTAAACTAAAAAAAAACTCAATCGAGAGGATTTTTAATGAATTTAATTCTTTATGTAGTGCTTATATAGTACGTAAGAGGATCTGAAATTCCTGGAACAGTTCAAAACCCTTTTAAATAAAAACTTTCCTAACATTTCCTTTTAGTGTTTATCAAAATTATCTTCTTGATATGCGACAAACTTGTTTCAGAGCTACTCTGATATTTTATTTAGCCATATTTTAACACCCGTCCCAG
Organism: Odontocerum albicorne; assembly: GCA_949825065.1. Taxonomy (NCBI): domain Eukaryota; kingdom Metazoa; phylum Arthropoda; class Insecta; order Trichoptera; family Odontoceridae; genus Odontocerum; species Odontocerum albicorne. The sequence continues at coordinate 35,557,188 of OX463846.1, forward strand.
TAAGTTGAGAATATACTTTACTAAGAATAAAATTTACTGCAGATAAGATAATCAACTTGTAGTCCATCATCTCATAAACGAGTTGTAGTCGATCATCTTACCAACGACTTGTAGTCGATCATTTTACCAACGACTTGTAGTCGATCATTTTACCAACAATTTGCTTTCGATCATCTAACCCAGTGGTCGGCAAACTTATTAGCCAAAGAGCCAAATATGTACATTATAACGATTAAAAAAATTTTTGAGAGCCAAATCTATTTATTAATTTAGCAAACCTTTATTATAATTTTAGCACTTCATTAAATTACGGGTACACTGAGTAAAACTTGATTTCGTACTAAATAAAAATTTTATTCTTTGATAAAAAATATTATGTAATTAAGGAATCCATAAATTTAAATCATGACAATGACTGACAAACACTTAAAGCGAACAATGTCCTAGCATCTCCTTGGAAAGTTTAAGTAAGTCAGGTTTTTTGTTGTTATTCTTAATTTTAGGCACGATTCCAGGCTCTCATCAATAAGTTTACTCTTGATAAAGTTCATGCTTGAAAACGATTGTTCGCATGAATATGTAGAACCGAAAAGGGAAAGAATAGCAAACGCGAGTTTTTTCAACTAATCCTTAGAGTCAGGAATATTATTCCAGGCGTTGAAGATGAACATGTCTTCCTTCTCCAGGTCTTTCAAAGCAGACCACTTGTGTTGTGAACTAAGCTCACATTTGTTCTTCTCCAATATTTCCAAATCAACACAAAGACGTTCAAATTTCGAGCTCTATATTTCCTTGTTTTTTTTAATCCAACAATTGTATTTCAAAGTTACCAATGTCAATGCCAAAAGGAGAAAATTTCAAATCTGTTATCGTAGCATTAAGAGGGTGTTTAAACGCGAAGGTCGCTCTGCTGTTTTTAAATTCCTGAAACCTGCTGAGAAATGATTCCCTCATATGTAAAATGGTTGTTTTGAAATAGTATTTGTCAATAGATGAATTATTTTCTTGGCGATGCTTCAGCAGACTCGGAAAGTGAAACAATGTTTCCCTTTCAAAATCTTGAGCAAAAAGGGATAATTTATTTTCGAATGAAATGACTTCTTCTGATATCGAAAAAATTGTGTTTCCTTTCCCTTGTAGTTTATGATTAAGCTGATTTAGATGAGACGTAACGTCTACCATGAAATAAATTTTTTGGATCCACTGATCGTCTGTTAGTTCTGGATAGTGAACACCCTTCTCAAAAAGAAATCCTTTGATTTCTGGTAATAGGGATTCGAAACTTTTTAAAACGTTCCCTCTTGATAACCAACGTACCTTGTTATGAAGCAGAAGATCATCGTACTCACTCTCCATTTCAACTAAAATCTCTTTGAATTGGCGATGATTCAGAGCTTTAGCTAAAATGGAGTTGATAATCGTAATCACCAATTCCATAACTTTACAAATTTCTTCTGGAAATGTCTGCGCACAAAGCACTTCTTGATGAATGATGCAGGGGTAAGAAAGTATCTTGTGATTATTTTTTTCTTTTAAAATAGCAACAAACCCCTTTCTTACGCCGGTCATACTTTTGGCCCCGTCTGTTGAAATCGACATAATTTTATCGAGAGGAATATGATGTTTATCCATACATTCAATAACAGCATTTGCGATATCCTCTCCACGAGTCTGACCTTGGAGTGGCAATAATCCCAAAAGTTCTTCTTTAGGACCTGTATGAGAAATAAATTTTACAAAAAGCGAAACTTGCGCTGTATCATTTATGTCACAAGACTCGTCAACTGCTATTGATAAAGCCGAAACCAATTTCAGATCTTCGATTTGCTGGATGGCTATATTCGAAGACATTTTAATTGTTCTATATTTCATTGTTTTGGCAGACAATGGTAACTCTTTAATTTTTTTTAGAATATCTGCTTTGTTCTTAAAATCCCGAATAGCTCTTCGGATGCATTTATAAAACAACTTTTTATGTATTCGCCGTTTGTGTACGGTTTCCCTCCCTTAGCAATCGCTTTACTAACAACAAAACTTGCCATATTAAGATTGCATCCAGTTATTAAATTCAGAAGTTGATGTCTCTTGACTCTTCTGAAGTTCCTCAACTGCTTTCCTCCTTGCATCACCGACAGGATATTTAGTGCTAAATGACGCATGTTTATTTGTAAAGTGTCTCTCCAAATTTGACTTCGTATTATGCACGAATTTTTCCTTACAAATAAGACATGTCGGATGGCCATTTAAGTTTCGAATAAACGCGAAAGTCTCGGTTCACTCAACTCTAAATTCACGGCTTTCATTTTCCGTTTTTCTTTGCTTCTTTTTAGTAGCCATGTCAAATAGGGCACCTATAAAAATATTCCAAAATATAATTTTTTCAACAGCCACCAATACAAAATTATTATCATATTAAATTGATGATAAAAATACCTGTAGGGTGTGAAGCTGGAAGGATAAATATTCTTCTTATTCTTTATTCCACTGTAGACAAGACTGTTCGCAATGCGACTGGCACGGTGACTGCTAGCCATCGTCAACCAGACTTGTTAAAACGCGCGAGTCTCTCCTGCGCCACGTACCTCGCAGTTGACACCCGACCGATATCATCGGCGCGTCTTGCGCGCTTGCCCGTGGATATTTATGCAAGAGCCGCACTTAAGGGGCCAAAGAGCCGCATGCGGCTCCGGAGCCGCACTTTGCCGACCTCTGATCTAACCTATAGTAACATATGGATCCAAACAAAATACTATGAAAGATACTTGACTCAAAACTGTATGCAGGAGCATGTAAACTGAAATCTAATGAAAAAAGTCGAAAATTAACGAGATAACTCGTGTTACCAGCGGTATACGGTTGCGAAAGTTTGTTTAACAGCGCTATACGGTTGATAGGTCATGTACGAAGATCACAGTTGACATGGTAAACAAATATTTTTATACAAGCCCAATAACACGGATAAAGTCACTTGGCAGATCAAGAATATGGTTAGATAACGCGCAGAAATATTTTAGGAGGATAATCGTGAAGGAAAACTGGGAGAAGACAGCAAGTGACCAATCACCATGGATTAAATCATCTATGAGGCTAAAAATATACACGAGTTGAATGGGCTTTCTTAGATATGGTATGTATGCGTATATTCTATCACAGTATCTAGAACTTCTGGTTTTTTTCTCAAATTTCTTTAGAGGTGACTCTTTTAGTCTCATTTATAATTTTGGAAACAAAAAGAAATGACAACCTTCAACAGTGTTCATAACTACCAGTTTCACCATACAAGATTGAATGTACTCGTATATATTTTCTCTCTCATACACATACATTGTAGAATCTCTACACTACAAGAAAATAGGCAGATCTCTTAGCCACATTAACGCCTCGTGAGACGCTCTCTTGATCCCGTACCTGAAAACGAGCATAGCGAGAACTCGTCAATGTTTTGATTCATCGTCTGCAGAAGACCTCACTAACAAAGAGGAGATTCGACAAACCCCCGTCTATATATGAAGCGAGAGCAGTGACCATGGCAATCACGTAAATGGTTTAGGGCGCATCATTATCTTCTCAGAAGGAGATATTCGAGTTGAGTCTGCGTTTGATCTTCTACAAGTCAGTCATTTCTCACATCGTCTTCTAACCAACTATCCGCCATTATTATTATATGATATATGTTTTATGTTAATTGGTGATAAAATAAAATTATTAATGGCATTTGATTTAAAAAGTGCTGATTTAACCTGTCAGTCGTGAAATAAATAAGAAGTGCGAGGAAAAAAATTTAGCTATTGAGTAGTTCCATTGCAAGAATGGCCATTCTGTTCAAAACCTTGACCCCGAGGTGCAGGAGTTAACTGTCAGATTATTGACATCACATCACGAATCAAACGTTTAACAGAGTCATTCATGATTTATCATCAAATAATTATGAATATTAAATTTTCCTGCTCTTATCGTGTATGCGTATGAATAAGATCGGAGAACTGATTAGAAATGTGAAGGTTTGCAAGTTGTAGGTATCTCGGTTACATGATGGGTAGCATGAGATACACAATACAAAGTGATCATAACAGAAAATAATAAATGGCAAACGAGGCAGAAGATATCGCATGTCTTGGTTTGCGGGAACGGTTGAGGTGCTGAACACTAATGGATTGCTTCGAGTTGCAGTAAATAAGATAAAGATTGCACGGTGTTGGCAAACCTCCGATAAGATGTCTTGAAAAGAGAAGGAGAAATATTTTTAAGACTTAAGAGGCTCCAAATAAAAAATTAATGAACAATCATCTTAATTTTTTTTTTAAATACATATAAATAAATGCATAATAGGTTTATTGATACGAATATAGTATGTAAATAAATATCCTGAAATTACACATATATGTTAAGGCAATGGCAAATGGAAAAGAAAATACATTTAAAAGAGAAGCTATGAAAAGGTCTGCACTTATCTCATAACATCATCTTAGTCATCCATTCCCGAAGGTAAAATTATTTACCTTAGTAAAATATCCTTAGTAAAATTTGAACATACAATCTAAACAATGTATCTCTTTCAGAAGATTCAAATGCTGAATTAGGAATTTCGTCCAGAGTATAACTATATATAAATAGTGAAAAAAATGTAAATTGAGTCAAATGTCACTATGTATTTGTTTTCTTTACAGTAAGTACTATGAAGAAAATGAGAAATTAAAGATTTTATGCGAGGAACAAAAACAATATTTAAACAACCAAAAAAAGCGAATAGAGGATTCTCATAACACCATAAAGAATCTTAATTTAGAAATTAGTAAGTTTAATCATAATTTTATTTTATTGTTTAGTGAAAACAAAGTTTCAATCTTTATCCCAGAGGCGCATGTATTTAATATTTCCTTTAGTTTACCATATTATTTGTAATGTTATTTATAGTTAAGGAATTAACATTGTGGAGGTTTCAAGACATTGTATTTTGTTTTCATCAAACACTGTTTATTTAACTTTTTATAACGATATACCCCTACCGGTTTCAAGGCTTTCACCCCATCATCAGGGAAGGACAAACAAGACAAAAAAGACTTAAATATAAAAAAAGTTCAGAGTCTTGTTTGTGCTCCCTGATGATGAGGTAAAAGCCTTGAAACCGGTAGGGTTATACCGTTACAAAAAGTGGAATAAACAGTGTTTGATAATAACAAATTACAAAATATGATATGTGGTTGATCCAGTTTTGTTTGTGCTGTACAGAAACAGGATTGATAAAATTGCGAGCAAAAAGGCTTGAGTTGTATTAGTTCGACGTGGTGTAAGACTATATACGTGGTGTATACTTGGAAGGTGTAGAAATATGACTTCTGCGTACCCAAAAAGGGACATGGCATGATGGTATTTATTATGTAGATATACACTATGTGTATAAACTGTGTTTTGATTGATAGTTCGTTTTTTATTCGTCAATTTTCTAGAGTGAATAAATATTGCATTGATTCTATTGTTTAAAAATTACATAGATTTTAAAAGGATTTCTTGATTGTGAAAATTATTCACTTATTTCAACGGTAGTTACATTTTCTTTTACAAAAATTTAATACGTCAAACCGGATACAGTATTTGACAGAACAATCAAATATTGTATTATATATTTTATAGATACTTTAAGTGATCTAAGTAATTTAAAATTATTTTAAGGTAATGGTAACTCATTTCAGCATTTACTGGCCCAGTATGAAAATAATCCCTTGAATAATGTTAGATTATAACATATATATAGTAAGCTCGGGACGGGACGCGTAATAGAGTTTCTCTACTTCCGATTTCATAGCAGTGAAAATCTACCCCAATTTTTTCAAAGATATGAAGTGGCCGTTTTATCTTGATAATTAATACGCTTAAGTAAAGGTACCGTCTCTGTTTCATGTGAATAATTTTAATAGCTCTCATAAAATTTAAGATGCGTCCTCTGGGAGGAATGATGAAACAGTATCTACGGCAAGCATTTAGCAGTATTTGTAACTTTTTTTTCGTTTTATTTAAAAGGCACGACCCATAAATGCAATCATCATACTCGACTAATGGGATAATGAGCGCATCGGTTATTCTATGTCTAGCCTCAATTGACAGGTTTTGATGAGTACGATAAACACTTTTTAGCAGTGGAAAAGCCCATCGTAATTTGATTTCGAAGTGAGCTTCGAATCTCAAATCACACTCCATAAAGAACACCAAATTGCGTACTATACTCTCAGCAGGCACGATTGTAAATCTTTATTTCAAGAAAAAAATTCAATTTACTGTCTTATACACATATCAATCATGACTGATTTCGTAGAGATTAAACGAAGCGTATACTTCTCAGACTATACCAATAGCCACTCGAGATCATCATTAATGTGTTGGGTGGCAGACTGAAACTTCTCATATTACTTCTGAAATAAAAATTACGATCAATATCGGAATATCAAAGGTTTGAAGCATAAACCGTAATATCTTGAATGAACCCGTGTAGAATGCGCTTGATTTAACCCGAAAGAGTCTAGTAAAATAGAAATTCGTTTATAATATACACCCATAACATTGAATACACACCCATAACATTTAATAAATCATAAGTTAACAAAATTTTAAATGTGTAACACTTATTTATTACTGAGAAATTTGTAAGAACAATCGTCACCATTGTCACTAGTAAGAAGCTCATCTAGTGATGTCGAGTTAATCGCATTGTTATTGGTGTCGTCATAATAAATATCGCCATCATTTTCTTTAACTGTTGACACATGTTCGTTCTCCCATAAAACGTCGTCTTAGCAGCCATAAAGATGATTGGAAATATAACACTTGAGGAAGCTTTGTTGATTTACAGATGCATCGAATGCATTCCAAGCCGCAAATACTCACTCGGCAACATCAGCGAGTCGGTTGACACGTACGACCACCGGTATTTTATAAGTGATTACCATTGGTTAACCATGCATTCAATTTAAAACGGATCACATCTCTCGTCGGCTTGTTAGCAGTAACGTCTAAAGGCTACGGTAGACGGGTTAAGATATACGAGTATGTAGTAATAATGCTGATCAAAATAAATTTAGTCCAGTTCTTTCTGAAAAGACGGTACCCGATGACACCGAAACGAGTCGAGCACTAACATGGAACACTGTTTTCGAAGACCATCTCCACGTGACACCCAAACACAAAGAATGATAAGTGATCACTGACCACTAATGCGAGTGCGAAATGTTTCTTGTAACGCCGTCTCATAGCTGTACGTGTGATTGTTCAATATAAAAAATGTCATTTTTTAACCCAGTATAATACGCTTATGAAATATTATGCGTTACATGAAAATTGAAGTGTGGTACATACGAGTATATACGTGAAGAAGTGTTTCTTTCCACTACGCACATAAGATATTTTTTTTGAATACTTTTCTTCTTGATTAGGGCTGAAACATACCTTCGATCCTCCACCACGCCGCGCAGATCTGACTGATGTTAGGTCCTTTATATTTGCTAAAACCTGATAATATTTGTTGGCAGAGGTTCTTCGCTTATTTTCTTAATCTTTTTCTTAACCTTCTTCCACTTGAGTTCAACTCAAAGATTTGTTTGCTTTGGCAATCTACAATCTGGCTTGTGGATGATGTATTCACGCCACTGCTACTAGAGGTGCATGCCCGCGTGGTAACGTACTGGACTTCCGTGCGAAAGGTCGCCGGTTCGAATCCTGCGTTGTGCTACTCCCCACGAATGATACAGGCATTTTTCTGCCTAGTATTGAGGGTATAAGAATACCTATGACTTCAGTCACATCATTTTTTTCTCAAAGAGAAATAAAAACATGCTCGTGTGTCATCGGATCCAGTACAGCGATGTGACCGGTGAGTTTGCTGGTGTGCAACGGTACACTCACTAAACAAAAATCCACGGCACAGGTTCACTTTCCAACTGAATTGACGGAATGGCGAGAAGATCTTCGACTACGAGGCTCAGTAACGAACCGACTGATATTAGAACTTTTCAATCTGCATTTGATTTACATTTTCTATAGAAATCAGTTTTTTTTATTAAATTCCAACAAATTAAAAAAAAATGCTATAAGATAGTAATATTATATTGAATGTAATGGTATCATGAATTATATATTAAAAAAACGTTACGGTATGAACCTTTTAAATCATCATTTATAAAAAGAACAATTTGTTAATATTGCTTATAGTGTCACTAATATTAAAAAAAAAATTATTTAATTATGTATTATATTTACATCCTAGTTTATCAAACTGTCGTTCCTCATATTTAGGCAAATTAAACTATGCATAAAATTTAAAAAATATTTTTCTGGTTGACTTGGCATTTTTAATGTAAAAGTACATTTTTAACTTAATGATTTAACTCTAAAATGAAAAAAAAATTAAAAAACTAAAAATAAATTGAAAGGCGTGTTTTGATTTATAATGGCATTATCAAACTGTACTCAATACGTAGATTACCAAACTTATATAGCAAAATATTTTACAATATGAGGATCAAAGCATTCCTGCATTATTTATTTATGATAAAGTCTGATTTTCACTTAAGGTGTTATGAACATCTTTCTGGTTAGTTGAAAGAGATTGTCACATGGCAATAAGCCTTCCAGGATGTAATGAATAGAACGGAAGAGTAACACAATGCAATCAGTTGCCTTAATACATTCCGTCACGCCATTTCCCTGTCGAGATAGGTTAAGATGACATAAGGCCATACTTCTTTCATATATCGATACACATCCTTAGCGTCTTTTATATCTATGCACCTTATCATACAACTTCTATGATTTCTATGTTTCCTTCTTTTAAAATAGCATTCACTTAATTCATCCATATTTACCTTGGTCTACCTCTCATACGCCTTCCACTCTAATAAATAAAATAAAATTATTCTATGAGTCATGTTTATCAATGATTGATATTAAGTAGATATTCAATATGCACCTATGGTATAATGGTGCTACCCATTCTATCCATATGATGCCTCCAGTACAGCATTATCTTTTTGCTCCAACTGACTATATCACATGTGCTTTGGAGCTGTCGGGTGTGAAAGTTTTTGAAACTATCTCTAAAAGACAACAAATATGATTCATACATCTGATAAGAAGAGTGTCAAGAAAATCCTTCTCATAACCATTATGCTAAATTTAAATTTCACAATAAAGACATATCACCCAAGATATGAATTCATCACATGGTCTCGTTTGTTTTCATTCTCATTTGAATAATAATCGACTATTTAAACGTGTGAAAATGATTTGTCACATGGAGATGATCCAACTCATGACTAGTCGCATTTATTTTGCATTCCATAAATTTTACAATCGCCAATGATGCATCCGTTTATTTCTCTGAACGAACTCATTGTTAACTATTGAATGGGCCACTCATTTGGCGAGATACACTCGTACTGGAAATGATTCATGGAATTATTCATTGATTACATGTGAACATACACACAATCACGCCATTTTCCTGTCGGGGAAGACAGAGGACAGATCGCTGAACTTTCTTATCTCGACACACACAGCATTCGCCTCTTCCCCTTCCGTATACCTCATACAAGTTCTACGATTTCTTTGACTTTCTACGTTTCCTTCGTTCAAAATCTAATTTATTGATTTAATCATACTTTCTGTGGTCTTCCTCTACAACGCCTTCCATTCCCATCTGCACTATGTATTTGTTTTGTTAGTCATTCCTGATTAATTTGTGCTACATGCCCAAACTATTTCTGAGTGATCTTCTCCATCTTACTTAACAAAACAGTCTCACCCAGTACTATTAAATGTAATAAAGATTAATCAATATATTTCTTAGTTATTTTTTTAATCTCGACCCCAAAACCAATAAGAAGATAGAAAGCCGCTGGAACATGTCCAGGAATATGTGTATTTGGGCCAACTTATTTCCTTTGTAGGTGGCATATCGGAGGAAAGAGCAAAACGAAGGACAAAACTAGCATGGAGCTCATTTGGACGTTTGAACAACATCTTCAAAAGTAATCTCCCAATATCTTTGAAGCGAAGGTTCTATATCCAGTGTATTATCCCAGTACTAACGTATGGCTGCGAGACATGGACGCTCACAGTAAAGAACACACAAAGGCTCCAGACCGCACAAAGGGGCATGGAGAGATGCATGTTGAGATATACTAAAAGGTACCGTAAACGAAACACCTGGATTCGCAATGTAACAAAGGCAGAAGACGTAATAAAGGTGTGCAAGAAAACGAAGTGGCAATGGGCAGGACACGTAGCAAAAATATCAGCTTCCCGATGGACGTCTGATATAATCCAATGGTACCCAACAGGTATTAAGAGGTCCAGAAGAAGACCGAAGGTAGATGGATAGATGAAATCAGGAAGTATGGTAGCATCACATTGCATAAAAAAACCGAACTATTTGGAGTCAACTTGGGGAGACCTTCATCCAGCAGTGGATCGACCCTGGTTGACAATGATGATATATTTAAAGATATGATACTTAAATGCACCAATGCACAACAAAAGTAATTAACAACACAATACTTACAAAATATTACATTAAAATAGAAATCTCTCAAGTGGATATAATAGTACAAATTTCAAGTAAAATAATGTACTATGTTAATAACAGTAGAATAGCAGCCCCCCTCCCCACCAGCCAAACATAATTTTTATGAGAAAATGCTGGAGAAGGATCCCACTGAACTTAACAACTTCTACATTGAAAATATCCAACAAACCATGTATGGAGTTACCCAATTGTTGTATTTTCACGATTGATTGATTATAAACGTGTAACTAAAGTAAACATATTGTTAGTAGCACATTCAAATTTTATGTACATATAAGCTTGGGATTCAAACATAAACATGAGACAGGTCAAGGCTTAGGCATTCAAAGCTCCTAACACACAAAGTAAAGAAAAAAATAATGTAAGAAAATAACAAAAATATTTATACGCACAATTGATCCACTCCAACATGAAAAGTTACAACGAAACCTCAACAATTAACAGACATCTCGAAAAGTTTGAGAGAAACAATCAACAAAACAAAGAGAGAAAAAAATCAACAAGATTTGATCAAATTACACTAAAACTAGTGCAGCGCTTGTTTACGATAAAATATTTATGTAATAAAACAATGTCTAATATAAGCCCTGATTAACTTTCAAATTACATAGAAAATAAATTATTTCCTGAGAGACTGCCATGTTAATAATTTTCATTGTAAACAATACTCCCTTTAGTTGTTTTCTTTTTATATTTTACGAACGAAATACGTAACAACTATGCATTATATTTAAACGAAAGAAAGCTTTTAAGAACGAAATTCGTTCCAGCAACACTAGCGTAGAATGTTCTACTTCAAAATTGTTTAGTCAAAACACAAAAGGAAATTCCTACAACTTGAAATGAAATTTTGTAGGCGTGGGATTCCAGGGTCACTTTATACATGTGTGCAATTTGTACAATGCACGCAGGTGGCCAATCTTAGGATCGGCCAATCTTAGATAGACACATTTGTATGCTTGTATAAAATTGTTCCATTAATAATTATTTACCAAGAAAAACTTTCTCGTATTAAGGAAAAACTCATTTATGCCAAATAACATAAAAATTTTTGAAAATAAATTAAAATCGTTTTTAAATTCAAGTCCAATTTGTCTGATTGTATCATACTTTTTGGGACTTAACAAAACAGTATAAATCGTTTTCAGTGATTTCAATTCAAATATACTCATAAGAAAAATAATTTCAAAATATAATTCATGATAAACCGATTTCACAATCTCTCGAGCATTGGGTGGTGGCGCTGTTATGAAATATTTTTATAATTAATTAGTTTGCAGTATAATTTAAAAACAGTTACTTAACAAATTCAATTTTTTTATTTAACTTGTCGATAATTTAGTCAGTCACCCTGTTTCTTTATCAAACAAACCTACAAACAATATTTAAGGGTCATATTTAACATCAATCTCGAAACCTGTTGGAGCCACTATGAATATTAATTGGGATCAAGTGCTTATTTAGTTACCGTATTCAACATGCATTCCAAAAATTTCTTTTAGAAAAGATACAGAAATTTGTAGGTTAATTGTTTTCATGACGTCCACATCATATTTTTCTATTCATGAAAACCACCGTAGTCTAGTTGATATAATGTATATCTTCCAGTCCAGGGGTTGCAGGTTCGATTCCCGTTTTAACCCATATTTAAAAAAAATCTAATCTGGTTTTCAACTAAAGCCTTTCTCAAACTTTTCTGACTGGTCGGAAGAGATTCCCACATGACAATAAACCCGCACCTTTCTACTGAAGGTTTGGTGTTATTGAATTTGAACCAGAACAGCCCTAAAAAGTTCTTTGTTCATCGGTAAATTTTTCGTTTTCACATATTGGCAGTATTGCTTTTAGCGTCGGCCCTGAGAAGACATAAGGTAATTCTAGTAGCTTGTATCTCTAAAGAGTGAAAACTTGGAACTAATGGAACTGTGCAGCGTCGAGTGTGGATTAAGGCTTGTTGTAATTGAATTTGAACCAGAACAACTCATATATTGTTCTTTGTGCATCTAGTAAATTTTTCGTTTTCACACACCGGCAGTATTGCCTTTAGCGTCAGCCCTAGGAACACATAAGGTAATTTTAGTAGCTTGTATCTCTATAGAGTGAGAACTTAGAACTAATGGAACTGTGCAGCGTGGAGTGTGAATGAAGGCTTGGTGTAATTGAATTTGAACCAGAACAACTCATATATTGTTCTTTGTCCATCAAGGTAATTTTTCGTTTTCACACACTGGCAGTATTGCCTTTAGCGTCGGCCCTGTGAAGACATAGGGTAATTTCAGTAGCTTATATCTCTAAAGAGTGAGAACTTGGAACTAATGGAACTGTGCAGCGTCGAGTGTGGATGAAGGCTTGGTGTCATTTAATTTTAACCAGAACTACTCATATGTTGGTCTTTGTTCATTAACTACAATACATTCTTGTTAGAATATTTCATTGTACGAGTATTTTTATGAAAATGTATAAACAGGTTTCAGAGAACACATAATATTTGTTCTCAGCCCTTAGAAGGCACGAATCATATATACTAGACGTGGGCAAATGCGATTCAGAGAGCCGCATGCGGCTCTTCGTTGGTTTAAGTGCGGCTCCCAACGTCTCTCATAAAAATATAGATACTTTCTTTCCCCATTATACTTGTATTTTCACAATTTTCCTTTCTAAATGCTGTAAGTTTACTGTCCATGCAGTGAGACTCTGGAATCAGTTACAAAGCAATATAAGACTCGCTCCATCCTTGGCATGCTTTTAGAAGCGACTGAAAAAATTCTTAATTTCTAGTCAGTAAAATAACGGGTTTCATTCCTGATTTTTCTTTTCCTTTCCTCTCCACCATCCCTTCCTTTCCTTCTGATTGATGATATCTCACTTTATATGAAAAATAATGTTGGGGTAATTATCCGTCTTTGTGGGGTTCGTGGGCATGTGCTTACGTATATGTTTATGGATTTCGTGGGGATGGATAGTCATTTGGATGATTTATGCGACCACGTAAATTTCTTCATTTATTTGTCTGGTTGGTTGGAAGAGATTGCCACCTGGCAATAAGTTCGCCAGATTGTACTTGCAATAAAAGTGTTAAATAAATAAATAAGTTGTTTTTTATAACCTGTTTAAGTATTTCATATTAAGTACCAATCTCCTTTTATAAATCCCGTGGTTTGATAAAAATATGAATTTCCCCGATATTTTAACGTGATTATAACTTATTTAACTATTTAGCTCAGCGTGGTTAGAGCTTATTTAACCAGTAAACATATGAAAAAATCCCTCTTTTCACAGTATCGTATTGTACATTTTACAGATGGAGTGTTGTTGTTCCGCTAGGTTTCCAAACTAACGTGTAGTTTATTTAGTAGCCTCAGTAAATTATAGCGCGACATTTAAATGTATTCTCCAATGTTTTTTTCTAAGTAATGAAATTCAAATGAGAAAACTTCAAATAGTGCAGAATAAAGGGATTAGGACTATTTTAAAATGTATCCACTAGAATTAAGGATATGCATTGTGAACAAAATATGTGCACGGTAAAACAATCTGTAGTGTTTAATGTATTTTAATGTTTGCTGCCAAAATATACCCGAAAAGATGTAATGTACAATAAGGAAGCCCATATTTACTCCACAAAACGTCACCGTTTTATTCGCCACTACCCCTTATTTCCCGCCATAACCCCACAAGAAGTCGCAGACTTTCAACTTCCAAAAACCAAGTTGACAAAAACTCAAAATAATTTACTCTACAAACGTTTAATTTTTTACAAAATTCTAAAAAGTATCAATGAAGGCGAAAGCATCCAGATTTTTGGTTCTCTATGTATGTTACATGTTAAGGATAGATGAGTATTGTTGATACGTGACTGGAAGGTGTGATAAAGGAAGTCCAAATAAAACATGGTTGGAAGTCCAAATAAAACCGCTGGAAACCAGACTTTTTTTAAAAACCTTCCAGTCTGGTTTTCCCTTAAAGCCTCTTTGATAACTTTTTGGTTAATTGGAAGAAATTGGTACATGACAATAAGCCCGCCAGGTTGTAAGGTATACAACGAAAGTATAATACAATACAATCGGACAAATCGTAGAATTTTGATAGACGCAAGAGAAACGAAGGATGTGTGGAGATAAACAAAGTACATAAAATTTTATCACCGAAATTCTCTTACCCTTTTAAGTTTTTCTTTTAAAAATATTCATATCTCTATTTCCGCGAATAGATTAAGCTGGGAGGTCTTTTTTTAATTTCTTTAACGATAATCTAAAATTCCTCCACAACCTCACCACATTTGTCTACGTATAAATACGTTATTAACGTCACCCGTTTCATAGCTTTGATTACATAATTATTATATCTCGTACTTCACTGGAAAGGCCACGGGCTAGTCCTCAACAACTAACCATTATTTAATTTAGCTACGTTGGTTAAAGCGATAACCCAACAAATATTTGTTCGATTCGTCATTAGAGGAAGTTATTGTAAGAATAAAGGGTTCATAATGAAATATCCATTGATTTATTAAGTTACTGATTATTAAATATAAAAAAAAACGATCTCCATACATTTATTAGTCAGACGGCTTTTTTTCCAACAATATATTCTTGATTGAAAGAAAAGAAAACTTTACGATCTCAAATAAGTAAAAATAAAAAAAATAAAAGATCTGATTATTCAATCGCCAAAACAGTTACACGATTCCATCATCATAATCACGTCATATACTTATTGGGATAGACTTGAGAGAAGAAAACTCCATTCGGGTACACATCTTTCGCTTCTGCCACGTTCATACACCTCATCATTAATCACCTCATCATCATTCTACATCATCATCCACTCTTTCAGGATTTGATTCATATGGTTGTACCACTTTTTTCTTCCCAAACTTTTGAACTTTTTCTTCTACTCGTATAGATTACATTTTAAATCTTTCATAATTCATTTATGCTTTTCCAAACCATCTATCTTTTTACTTTTTTTTATCGTAGGCACTGCATTTGTTTTAATCCACCTTTTCTTTCCCAATATACTCATTTCTAATTCTATCTTTTGTTGTTTTCCCATGTCTATATGTCTATAATTGATAGAATTTATTCGAGATACATATATCTAGGCGTGGATCTTGCCAAATATTGTATGAATAATAATTTCATAAATTATTAAAAACTTACGTACTATAACATAATATAATATATAGTAATAATAATATATTATTTATACAATAGTTAAGGCATTAACATTGTGGAGTTTTAAATATATTGTAATTTGTTTTATCAAACACTGTTTGTTCCAATTTATGTAACGGTATAACCCTACCGGTTTCAAGGCTTTCACCTCATCTTCAGGGGAGCGCAAACAAGACTTTTGTAATTGATTTAAGTTACATCAGAAATGACTTCATGGATAAAATTGATGTTTCAAGTAATATGAAGAAAAGAGATTTAAGATATGTGGAGATTAGAATAACGAAAGAATGACTAAGTGAATATACAAGTCAGAAGTACAAGGTTTGCGTGGAAGAAGTAGACCGAGGAACATATGGCTTGATCTCCTCATCTTAAGCACTGCATCTTCCTTTATTCCGCATTCTTCTCAATGTCCTCATTATTCATTTTTAATTAATTGTGTTTTTTTAAACTATTTTTGTGTTTTTTTCCCCGTGCTGAAGAGGATTCGTGAAGGTGCACCTGTCTGATTTTGTTTTTCACACTTTGTTTTTCAATTATTTGTCTTTCGTGTTTGTATTTTTTGCGCAGTGCGGGCTGTGCGCCTATGAACGGCCCCATATTGTGTTGGTAACATGTGATTTTGTACGATTTAATACCTGTTTCTTTCTGATTCTTTTTGTAGTAATTGTGTAAAATTATTTTAACTTTTTTTATGTATTCTGTCAATCGTAAGGTTTTGAGCAATCACTACTGGCTCTTTGATTTTTTTATTATTTTTGTTATAAGATATCGTACCGTTTGCTTGTATAAATAAATTGGTTCTGTCACGCGTTGTTTTTTCACATATTTTACACAACGGTTTCATTTCTGTAAAAAAATTAAAACATAAAATAAAGCTTGCGCTTCGCAATCAATTCCATATATTATTCAACATCGCATCAAAGCAAGAAGTTATTCGTGGCAATCAAACCGACATTGTTCTCATGTTTGATATTCGAGGGATATTCCCATATACACGTACAGTAGAAACTTAATATCGGACATAAATTCCGTTCTGATATTCACATGGCACTCTGCTCTAATCCTATCATCAAATTGGATCGCAGTGCATATTGCAGCATCCTCTGTGAATAATACATCATCAATCATTGCACATCTGTGTTATTGGGTAGATAGCGTGAGCGAGTCATCCATTCATTAGAGCTATTGCTTACAATTTAAAGCATATCGGATCAATGATGTATATATCGAATATGAAAAATTGTATGAAAGACGTGAAGTGAAATTGTATGAAAGAACCAAATTGTATTAAAGATGCAATCTGAGAATAAATTATGCAAAGTTCAAAGTCATGGTGATAGAAAAGTGTAAAAGGTAAAGTAAATGCGATAAATGGGTGAACAATGAATAATTGGAGTAAGTTGAGGAATTTTGTTATTTGGGTCATATTTTCTCAGTCAGGGAAGTATTAAGACGGATATATAATGCCGTTTAGCGATAGGAAAGAAAGTTAATGGGACACAAAAACATATATTATATGTAGTATATACTCGAATTGGAAAGTATCAAAATCAATAAGGTTGCCCCCCGGTTACGCTCTTCAATATCGCCTATTTGTATATGTTGATGAGTAGCATGTGAATTAATAGCTATTTAAAGGTTGTATGTTAATATTTGGTCATCTTTATACGTACCATCGTTTTACGTAGATAAATTTAAACGTTTTTAAAGCAAATATTAATACAAGTCTTTAAAATGTTTGTCAGAGATTTATTTACAACCTGAGAAATTAAGACCACATAACTTCATACCAGAAGGAGCTGAACAGGTTCAACGTGAGAAATAGACGCAAAATTCACATACTGTCACTATTGAACACATATTATAACTTTAATTTTCCCGCCACCACTTCTTATCTCGTCGAAAATATTCAGCATCTTTCCGACCATGGATTTGCGGTACGCTCAAACAGAGTTTTTTTATTAGCTTTTCCAGTTCACCAGTTTTCTTTTTTAACGTAATCCATTACTGTCCACGCAGTGAGACTCTGGAACCAGTACCAAACTAATGTTAGACTCGCTCTATTTTTAAAACAAAATCTCTTAATTTCAAGTCAGTAATGTAACGGGTTTCATTTGTGGTTTTTCTTTCATCTGCACTACCTTCTTTGATTGATGATATATCACTATTAGTTTTACTATGTATTATTCATGAATTTTTTTAAGCTAAATAATTGATTGAATATTTTTTTGCAGCCATGTAACTTTCCTATTTAATTTTGTCTGATTGGTAGGAAGACATTGCCACCTAAAAATAAGCCCGCCAGATTATTTTACCATGAAATGTTAAATAAATAAAAAGTTCCCTTTTCCCCTTCGAGTTGTTCTTTGGCCACCGACTCAAGAACGGGCTTTCAAAAGGATTATCTAAACAAGCTCTCTAAGAATTCACCTATCATCCTTATTCAATATTTGATCATTATGTTCTGAATATCTATTCGTCTACGTCAGAGCCAACATGCTCAGTGCCAATGGTATGTTGGATAATGAACTAGTCACTCAATTCTGATACCAGTCATTGATATTCTGTTTTTTATATATATATTATAGTTTTCCTGGATATATTATTGGGATGTTTTTTTACAAAATGAAAAACAAAAAACTCTTGTTACATTTTATTTACATAAAATTAGGTTAATTCAAAAATTAAAAAAATCCGTTAAGTTAACTCTTAAATTAATAATTCAGATAGGTTAAATCTTGAATAAAATAAAATATCTTTTATCTTACATGAGACATATTTTTCAGTTTCTGTTATCAAGTTGATTGATTTTTAATAACATAAATCAAACACTTTTTTCTTAGTATTTCCCTCTATTTTATTTGTTGAGGTCACTACCTGTTTCAAATACTTCTTCTTTAGGTGTAGGAGAACTACAAAGACTTTTATAGCGGTAGTGAGCTGAATAAATAAAAGAGTGGCAAACACATAAAAGGGTTTAAAACTTATTTAAGTTCATTTAAACTGTTTATTGTTGAGTGCCCTTATATAATATTATTTTCTTCAATGTACAGAATAAGGTGCTGGTCACACCGTATAAAGACTTAGTTAAAATATGAACCGTTACAAGTTAAATTATAATAGTATAAATCATTTGAAACACATTTAAACTTGGTTTAATAACGAAATACTCGTCTAAAACGTAACACATAAACCAGTCAGATTGTACGTATGCAAGAATATGAAACACATACAACACAAAACAATACGATACGATACAATACTATACAACACATAAAATGGTTAACTATTCTTCTTTGTATAATTAGCCACGAATGAAACAACCCTTATAAAGAAATAAAGATCTGAAAAAAATGCTGTTGAATAATTATTTTACATTTTTCATTTGTTTCAGGTATGAAATATATACTTCTCTGAAAATATTTTCCAAGAATCCTGTAAGTAATTAATCTTCTTTTGTATCTTAAATATACTTGAAATCAATAAGGCGCAATTTTATTTTCAAAATTTATCTCCGATATAAATTTAACAAAAAATAAAAACCCTGCATTTATGAAATTAATAGCGCCTTATTGATTTACTAAGGGCACAAAACAGTTTCAGTAGGGTGGATTGCGTAGGCTAAAAAATATATAACACGCTATAATTGTTATTTCAAAAAAATATTAACTACTTATTAAGAAAAGGTTTCGGCTTATGATTAACCCCTTAAAAAAATAAAATTGACGATACAGACTGTTGAACAGGGTTTTTACATTTTAATTTCAATTTGTTATGTTTTAATATGTCATAAGGAGTCCTTTGTTGAACAGGGTTCCCAAATTCCAATTAAAATTTGTCATGTTTTAATATGTCATAAGGGCCTGTTAAAAATAAGTAGTGTCGTGCAATGATCATTGTGATTTTATAACATTCACGGTCCAATACTGAACATAGGCTTCTCCAATGGTTGTCCACCTCTAGCTGCCGCGTAGCACGCCAATCCTCTTCCCGCCTCGATTTCGTCGTCTGACTTAGAGTCTACGTATTGTCGTGTTGTAGTCTTGAGACTGAGGCTTGAGATTCTTAAGTTAATTATTTAAGCTCCATTAGGAATGAAGCTCGAAACCTCCATGTAAGGAAATAGCGCCTTATAAACAAGGCCACTTATGTTTGTTATATAATTTGTAGAACTCTACAATATAATACTACACCAGTCTTAAGCTCTCTTAAGGAGGTTACAAAATAGAATAAATGGTATACTTGCAAATAAATTTCCAATTCAGACAGTATTCGTTTTTGTTAACCCATACGATAAGAAAAATAATCCGAAATAAAAATCAAAGCTTTTAGCCAACCCATATACAATAAGAAAACATTTTTGGCTTAAATAGTCAAGTTTCTTCGGAAATAATAACCTATATGAAAAAATAGTCTTTTGGCGATTTATACAATACAATAAAAAGAGATTTTTGGCTTAAACAGTAAATTTTTTTGGCAACGTTCAAGTTAAGTTTAGTTTATTGTTTACTTATACGATAATAATGAGAAATACTTAGTATCACGATATTATATTGAAAAAAAAAATGAAAATGTAACTAAGTGCCGAATAGTTTGTATCAGTCTTCTGACTAGAAAGCTTTTCGTCGAAGCTGTATAACGGATGTGAAATGAAACTGATTTGATATTTCATTTACTAAATAAAATAGGCATTGATCCAGGATAATGAGGGACGACCTCCGCGGTTTAGATGTATCGTATTGTATTACACTTTCGTTGTATACAGTACAACCTGACGGGCTTATTGCTATGTGGTAATAAATTTCCAACCAACCTGAAATATGAAAGACGGCCTCCGTGGCCTGGTGGTAAGACACTTGTCTGCCGATCCGGAGGTTCGGGTTCGATCCCCGCTGGAACCCAGATTTTTTTAAATATGATTCCAGTCTGGTTAACACGTAGGGCCTATAAAAAACATATTTCTGGTTGGTTGGAAGAGATTGCCACATGGCAATAAACTCGCCAGGTTTTAAAAAAATGTTTAAATAGCCTTAAATTAAAAAGAGACTGAAATCCTTTTTAAAAATATCTGGGTTCCAGCGGGTTTGAATCCGCAATCTCCGGACTGGGAGACAGGCGTCTTACCAACTAGACCACAGAGGTCGTTACTAGTTTATTGTTCTTCCAAGCCGGGAGTGGCGGGTTTCATTCCTGGAACCCAGATTCAAAACAAATATATCTGATCTGATCATCGCTTAAAACCCCGGATATTTTTTTGGTTGGTTGAAAGAGGTTGACAAAAAGCAATAAACCCACCACCAGGTTGTACTATATTTAATACAAGTTTAATATTAATTGATACGAGTATTCTTACTTTTTGTTTATTTTAAAGAAATAAATAAATAAAACAATAGTAATTTTTCGGATCATTTACTTTTCATTAAAACAATTTTTAAAGTTTTCATTGGATAAAACGAAAATGGTGGTGGAAAGAATGTTTCTGATATTCTTACATTTTTTTAAATAATAGTTAACTTAAGAAAACAAGAAAATCTTATTGTTTTTTCTTCTTTTTAACTTCTTGATTTTATTTGAGAACAGAATCGATTGTTCCACGATATGAGGGAAAAGAAAAATAAAAAATAGAACAGGAGGAGCCCAATCTCCTTCACGCTCAATTTGTTCGAAGGTCTATTTTCTGAAGATGTTATTTCATATTTTTTTAGGTAAAAATCTCCATACATTCTAGTTTTGTTTTTTTCTTTTTTATCTTTGCAAAATGAAAGATTTATAAAGATAATAGATATAAGTAGTACATAAGCTACGAGAAGTTTGAAACAAATTAGAAAAAAAGTAGTACTACCACTTGAATCAAATTATAAAAGAGGAAATAATAATAATAATAAAAGGGCAATGCATAAAGCACCATTTAGGGAGCAAGCTCTCTTCAAGAACCGTCTAGCTCAGGATTCGAACACACTCATAAATTTTGAAAAGACTTCCCGAAAAGGATTGTGTTTAAATGTTTCCTAAAGCTGCATACGCCAGCCATATATCTGATACAATGAGGCAGACCATTCCATACCACAGTACCAGCAACGGCAAAATCTCTATCATAATACCTCACCCTGTTGAATTGATTTCGAACAACCAATTTATTAGATGATAAAGAAATCGATCTCAAAGTTCTACTTCTCTCCGGAGGAATATCCCTCAGACACAGATTTGTAAAATTCAATGAAGAAATATCATTAAGGGACTTGAATACAAAGAGACAATGTTTGAAATAAATCTGTTCGCGACACTTGAGTGTAGACAATATGGCAATATTTATCTCATCTGTATACAGAAATATCATTAAGGGACTTGAATACAAAGAGACAATGTTTGAAATCAATCTGTTCGCGACACTTGAGTGTAGACAATATGGCAATATTTATCTCATCTGTATACAGAAATATCATTAAGGGACTTGAATACAAAGAGACAATGTTTGAAATCAATCTGTTCGCGACACTTGAGTGTAGACAATATGGCAATATTTATCTCATCTGTATACAGAAATATTATTAAGGGACTTGAATACAAAGAGACCATGTTTGAAATCAATCTGTTCGCGACACTTGAGTGTAGACAATATGGCAATATTTATCTCATCTGTATACAGAAATATCATTAAGGGACTTGAATACAAAGAGACAATGTTTGAAATCAATCTGTTCGCGACACTTGAGTGTAGACAATATGGCAATATTTATCTCATCTGTATACAGAAATATTATTAAGGGACTTGAATACAAAGAGACCATGTTTGAAATCAATCTGTTCGCGACACTTGAGTGCTGACAATATTACAATATTTATGACTGCCACATATATAGCAGCTGCATTGAAAACAGATTTGAGTCTAGAAATTTGTGAATCAGGTAAACCAGAACAAATACAGGAAAAGAAAGAGTGAAAGTCTTTATAATATGATAGTATGCATGCTAGGATGTATGGACGTGGCAAAAACGAAAAACGTGTGCCAGGATAGAATCAGTAAACATTTATTCTCTCTACCTACCCTAAAAGGGACATGGCAGGATGGTGATAATGACGATCTGTGTAAAATTTCATGTATTCAGGTGTATGAAATTTTGTCAAGATTATTTTAATAAAATTTCATGCGCTTTTTTTTTGACAGGGTTTTTTTGTAAATACATAAACCACAATTGAAATTTTTCTCGCATAATTTTTTTTTAATAGAATTTGTTTTATTTTATAACATTTGGAGTAAACGTCTCCAATGACTGATTTAATAATCAATCAGTTCAAAACTTTGAAAAATCATTCCTTATTTTTAAAATACTTGATTTTTACAAAATGTAATATTAAATAATAAGGCCAACTTATCAAAAAAGTTTTGAAATTAGCCATCGAATTTTAAAATTAGTTTATGAAAATCAGAAAAAGTGGTCAAAAAAATGTAAAAATGCAAAAAAATTCTATAAGTCGTTTGATTGACAATTTTCATTATATAAATTGTCTTGTCTTAAAAAAAATATTCCTACGTTGGTACGTACGAGTACCTTTTAAACTTACAAAGAAAATTTCTCTTGTTTTAAACAATTGTTCATTAACGCCTCTTTACGGTTAATGACATAAAATAATGTTTCTATACACAAATGACTCAAAATATTTATAAACACTTGTTCTTTAATGTCTCTATACGGTTAATGACAAAAAGTGTATTTATATATAAATAACATAATATATTTAAATAATTGTTCATTATTACCTCTTTACGGTCAAGGATATAAAATAATGTCTATATCGTTAATAACATGAAATATTTCTGAGCAATTGTTCATTACTGTCTCTATATGGTTCAAGATATAAAATAACTTTTTCATTACCTTCGAGTAGGTTTGAACAGGGACAAAGGAAGTTATTCCCTTTGAGATTCAAAACAATGGTCCGCCTGTAATTAAAAAAATATCAATATTAGTAAAAAAAATTACAATTTAAAATAAAAATTATCAAATGAAGGAAGAACTCCGTGGCCTAGTTGGTAAGACCCCTGTGCCCCAAGCCGGAGGTTGCGGGTTAAAATCCCCGATTTTTGTATAAAGCATTTCAGTCTAGTTTTCATTTAAGGCCTCTTGAATACCTTTCAGGTTGGTTGGAAGAGATTAATGGGAATAAGTCAGCCAGGTTATACTGTATACAACGAAAGTGTAATACAATACATACTTTGATGTTGTTCTCTGTTAGGGTGCGCAGATACAACAAAGCACCAAATTTCCCTATCACGGCATATTTCTTTCATCTTCTTCAGATCTATATATCTTATATATTTATCTTACTTCTTATTTGTCTTTTAAAAATTCTTTCACTTGGTCCAAATTTATTATATACCGATAATTTAAAAAGGGAAAACGAAAACCAGCAAGGGTTGTTACGGTGGCTACGGAGGTCTTCAATGATACTTAAGGGGGGCTACTCTAGAGGCGTGAATTTTGGACGTTTTTTCAGACTAAATAAAAAAAAAACTAAAAATATTTTTGTTTACATTTTTTAGTTTGTTTATTGAAAATGTAGAAAAAAAAATTGAAAATTCAAGATATTATCAGCTGTTATATTATATCTTGTCGTAAAAAAAGACGATAAGCTGCTCGACGTGATTGAAACCCTTTCGTGAATTTGAAATAAAAATCTTTTACAGTTTCTTGATACAAAATAATTTCGTTATATAATAGTTGGTACCAAAGAAAAAATATCGTAAAATGGCGGCTATCTGAAAAAAAAAACAAATTTTTTACCCTTTCTTTCAAAGCTTTAAATTTTTTTTAAATAGTAAAAAAATAGTTCTAAATATTCAAGGTAGGGACGATATAAAAACATTTATTTTACCAAATTTATATAAGTTTTCATATATTAATATCAGTTTTATACTAAAGTTGAAGGTAATCGGTTGGATAAAACTTGAGATTTTATGTCGATCAGGTCGAAAAAAGTATATTATTCTTAAAGGTCTATACTTTAAGAATATGAAAAAAAAAAACGATTTTTTCAAATTTCTAGAGTAGAGCACCCCCTTAAGCGATAGGTACATGGTAAAGCAATTGGTAAATTACTTCCACATGAAGATATTTTTACATGGCAATAAGCCCGTCAGGTTATACTGCATACAACGAAAGTATAATACTTTACAGTATCCTACTGTTGCCTACAGTTATCTTGTCAAATACTTTTCATTTTATTCTTAAATATGACAACATTTATTATTATTTTAATAATTTTGTAATGTCATATTGGATGTAAATAGAAAGAATGGTGGATTATACAATATATTGTATTTACCGATCGAAGCATTTCAAGAGGAGTAATAATAGCCCATAATGAAATCTTCCTCCTAAAATTAGAATATGAAAACGAAACTTAAACGAGAAAAAAGAGCTTAATGTAATATAACTGTGGTAGAAATAAAGAAAATAACAATGTTTTATTAAATAACAAAAAAAAAGAACATTGAGATGGGTCGTCACGTTAAAAGAGTGAATCATAAAAAAATGCGACAATAATCTTAACAAGTAGTATAGAAGATATGAGAAGTTTAGGAAGACCTAAAAAATGTGGCACGAATAAATCAAATTGTGAAAAGAAGAAGAGTGAAAAGTCATTTAACTAGGAGAGTAGACATGACGAAATGTATGGACATGGCAGAAGCGAAAGATGTGTGCCAGGATAGAATAAAGCGGATATCTATCCTCTCTGTCTGCCCCAATAGGGGCATAGAATGATAATCATGATGATGCAATAATTTAATTTCTAGTTCACTACCTCTCAGACAAACAATTGTATTTATAACTTCCTTTACAGTTACGACGGAATAACCATAAAGTATATTCAAACAAACACCGAAGTATTGTACTTTCAATTATGTTATCACTACTTTGAACAATTTGTCAGAAGATCCTTGAATTTCTGACAAATTCTTGGTATACTCGTATCGTCCAGAAGACATGACCTCCATTTTCTAACACATCTGTCAAAGTTGAATAAGTTTCTCCGGGAAGAGTTTAATAATAACGGTTTGTTCAAATTTTCACTTGCTGCGAATAATCAAAATCGCTCAGGCAAATTATTTACTGAAAATTTGATGAATTTATCGAGTTGTGGGATTTTGTTTAACCGGATATTCATATTTAACTAAGTATGGTGATGGTTTTTTTTTTCGTACATATTAAATTGCGTAATAAAAGTTTTTCAAGAACAGAGTTAGAAATTATTGCAATAATTTACTGAATGAGTATTGTAGAGAACCTGAATGATAAGACTAGAATATGGATCATGCATTTTTCAGTTATCCTTTATGTGACACATTTAATTATCGAAGAATATTTCTACCCATACAATAGATCGATTGTTAAAAAATAAAGTTTTATCAACTAATATTTTTTTTTAAATCGGTAAACCACCCAAACTAGGATAATTTGTGCTACCAAATTAAAGTCAACTGATTAAGCTTCAAAAATATAAATGGAAAAGTTCCTCGAGGAAATAAGAAACACAACATTAATTAGACGCGGTAAAGATATAGATTTTAGTAAATGAAATCTGTTTCGCAAAGGACAACCGAAAAATACATGGTCTATAGTTTTATCATCCAGACCACACTCGCAGTTGGAATTATCCACAGTACCCATTCTGTAAAGGTAACTAGCCATAACACAGTGGCCCATCCACAAACGACAGACACTTCCATCTTATGTTATTCATTATTATTATATTAAACTACGGTTTCAAAGGGATAAATTGTTGGATTGATTTATATCTAGTGCCCTTATTTATTCCAGTTATATCCCAATTCCAAGCCCATCGGTGCCAAGTATTGTGTTTAAATCGTCTTAAAAATTTTATTTTTTCTCAACGCCATTTATTGTATTGACTCTCTTGAGAATTAATCATTATAGAATTCTTGGCGTTAATAGTAATGTCACTAATTTTCATATTGTAGGTAGATTGCCTTTATATTAAAAAAAACTATAAAGTTGACATTCTTCTTCTTCTTGTCGTGTCCAAGGCGCATAATTATTTCAGCCTAAAATTCTGTCACCTGGACATCGATGTGTGTTCCATGAATAAAGTTCTTTTCGGTGCAGGACGCCGAGCTTCTCGGACACTGCAGTCCGACACGTAATATTCCACATTTTGACATGTTGTCATTGGTTCTTCCGATTCCTGTTCGATACCTGTTAAGTGATTTCCAGGTTCTTCACGACAGTTCAGGGCCAGGTGGTAATGATTATAAGTTTCCCCGCTGGAACCCAATGTTATTCTCCACTCCTTCATCATCGCAATAGCAAAGTGATCATTCCAAAGACTAAGATGTCTTGAAAAAACTGTGCCAGATTTTTCAACCTAGACTGGGGGCTGGTGGTTATGCAAAATATGTCTGGAGTCATCCGGATGGTTGGATCTCTCAGCATGGCTTCTAAATGACATTAAAACAAAAATATTAATGTATGCTTAACATACTGAACAATAACATGAATGTCAAGAGTAACTCCCAGTTTGGTGCAGTGTGGGCTATCCACCTTGAAACGATCCCAAATTGTATTACTGAAAATGAATATAGTTGAATTTTCGCATTTTTATGAGAATGTTGACTTGTTTTGTTCTTGCATACTTACTTATGTATTGTTTCTTTTCATCCAACATAATTATTTTGTTTTTTTTTATATTTTGGCTGTTTTTTATCATTGTTATATTTTTTTTTCAGAAATACACAATAATGGTACCCATGTTATAATTTTGAAATAAAAAAATTCATTTTGCCTTGAAATTTTGTTTTGTGAAATAGTCAAACATAAAGGGATTTGATAAAGTGTTATCACTCAATCAATGTCTTATTTAATATAAAGCCCCGAGGTCAGATAACATCTTAATTCCTCCATTAATTTTGTATTCAGACCATAAACACTGAAACACCGTACACAGACCATAAAGACTACATTCATATCCTTACCATTCTAGAATACCAAGTGACGTATATAAGTTCCAGAATGTTCATATCTGAAGGTGAATATTAGGCAGATATAAATATTTGATAAAATATATTAACAAATAAAATTTTTACATTTTTCATTATGCTCATATTATTTCCTTCTTAATGTTTCAAAATGAATTATTAAAATTTTTTTGGACATCTAAAAGTTATTCTTTTCAGATATACTAATTTCGAGATTTACCACACATATTATTTTCAAGTAAATACTATTATTTTTTTGTAATTTGTTTTAGTCAAACACTTTCTTCCACTTTATATAACGATATAACCCTACCGGGTTCATGGTGTTCCCCTTATCCTCAAGGAAGCACAAACAATAGGTATTCTTTGTGCTCCCCTGATGATGAAGGGAAAGCCTTGAAAGCGGTAGGGTTTTACCGTTTTATAAAGTTGAATATACAGTGTTTGACTAAAACAAATTACAATGCATTTAAACCTCACAGTTTTAATGCATTAATTATAAATAATAATTACTATTGCATATAAATCAAGCTTTTTCCCGATTTAGGATAAGCAGAGAGGACGTAGCGCCAAGTTTTCTTTTCACGTTATACTTTCTTCGTCTCCTCCACATCTCTGCATCTCCTATGTAGTTATTTATGTTTCTCTACGAACTTCTACTTTACTTCTTTCAAAATATATTTCACCAGGTTCAGCTTTAATCTTCATCTCGCTCATCCTCTCTACTACGACTCCTACTCATGCTTGTATTATAATTTTATTTTGTCGGTCTCTTGTTACCCATACATTCAACATGTCCAAACCACATCAACGTGCTATTTTCTTCTTACTTAACACATCAGATTTTAACTTATAATAATCTTTAATAATTACATTTCTTATTACAATATTTCATACATCGACTTATCACATTTTCTTTTCAATGCAGTAATTAAGTATTAAATATGCGTTAGACTTTCATTGTATGCAATACAGACTAGCTGGTTTATTATATACGAGTATTTAATAAAACGATTTCTTCCAGCCAACCAAAACTACATAAAATTTAAGAGATGTCTAAAGTGAAAACAAAACTAGAACTCTTATTAAAATATCGATATCAGTATGAATCGAACCAGAAACCCTAATGTTGGAGATCAGGTGTTTTATCATCTATGCCATGGATGTCATTGTATTTACTTATCTTGAGAAAAAACTTTGCAAAATATATAGGAATGTTGGGACAATTGTTTTTATTTGTGAGGAGATTAGTATTGTTTTGAAAAGCATCGAAAAAAACTCTTGAATAAGTCTTATATAACTTACTCTTATCTGTAATAGTTAAACTTATTGTCTGTAATAGTTTACTTATTGTATGTTATAGTTTACTTATTGTCTGTAATAGTTTACTTATTGTCTGTAATAAAAAAATATGAACTTCACAAAATGTGTCTTTCAACAGTTTTTGCGTTTATTGAGTTTCGTCAGAAGTAAAGATAGAAACCTCCAAAATACTATTCGTGTAGTAAACAAATCAAGATGTTTTGAAGTTAAGAATTGCTGCTTTCGTAAAGCTGGAATAGTTGAGTGATTCAAAGAAATAAACTTACAAGAGTAAGTATTTTATTTCGTAGAAAAAGTCTGAAAAGTTTATTTCTAAGTTGCTTTGTGTAAGTTTCTACGTTACTTCATTCGCAACAAATATCTTTTAACACATTATACGTTGTAAGGATTCATTTGTTTATATTTGTGTTAAAAGCATTCTTTGAATTATTTGATTTTCTTCAGAGTGGTCATAGTAATTCGTAATATAAAATTTTAGTTTGTGATTATTAAGAAATACCTACTCACTTGAGTCTATTTAAAATTTGATAATTTAGTATACTCTTGTAAATTTTCACTTTGTAAGCAATGTTTACTGTTGGGAAGTGTGCTCGAAATAAACGTTTTTTTTTCTTGTAAACTCAAACAAAATCCAGATCGAATGTTTTTTTTCCGAATATTTTTTTCGTACAATAATCACTCAACAATTATTTCTTCCTCTGTAACAGCCACTCAAGTTTGATGATTCGGGATAATTTATAAATACGCGTCACAATGGAACATGAAACATTCCTACCCTATTTCTTTACAGCAACGCCATTTGAAAGCCATCAATCTATTTCTTTTTGCACGCAACTACGTAGCTTGATATACTAGGTGGTTAAAAATTTACTTTACAACTTATTAACTTGTTTTGGCTACTATTTTGGTTTGAATTATGACGATAAAAAACAGTATGGAGCGATTTATGGAAGCAAACACAGAAAAGAGTTGTAAATCAATGAAAAAAAAGAGTACACATATAAAGAATGAAAGTATAAAACAATCAGATTGGATGAGAAAAAAAAATTACGACACGAAGAAGGCAAAATTTTTAGCATGAATGCAGAGAGCTATGTGAAAATATTTTGGGAGAAAAACGATACAGGTGGAACGATTGAGCTGAAAATGGATCGATCAAATATCGACTGATTATTTTTGAAATGTTAAGAGAAAAGCTCTCGTATTTTTTTGGTAGCAAGAGACGGGCATTCGGGCATCAAAATAACAAGGTCAAATATTTGTGGTTTTGTATTTTTTAAAGGATTTTTTCGAAATATTAGTTATAAAGTTAACTTTTGACCATTCTGTATGAGAAATTTCTTGTAACCTATAATTTCCAAAACACCCAAAAAATACAAGGTTTTACAGATTTTGTGAAAGTAACAAAGATAAAGCACCCGTTTCTCGTCGAGTTTATTATTCCAAACTATATTTAAACATTTTCTTTTAAATTTTGTAAATGTAAATTGAAAATGTATTTTTGTCTTGCGTTAGTTTGTGCATTTTTAAA
Source organism: Odontocerum albicorne (assembly GCA_949825065.1). Lineage (NCBI taxonomy): Eukaryota > Metazoa > Arthropoda > Insecta > Trichoptera > Odontoceridae > Odontocerum > Odontocerum albicorne. Next base: position 35,587,790 of record OX463846.1, read on the forward strand.
TACTCGATATATAAGAAATTACTTTTTTATTCCACTTATTATGCTTGAAAACTGCGACATGCTCCTATCCCATGACTGTATGCATTAATTCCACTTAAATGAAGCCTCGAGATAGGAGGTAGAAACACGTAGTGCGGTGGAAAAATGTAATAACAAAGTAATTTATTGTTAAGAATACTAATATGGATTTGTTCATAATGATGAAACTTAAGATGATATGTTTTTCGGTTGTCCTTTAAGTGACAGGTTTGATCAAATAAATGTTTTTAATAAATGAATAAATGTTACTCGTATCTTTGCCGCGTCCAATGAATGTTGTGTTTATTCTTTGTTCAAAGTATTGTATTTTTTCACTTATATGATAGAATGATTGTTATTTTTTTTAAATTGAATTAGCTGAAGCTTTAAATAATAAAAAACTTGTCGTTTTTATAAATTTCATTAATTATATTGACTCTTATAATAATAACATTTTTGTATTTAATCTGGTGGCATACATCATGCTTATATCGGTGGTTTACACATTAAAAAAGTATGTAGTGTATTATTATCAAAGACGAACCCATTCTTAAATTAATCGTTTTACATATATGTTATGGAACAATTTAAATAAAAGAACTACGTTACCAAAACTACGTTAGCAAATTTCTCTTTTTTTTTAAATATAGTTTCATTGTTAGCTAACTTTTATATTATCTGAGTACACTAGACGGAAGAACGTTACAGCGTATTACAAAGAAGAAGGAAAAAAAGAAAAAAATCTCGCTAGAAACATCTAATTAATCCTACCTTTGATCACAAAGTGCAAAGTGAGGCGGATGATGACGTCATGGCGAGGAAAAGAAAAAGAGAGACAGGAAATTAAGCCAGCCGATGTGAATTTATTAACTTCCCTCAGGAGAAAATTACTTCCTAGCGATTCTGGATTGTGTTAATACGAGTACTAAAAGGAAGTTCATTTTTTAAATCTAATAAATATATAAGCTACCTTTTCGCGTAAAACCTGAAGACTCCTTATCGAAAATCCTGGAAAGGATATGTAAAATTATTACCAAAACAAAATGATGTTATTTTGAAAGATATTTTTTATTAGATTCTCGATTATTCAGGGTGGCAAGGAAAACCAATACTAAGAAAAAACTCCAAATAATCTTCGTCAAAAAAATCGGTAAAAAAATATTCAAATAGCTAAGTATTCACTTGTAACTTAGGTGCATGACCGCATGGTAGCGCACTGAACTTCCCTGCGGAAGGTCGTGCGCTGTGTTACTCCCCTCGAATGACACAGGGATTTTTTCCGCCTTGTATTCGGATATATAAGAATACCTTTGACTTTGGTCATATATATTCTTTCAAAAAAGAGAAAAAAAAACATGCTGATGTGCTCAGATCATCTCCCTACGGTGTGCCATCGGATACAGTACAACTGTGTGGCCGGTGAGTTTGCTGGTGTGCAACAGCTCACTCCTTTGAAGAAGAAAAATGAAAGAAAGAAAAACTTGACACAGCTTCACTTTCCAGCTGAGTAGACGTTGGAATAGCGAGGGGATCCTCGATTACAAGGCTCAGCAAAAACGATGTTTCACTTGTTACAAGATAAGAAAACAAAAACTGATGTGAAAATATTACGACTTTGACACAAAAAAGTTAATACAAAATCCAAAAAAATACACATAAGACGAGAGCACACAACTAAGTGACACAAAAATACAAAATTAATAAATGCAACTAAAAACAATTCAAAACGTCAATACGAGTACCAATAATAAATCAACAACCGCTTTGCACACGTAATTTGAATAATAATTTTATATAATGCGCCCTACCGCTTGCATCAAAGTAAACACTAAATCTGAACGCATCCAAATAATACTTTGCAAACACTACATTAATCGACAATCAGTGACGTGTTCACAATTTTGTAAATTAAATTTTCTGGTACATATCATGTAAAATTATTTTTACACTTTAAATAATATCACTGAAAATTTTCAGAATATTTACTGCTCCGGTTAATCCGCAACTTAGTTAATGAGGCTTCCGATTATCGGGAGTCTACTGTATGTATACAAATTGAGAAGTATATTAACTTTGAAAGACGTGTGTTTTATTGACGAATTTCCTTACAATAGATAATCCGCTTGCCGTATCTACTCGAATTGTACGAAGGGTCGGGTGTCTGAAACTATTTTGGTGTTCTTTGGAGATCGATTTTTTAAGAAAAGCACGGTGATCAAACTTGCGCCTCCGAAGCGAAAAAATTTTTATGTCTTATGTTATGTAAAAAAAACTACTTTATTTTTTGTTCATTATTCGTATAACCCAAAATATTCAAATTAATGACATGAAAATCTTGAAGAGAATAAATGGAAGATAAATTTTCTTCGGTTCAGAATAACGGAAGTAGGTACGTAAGTAACTCACAGTTCACTAATGTACGAACTAGAAGTACAACAGTTAGGTGAGATTCAAGAGCACTCGCAAAGGTCTAGCGCATGCAATTATTATATTATTAACAGGCACATTTTCAAATCAGTCGGAGACTCTTTTTTTTTCTTCATCTTCCTCAGTGCTAAACGTCGTGGTTCTCTGCTATATCTCGAACTCGGCACACCACATGTATGTATATCTCCCGGTTCTGGGACATGTTGAATGCAATGTATAAAGAGAATTCTATGAAGTCCTTTAAATTTTATGTCCATCTCATAAGACACCTTTCTCTTGATTTCCTTCCCTCAACTGTCCTCTTGATCACCATCTTCTCTACATGTTCATAATTATTTATAGCAACATGCCCAAAGTACGTTAGAATTATTTTTTTAATGTGATTGAACGTCTTTCGATAATCTACAAATCTTGGATGATATATTCATTGATGCGCTTTGAAGTATTTTTACTAACATTGGATATCCAACCCAGAACCTGAGGAAGATAAACTTATAATCAAGTTGGCCACGGATGTCGATAATATCTCAATCAAGATATAAAATGATCAAAATGCGAAGGCTGAACTAATATTTAGAGAAGCAAAAACACACCATTTAACTTCTGCGTAATGTTGTTTGATTATTAATTTAACTTTCAATAACTTCTGATATAGAAGTTAGTCAAAACATCTTATTAAAGTTTTATCATAATTGAGATCAAATTGTTAAGACGGGCATAACTGATATTTGGAGGGGATTTAATATAATTATGTTTGAGATAATTTAAGGAATATTTCATCTGCTAATGATTTCAATGATTTTATCGTAAAATTAATTCGTATTTTTTATCAATTTAATATTTTAAACGAGGTCTTATAATTTTGACACGGATTTGTTTTTGTCCCAGTAAACTTGAAGTGACAATTGTTGAATTTTCGACTTTCATTATTGTCTACTAAAGAATAAAAAATCTAAACTTTAACTTAGAATTAGTACTCGTAACAGGTCTGATTCGCAGTACAAAATAATTTTCGAACTGTTCGAAAATGTTATAATAGAGCAAAACAGGTATATCGCTTATCGCAATTTTTTTATTAATTATTCAAATAAAAAATCAAACATACGAGTATAAGTGCTTATTGTGTACCGATTCGAGAATTTGACAAGAAATATTTTTTTCAGGAATTAAAAAGGGGTCAACGAGTGTATCTACCCAAACCCTTTAATTTAAAAGAATGGAGGATATGAAACAGAGATCCAAAAACGAACTGGAATGTCAAAATAAGCTAAGACAAGTCTGAGGGAGATAAGGAACCAGTCTGTACTCAAATTAACCAAAATCATTAACCAGAAAATTAACCAAAAACATTGCTCGACCGTCTTCTGACAACATGCAGGAAAAAGCTTCTAACGAAAGGACAACGAACATTTTGAGAAGCTGATAAACAACGGATATAGTCATTAGGAAAATAATCAAGAGGAAGAATTTTTACAAAATGAACAGATCAGGTGGCCGTAGTCGAACGGCTTGTATTCATGCTTAGCAAGCGGGCGCCCCAAGTTCGAAGATACATATATATTATCACACCGTGTTACTTGCGGAGTAGGCAGAGGGAACAGATTTACAATTTTTTCTATCTAAACACACAACTTTCCCCTCCTCCGCATTCAAACATCTCGTCATACACAATAATTTATTATTCATACTTCTCATTTTATCTTCTTTCAAAATCTGGTCCATTTGGTTCTGTCACGTTTTCCTTGGTCTACCTTATTTACCCACATCTTTCATTTCTGATTTGTATATTTGCTTAGTCATTCTTATATCATACACTCTTTCCACATATTCAAACCATATTCAAGTTCCTTCTTCATCTTACTTAAAATGTCCATTTTATCCATGCACTCATTTCTGATGTATTCATTCCGTTTTCTTTCAATCATTGACACTCCACAAATTTTCTTTGGTGCACGCATTTCCGCGTCATACACAATCATCTATTATTCATACTTCTCATTTTATCTTCTTTCAAAATCTGGTCCATTTGGTTCTGTCACGTTTTCCTTGGTCTACCTTATTTACCCACATCTTTCATTTCTGATTTGTATATTTGCTTAGTCATTCTTATATCATACACTCTTTCCACATATTCAAACCATATTCAAGTTCCTTCTTCATCTTACTTAAAATGTCCATTTTATCCATGCACTCATTTCTGATGTATTCATTCCGTTTTCTTTCAATCATTGACACTCCACAAATTTTCTTTGGTGCACGCATTTCCGCGTCATACACAATCATCTATTATTCATACTTCTCATTTTATCTTCTTTTAAAATCTGATCTATTTGGTCTAGCCACAGGTTCGAAGTTGATATTAAAGTACTCTGTTTAAGTAATCTTGTAGTGGATATGTACACAGTTATGTTTCTAAAGTAATGGTTTATGAATCCTACCAATAATAAGGCTACCACGGTGTTTATTAGATGGAGAAAAATTAATATAGTCGTATGCGTCCATCACTTAACATTCAATTAGTAAATTTATATTGTATAGCAGAGCCGAAACAAGAGTGTGGCAATAGGGCGTTGGCCCCAGGCATAATATTTATTATCAAAAAATCGGCGAAAAAATAATTGAAATTCATATAACAATATTGGTATTGGAGTCTATACTTTTTTACATGCCCGTAACAGAAGTGAAAGAATTTTTAATAAATTAAAAATAACTCATTTGAGATGAAGTCTTGGACAAGAGAGGTTGTCAAATGTGGTTTTCTGTATATTGAATATTTAATCTCGAACAAAAAAAAAACTTAAAAAAAGAATTCTTGATGTTGCTGTTATGTAAGCTCGAAAAATAAAGTTGCAAACGTGTAACATCTTTTAATGTTCATTTCTCGATTTAGATTATGTGCTAAAACGACCGTTGTTTTTAGACAGCTAAAAAAACATTTTAAAATGAAGGGTAAATATTGCAACGATTTTGCTTGTTAAAAATAATAAAAGGATAATCTATACAGCGCCGTTTAGAAATGAGAATCTTCTCAAGAACGCTCTAGCTCGGGATTCGAACCTACGATTGTTGACACATTAAGAAGATCGATCTAATTAAAATATAGCTCTATTATTATCCCTGGTTTATGGTTGAAAAAATGAACATCAACCAACAATAAAAATCATCAATTCATTAAACATCCCGCAATATTAATATGGCTGCTGCAATAACAAATTGAACAAGTTAATTTGACAAAAAATACATTACTTTCGACTAAAATCAATAAAAAAATAAATACTTCAAATATTATATAATGGAATACTTCGCACAGCTTCAGGTATGCCCGTTTCCAAAGTATTAGTAAAAATATGAGAGGAGCGTATTGTCGAATGCGTGATCTAGGCGCTAAAATACATCGTCTCGGTTCAGTTGCTCAAGCAAAATGTAATTACTCTTTAACAGTTATTTGAAGGTTTAGTGACTGCAAGTCATCTTTTCATTATTTATTTCAACAATCAAATGACCTTTTTGATACAAAGATTAAAGTGCAACAACATATAGTATAGAATTTACCAGAACATGTACAAGTCGAACACCACAACTTAGAAAACTAATAAAAGACGATCACCATAACAAAGCAAATACATATAATTCAATTCAATTCATCACGGCAAGAACAACTTATTCACTTTACTACTGTAAGTAACCAAAACAATATGAAACTCCATACAATGTCCATATTGATTAGCCAATCTGTGCAATATTATTATACAAGCTTTGTGTAAAAATAATACGTCGTAACCATTTATTTAACTACGGAACAAAACATTTGGCCGAGTGAGCCCGCAAAGGACGTGTAGCATGGCAAGCTGAGTTAGTTCCAGAAAAATTTACATAAAATTTATTCCTTTTGATACAATTCAATCAATCCATCACTGCGAGATTAATTTCTTCACTTTACTACTGGAAGTAACCCAAGTCATATGAAAATCCATACAATACCCATATTGACTACCCAATATGTGTAATCTTGTTATACAAGAATTGTACAAATAATTAATTAGTTGTACCCACCACTTCACCACGAAACAAAACATTTTTTTATCTGGGTCTAGAAAGAACGTGTAATATGACAAGCTAAGTTAGTTCCGGATAAATTTACATTAAATTTATCCTTTTAATAAGAATGTAAAATTGAAAAAAACAATCAAACAAGAATTCTCTTCGACAAAATAATAGGTTAGTAGGGGAACCATTACCTCGAAACAATCGTTATGACTATAAGTGCTGAAGGAATAAGGGTCATGGGTCAGCGCAGTTTATTCACTAGAGAGATCAGTGGTCGGTGAAGGTACTGAAACATGCACTTTTTATTGGACAGAGGAAGGTTACTGTTAAGATTGATCACGATCTCAAAGAATGATTGCATGTAATTAGGTAAAAAGATTTTTTCTGTTTTAAGATAAACTGAGATGGTTATTACCATAAAGAAATTTCTTTTAGCCGACCAGACAGGAATATTTTTTGTATATCATATGGATCCTTATTCAAAATGTTCGAACAAATCTATTTGTCAATGGAAAGTTGCCATTTATATATGTGATGAGTATTAATATACAGTAAGTTTTAATATATTCATAAAATTTATTTGAATGCTGATCCAAGCTATACCTAATTAATTACATACCACTATGCCGTTTCCCTGTTGGAGTATGCAGAGAGAACAGAGCTCAAGACATTCCTGTATTGACGTATATTTTGCTTATTTTAAATCCAAACACCTTCTCATCAAATTATCTTATTTTTTAAATTTTCCACCTAATATTATAAACACAGGTATTTTTCCACCTAATATTCGGGGGCATAAGGATACCTTTGACGTCGGTCATATTTATTCTTAAAAAAAAGGAAAAAATGCCAGTGTGCTGTGATCGTCTCCCTTTAGGTGTGCCATCGGATCCAGTACACCGGTGTGGCCCGGGAGTTTGCTGGTTTACAGTTAAAAAACAAACTTCACGGCATAGTTTTGCTTTTCAATTGAATTGATATTGGAATGGCGATAGGGTCCTTGACTACGAGGCCTTACAACGACAACGAAGACATATCCTCAATTCTAGTGCATTAGCTTAATTTTAAAAGTGTCCTCACCTCTTTATTCTGAAGTTTTTTCCAGTGAGTTTCATTGATCTAGTATATAATATAATAGTTCTATAATAATTCAGATGTAGGCTATAATTACTTACAATGTGTCAACATGGTTGAACCAAGATTTTTTTCTGACATGGTTTATACATATAAAACGAATGAATGAAGAAAGACAAAACCAATAATAGTGCAAATGTGAGTGAAATGCGTGGAAAGTAAAGTTAGATCAAATAGACAGATATTTTTAAAATAGGAAACGTAAATAATCGGAGAAATTGAAGGATATGTATGAGAAAATGTATGGATGTAGAGAGGCAAAAGATGTGTGTCTAGATAGGAAAATCTGGATCACTGTCTTCTCTGCCTATCTTGACAGGGAAATTACGTGATGGTATGTGTACTATTTATTCTACTGAGACATCCTTCCTACCTTCTTCGAATTTTTTTTATAAATTTAAATTTATAATTAAATTTCAAATGAATTTCAGAATAATTCGCAAATATTTCATTCAATACGATTTCTCAATAAATACATAATTTATTATCAATTTGCCCTTTTCACAACTTGTAGGAACTTTTGATTGAAAATTTGCATAATATAGAACCAAAAATAATCCATAGCACAAGTTCCCGTCTTCTTATTTTCGACAGTCATGAACTGATCATAAGCCAAGCGAATATGGTTTCTATCTCGTCTCAGCTTAAATCTTCAGGAGATAAGCCTAGGCTCGATGTGGAAATGTTGTCAGTTTCAGATCAACCCTTTTCAAATTACATCAACACCCCTCTGATATATGTGAAGGATTCAATCCACGAGAGATTCGATAGCATCAACATAAAATAACTTTCATAAAACCAGGAGAAAAAATACAAAGAAGATAAAATAGAAGTATAAAATGACTACCGTATAAAAAACATGTTCATGGTTAATTATGAAGATTTGTTTTAGCATGCAATCACGCTATTTCCCTGTTGGGGTAGGTAGAGAAGATTGAGAACCAAACTTTTCTTCCACGGCATACCATGATAATTCTATCTGTAACTTCCTTCGCCTCCTTCAGTTCCAGACATTTTTACTTCTAACTTTTCTTGGTCACTCTACCGCGACTCCTCTTATAATTGCATTATAAATTAGCTTAGTCAGTCTTTTGTCATACATCTCTTACACATGTCTAAATCACATCTATGTGATTTTTTTCACCCTACTTAACACATCAGTCTTTAGCTCATATTAATCCTTAATAATTATATTTCTTACACTATCGTACATCAACCCACCATATATACTTCTCAGAGCACGCATTTCCACTGCAATGTCTATATTAACTTTATTTTTTAATTTATTTTTTATAATGCTAACATAATTATCAAGTATTGAATCCATAATATCCGGGAAAAAATTAAGCATCTTACCAACCAGATTACATATGGTCCGCATTCTTAATAACATTGATATTTGTAAATTATGTATTTATATTCAAAATTGCGTTTTGCGAACGTTTTCTGATAGTCTACTCATAGCCTTACTTTGAAATTGAAATACACGTGTAGATAATTTCATTTATTTTTACCTTTATATCGAATATCTGAAATGATAAAAAAAGGACCGAGTATTTACTTAATGTAAAGTTAATTAGTTATGAAGTGTTTATTTGATGTAGCTATTTTCTAGGAATACCAGCAGGGTACTTTAATTGTCGATTTTTATTTGGAAAATTATATCTTAACATTGAACTATCTGACCACATCGTAAACTCTCTTAAGAATTCTAAGATCGCATCGTTTATTATCTTAAATTGTGGTGAGAAATGATACTTCAAACTATAATCTCCATCATCTTTAATTTCAGATGTTTATTCTTGAGATTTTGAAGATGATCCTTAAGATATCCACTTTGATAATCACGATGTTTATAGTTTGTCCGTTTATGAATAACTCAATTTGTGTTATGCTTTTTTCACGATGGTATTTAATTTAATTTGTATTTCACTATACACAGCACAATGTAGTGTTGTATGTAGGGAAAATGCATAATAACATATAACAAAACTGGCATACAAACATATACACAATCACGACGTTTTAAAGAATAGATATCAACGAAGTCATATGTATCTTTAGCGTGTGCCCTAGTAGGACGTGCTGATGATGTTGATGTTGACATCTCTGTATTCGCTTTAGTCGAATTCTGTGTTCCTTTTCATTCGGGGTCATCAATTTAGCTGGATGCTTAATTTGATACGTCGTGATGATTTTGATTTGTTTTGTATTTAAAATAAAATACGTCGATTCAGGAATGCGATAAAAGTGAGAGTGAATAGTCGGTCAATAATAAACAGAAATGAATGGTCAAGCGAATAATAACAAGTGCTCTTTATTCAACGATAAGTAGGTATATATAGAATTTCAGAACGGGACGCGTGACTGCGTCCGCGGTATATCTCGATCTCACTCCTGCGCGTGCTGAGGTGGTCGCAAGCGCTGCGGATACTACAGTGGGTAGGATATTTATTGTCGAAACGGCGTGATATGTTCTCTTTCTACCTTGGAATGCGATGTAAATATTATTTGCGTGTAAACAGTGTTGACGTTTCTGGTATGTGACAATTGTAGATATCCAGAGGTTGATTCATCGGTCGTTGACCCTGCATGTTGACAATATTTAGGGACGTGGGTACCCTACATATCCTTATACCGGGCGGAAAAAGTGCCTGTGTCATTCGAGGGGAGTTGCACAGCGCGGGGGTCGAACCGGTGACCTTCCGCACGGAAGGCCAGTGCGTTACGGCGCGGTCATGTACCTCATACTCATAAGTGTATATTTATGTACTTTGAAGTTCTTATACCACGCAATGCACTTACATTTGTATTGTATAGTAAGTATATTTGGCTTATAAGTCAGAAATTTTCTCTGTAGCCCAAACCATAGCAACGTTTTCTTCTTCAACCTTCTTAATAAATCAGACATAATATGGAATCAAGTGCTTTCGGATAACGTTTACTTTTATCCCAAAGTGCTTGATTCCATATCCTGTCATACATTACCACCGCATGTATTAATACCATATATTCAATTCAACATATCATTTACTTGATCTAACCAGCCTTCCCTTGGCCTTCCTTTACCAAGCCACTCACATTTGTACTATATATTTATTTTGTTACCTTTCATCATTCTTTTGTTCTACATGCCCAAACCGTCTCAGAGTGCTCTTGTTCATTTTACTTAATACAAAAACTTTAAGTTCATACAATTTCTAATTATTTCTTGCCGTATTCTCTCATACATTGTTACAACTTGCATTCTACTTAGTGTATGCATTTCGACAGCATTTATTCGATGCAGTTATTTTTTACGTCTCCAGTATGTTTCATTTTATGATAATTTTTTGTACCTACTGTGGTTTCAAAATCAACGAATTTGACAACATATTTGCATTACGTTGTCTTTTTAAAAATAATAATATATTTTATCCAAAACATAACGCTGTTCTCATAATAGCATGCTGCTTCGGCAAAATTTTAAATTTCAATTTCCACTCCGTGGAGAATTATAAACTGTTCGGAGCGTTTCGTTCTTGGAGCACTGTTACGACTTTCGAGGAAGAAAATATTAAGATGGCTTACTATACTTATAAACATCAGCATTTTCTTAAAGGGGAATTATTATTCTGGAAGATAGAAGAAAAACAACATTATAATGTGTTGTCCAGAAAGCATTTCATATTTCTCGGATAGATTTCGTTAGAACAAAATTTCGTTTCAAACTTCATTTCAAACGTGCTAAATATATAATTACGTTTCAAACTTCATTTCAAACGTGCTGAATATATAATTACACGAAAGGTAATAGTTTGACTATTATTTTCGCCCATCGTTTACCCAAAATCATTTAGCGCTTTTTTTTTGGCCACTTTGAAAAACACTTAAACAATTTGTTTTTTTTTTTTTGTGTTTGATACGTTTTTACTATCTCAAAAAAATATGATACAAACCAATAGAAAGAAAACTGGAGTTTATTGCGACGATGTAGTAAGCGACCATGTGTGTCAAATGTGGTTTAAAATATTCCGTAATTGTGATATGACACACTACACGAGAGATTGCTGAGATACCGAAAATATCAAGACTACCGTCCATGAGCATTTGATGCAGTTTTGCGTTTGATTTTAACCTAAAAATAAGGAATGACTTTCCGGGTAATCCAAAATTTAAATAAAATATTGTACATTTAGTTAATTGGAACAGATCTATAATAACCGAGAGAGAAAACTTGTTTCAAAGTGGCACCTATAAATGACAAATGTGAAGACCTGAAAAGTACGTCGATCGATCTTTGTATTGATTGAAGGTTGAGGGAGAAGTCGAAGACGTCGTCCAAGGAAAATATAGATGGATGATGTGGGGGAGAAAGTTCGAGCGCTGGAAGTGCTGAGGGATCCTAACGACAACCCACAACTTTGGAGAGAGAGGACCCGAAAAGTCGACCCTACATAGTGAGATAGAGCTTGGAAGAAAAAGTGAGCAATTTTTGCTAATTGACAAGTTAACACAATAAATAATAAAATTCGTAATATACTCATATAATAATATTAAGGGTTAAGCTAATTTATACCCGTATATCAGTTCCGTTAAATATAAATATTATGAACTTAAATATACACTGAAAAAAATTTACATTTCTGTGGTACTTATAGATGAGATTAAAAATATGCTGAAAGTAGAGTAAGGGAAACAACTAACGGTATCATACGTTTTTACTTTCTCTTAATCCGTATAACAATATTTTATGCATACGAGTATAACAATATTTTACAATAAACTATTTCACTTTTTACATTTATCCCCACGACACGTGTCTCGACTGTCAGTACGAGTATATCCTCTTATCTCTACTGTCAGTATGTCAACTGTCAACTATAGCTGATAGGAGACGTGTTGTTTCGTTTTATTATGGAATGTTTATAATTTAATATCACGAGGTTATCAAGTTTCTTTTAAAACAAGGGATAATCCCGACAGAAAAAATGACATTTAGATGCTGTCTACGGAGAATCTTCTTCATAATACTCCACGGTGAAAGATAGGGCTAAATAGTTTCATTTAGGCAGATAATCGATTGAAGACGAACCTCATCAAAGCAAACCAGCAGAAGCACTCTCTTTAGAAACAGTTGTATAGTCCAAGAGTCAAAAATACTAAAATCAATAGAAAAACAAGCATGGTGGGTGCTTTCTAAAATCACACTTCTTCGAATTCTGCACGATCGTCTTAACATTAATAAGATGAGAGACAGATGGGTAACAAAACTCTTGAATTCTGTCCAAAGGCAACGACGTGTTGAATGAAGCAATTAATTTTTCATGATCTGCGATGGGAAAGAAAAAATTAAACTCAACTCTCACGTGGGATGAAATTATAGTTTTTTACCATAATTCTCTTTCGAAAAGAGACTCGATGGTGTGTCGCCGTCCGGAATCGCCATGTTCTAAAAAGCCAAACCCAAAAAATATGATGACAACACTTTTTTTGGGTTGTCAGGATAATTGACTTCAAAGAGAGAGAAACTTTACGGTTATTGGCGAGTATTATGCGTCATTAATGGACAAATTAAATAATAACATAGAGACAAAACGCCAAGGAAATGCAACTTGATGATTTCGTCAACCGTTAGGTTGCATAGGATGGAGAATCACTATGGACATTTGATAAACCCATTTAAACTCTCTTTTAACCCAAATAAAATGAATGTATCTTCACTCGAGTATTTCCGCGAATTTGTCGCAATGATTTGTAGGATTGTTTTTTTATAATTTATTGTTATCTTATTTAATGTTTTTTATAATTTTTTTTATTAAATATTCTTGAACTTAAGGTCTTTCTGGTCGAAAGCTTTTTGGTGTTGTTTAATATATTTGAAAGTGTTGTTTGAGATCTCGAAGATTGGCCGGACATGTGAAACCATTGAATGAAGAAAGACGAACAAAACAAATATACAGTGCAAATATGAATAAAAGACGTGGTAGAGGAAGACGAAATAAAATATGGTTGGAACAAATAATGATATTTTGAAAGAAGAAAATGTAAAAAATAAGCTAAATCGTTGGAGCTGTATGAGAAGGTTGTATGGATGTGGAAAAGGTAAAATGTGTATGTCGAGATATGAAAATCTAGTAATTTGTTCTCTCTGTCAAACCCAGCAGGGAAACGATGTGATGGTATGTTTGTATTTATTTTATTTCCAGGGTAAAAATTGTTACTGATTATTTTGAAACTACCTTAGAATTTAAGGGAGTTTCCTTAAGTCAAGGCAACGATATGCCTTTGACGTTTGTAAGTATGTGTGCAATATGTCTATCCCCATGAATATATTTCATATTATGTTTATAGATATACACACGAGTAGATGAGTCTCTGGCGTAAAGTGCAGGAAATGAGACGAGATAGCGAGGTACTAAATTCCTGCAAGGATTTTAGACGCTTTATGTCACAGATTTAGGAAACGATAAAAGCTTAGCGAGCTTTCGAAAATTGCCAAGTTAAAATACATTTAAGGCACTATTTATCAACGTGACGAAATATCGGCATTAAGATATTTATCAGCTTAATATCTTGGCTAAAGGAATATTTAGCCATGAGATAACTATGGTTAAAAAAATGTTAGGTTGATAAAAGATACTCTGATTTAATAATTCAGGGATTTATTAATAATTCAGTTCGTGGTTTCACAAAACTGTGTAGACGACCTTCGTAACCTAGTTGCTAAGACGCCTGATTTCCAGCCCGGGGGTTGCAAGTTCGACCCCCATTGTAACCCAGATTTATGAAAAAGGATTCCAGCCTGATTTTCACTTAAGGCCTCTTTAACATATTTCTGAATGGTTGAAACAAACCTTCACGTAACAATAAACTCGCTAGGTTGTACTGTATACAAAGCAATTTCAATACAGTACAACATGCATCTTTCAAGTTACATGGCGCCGTGTAAAAGTTTCTAAGCAGGAACCGTAGTTATTTCAGTTTAACATATAAAAAAATGTAGTGACCACATTGTGACATATCTTCTTAGTTATAACTTATAGCTCATGGCTGATCATCGTGGTTCCCTGATGATCTACGACTGGATACGTCACCTCTACTCCACTGAGTCCAGAGCCATGAGCAGTGCAACACTCAATGAGGAACTAGTCATTTCCTTGATTTAGTCACTTCCAGTTACAACCATCTTAAAATATCTTTCTTCATTTCTTATTTATCAAAATAAATTATGTGACAAACATTTTTAAAATTAGGGCGTTTAAAGTACAATCTTTAAATTTCTTTGAATGTCAACCTTCCATGCAGTGAAACTCTGGAATCAGTTACACACCATGTTAGACTGGCTTCGTCCTTGGCATGCTTTAAGAAGCGACTAAAAAAACTCTTAATTTCTAGTCAGTAAAATAACGTGTTTCATTCCTGATTTTTTTCCTTTCCTCTCCACCATCCCTTATTTTTCTTTGATTGATGATATCTCACTTTATATGAAAGGGAATGTTCGGGTGATTGTCCGTCTTTATGGGGTTTGTGGGTGTATGCTCACGTATTTGTTCGTGGATTTCATGGGGATAGATAGTCGGATGTTTTTTTGGATGTTTTTTTGCGACCATGTAACTTGCTTCATTTACTGTTGTCTGGTTAGTTGGAACATTGTGTTTGCCATAAAAGTGTTGAAATCAAGTTAACATTAAGATTGTGTTTGCCATAAAGGTGTTAAATAAATAAATATACGAGTATCAGAGAACGAAATTACTTTTCAGATAACATCTTGTAATACAGAACAGGACAGTAAAATACAGTATAATTCAGAACATTACAATGCCGTACAATACAGAACATATCAGTATAGTATTATCCACTACACAGCAATAACACACAATAGATATTGTGATGGACAATGATGTGATTTATTTACAATATGTTGGGTAAATTTTGTATTATTCTGTAAAAAAGTCATTTCTACTGTGTAATTTCATGTTGATATCTCGTTAATTCTTAGTATTTTTCATTTTGTTATTTTCAGTGATAGCGTACACCAGTCAACAGGAAAACATTTCAGTAAAATTGTGCAATTCCATTGAGCTACAAGATAAAACCAGACATGAAAAGCTAAATAAACAGATCATTTTCAGGGATTTCTGGAGTAAATCATTTCTTATGAAATTTGACACCATTTCCAAAATTGATTATTCCCGATCGTTGTTGATAGAGGAAATTTGTATTGAGCAATAGGCTCTCTGCAAACACTAAATTTATTTACAAAAGATGTGAAAAAAGAAAATAAGCTGAAATACATCAAACTCTTCTTACGGAATTGAGAAGGAGATGATGGATTGGAGTCAGAAATTCAAACAGATTATAGTAAAAGATATATTTACATTCTGTTACATAGTTTGATAAGGCTTACATGTAAAGGGTGTTTCGGAAAAATTAATGTAAGCTCTTTCAAAGTTCGTTGATTATGAAGTCCGAGTTGAGCAAAAACGCTAATTTCCTTGTTGAGATAGGCAGACAGGACAGAACGACAAGTTTTCTTATCACGAGATACTTCCTTCACCTCTTCCACATACATAAATCGTCTCGTACAACTCTTTCTAGTTCTCTTACTCCTTAACTTTCCTTCTTCCAAAATTTCATTAATTTGATTCAAGCATACTCATATTGGTCTTCGTCAACCACTCACATTTGCACTGTATAATTCTTTTGTAAGTATTTCTTCATTTGTTTATTCTATATTTAGGCTATGCTTGCAGTTATATAATATTTTTAATGTCTGAAATGAGTGGCAGTCGAGGAAGAGGTAAACTGAAGAAAGAGTGAAATGAGAAAATTTGAGAAGTTTTAATTGAAAGAAAGGTAAGATGTTTGAAAAACAGAAGAACATGTATGACGAGATTTATGGATGTGTGCGAGGCGAGAACTGTATGCATGGAAACAAAGACGTGAAGATGCCTCTGCCTCTCTGCCTCATCCAAAAGGGATATGGAGTGATGGTATGTATACATTGTTGCACATTAACACATAAACATTGAATAGTGATATTCAACGAATAAAAATTAAATTATTATTATTATTATTTAACACTTTTATTGCAATACAATCTGGCGGGCTTCTTGCCAGGTGGCAATCTCTTTCAACCAACCAGACAAAAGTAAATGAAGCAAGTTACGTGGTCGCATAAATCATTCAAATGACTATCCATCCCCACGAGATCCATAAACATATACGCGAGAACATGCCCACGAACCCCACAAAGACGGACAATCACCCGAACATTATTTTTCATATAAAGTGAGATATCATCAATCATAAGGAAAGGAAAGGATGGTGGAGAGGAAAGGAAAAGAAAAATCAGGAATGAAACACGTTATTTTACTGACTAGAAATTAAGAGTTTGTTCAGTCGCTTCTTAAAGCATGCCAAGGACGGAGCGAGTCTTATAATGGTTTGTAACTGATTCCAGAGTCTCACTGCATGGACAGTAAAGGACGACGTAAAGAAAGAGGAGCGGTGAACTGGAAAGGCCAATAAACAATCTCTGTTTGAGCGTAGCGCTAATCCATGATTGGAAAGACGCTGAAAATTTTCGGCGAGATAAGAGGGTGCGGCGGGACAGTTATGGATATTATACAATAGAGACAGTATGTGAATTTGGCGTCTATTTCTAACATTCAACCAGTTCAATGCCTTCTGGTATGAAGTTATATGATCGTATTTTCTAGGTTGAAAATAAATCTTATACACGCACACATTTTGAAGACGCTGTAATTTGTCCAGCTGTTCCTCTGTAACATCCAAGTAACATACGTCCGCATAGTCCAGAATGGGAAAGAGCCGAGATTGTACGAGTAAAATTTTGGTTTTAGTTGGTAGGAATCTTTGCAACACTTTAAGGGAATGAAGGCTGAAGAAGATCCTTCGGCTTACCTCATTGATTTGATCTCGCCATGAGAGAGTGTTATCTATTAGCACTCCTAGGTTTTTAACAGTTTTATGTAATGGTATGATAGAGCCATCAAGTAATATTGGAGGAAGTAAGTCAGTGTTGAATTTACCGAGAAGCTGAGGGCTGCCAATGAGGATCGCTTGAGACTTCTTAGGATTTATGTGTAAGCCATGCTCCCCAGTCCACTCCGAGATCGATTGAAGGTCCGCATTTAAATTGTTCAAAGCCGCGTGAAAGAAATTTGGATCAAAGTGAATACGAGTATATATCTGCAGGTCATCCGCATAAATTAATTTATGATTAAAAATCCAAGCTGTTGAAATGAGACATCATGAGGAGTCAAGTGGACAAATTAATGTTAACATGTAAGAAATACTCAAATGAGAGATTCATTAACTGAATGTGTTAATAAACTCTTATCTAGGCAATATGGGTATGTGATATGGGCGAGTTAAAGGGGTATTAATAGAAGGTAAGTGACAGGGATCAAGTTAACTGGACCACTATTTAATGTACAACAACCGCGCTTTATCAAAAAGAGCAAAGATGATGATAATATATAGTTGCGTTATTACTCACCTTTACGTATGGAAATGAAACTTGGACTTGGGAAAAGTAAAGTAAGATTTATGCTGTAAAGATGCGTACATTAAAAAAAAGTGGAGTGTTATCAGAAATTAATGAATTGATAAAACGGATGTTTTAAGTAAGGTTACGAAGCTTTAAGATGTTTTAGACATATGGAGAGAATGAATGACTAAGCGAGTATACGAGTTAGAAGTGTAAGGTGTGAGTAGAAGATAAAGATCGAGGATTACGTGACTGGATCAAATGGACCAAATTTTAACTTATAAGGTAAAGTAAGAAATACGAATAATTGAAGATTCTACATGACGAGGTATATAAATGTGGAAGAAGCGAAAGATGTGTGCTTCGATAGAAAAGTTTGGAGGTTCTGCCTACCCCGTAAGAAACACAGCGTGTTGATATGTACGTATGTGTATAGTACCCGGCGGTAAGTAATACACATCGTTTGTAGAGCGTCGTCTCTGTCGCACGATGCGCTAACAGTCCGATATCGTAGTCGATGCGGTTAGCGCATCGTGCGACAGAGACGACGCTCTACAAACGATGTATATTACTTACCACCGGGTACTATACTCGTATGTAGATCGGTTGACTTAGACTTTTTGAACGCCAGGTAAACAGTTGTCAAAACAGATTATTTTGGTGACAATATATTTTCCATCTTGAAAATATTCCGACGTTTCTTTAGCATCGCAACTTTCACATTCCAAGCCAATATTGATTTCAAAACCAATCATCCTTTCTTTGAGCACTTTATTCTTGTATACATTTTTGATAAAATAAATAAAACACTTATTTATTATTTTGTATTCACCACTGTTTCATTTGAGTTCACTACCGGTTTCAAAGACCTCCGTCTTCCTCGTCAGGTGAAGTTGAACTAAATTATGTCTAAAAAAAGACGGAGTTCTTTGAAACCGGTAGTGAACTCAAATAAAACAGTAGTAAATACAAAATAAAAAATAAACATTCTGTTTATTTTATTAAAAAATTATAAACATGACACCACAAAGGGAAAAAAACGTCTTTCTAAGATTCAATAAGAAAACCGTGACGACCTCCGTGGCTCAGTTGGTAAGTCGTTGGTTTTTCAACTGGGGATTGCAGGTTTAATTCCCTTTGGCAGCCAATTTCTATTAGGTTTCCAATCTGGTTTCCATTAAGCGCCTTTTTGACATCTTTCTTATTGGTTTTTAGATATTGCTACATGACAATAAAACCACCAGGCTATATTGTATACATCGGAAGTGTAATACAATGTGTTCTTAATATAAAAATATGTACTATTCACCAAACTATTATAACATATTGTAATTTATTTTTAACAAACACTGTTTATTCCACTTTTTTATGACGGTATAACCCTACCGGTGGAATAAAATAGTGGAATAAACAGTGTTTGTTAAAAATAAATTACAATGTCTTTAAACCTCCACAACGTTAATGCCTTAACTATAAACAACATATTATAACATACAAGTACATATTTCTGCTTGAGATGTTCAGGTAGATATATAAGTGTTATAGCTAAAATAAAGAGTCTACTTCCCTCGAATAACACAGGCATTTTTTCCGCCTAGTATTCGGGGTTGTGAGAAGAGGAAAACAAGCTTTCAAAAAGAGGAAAAAAATGCCTGTGTGCTCCGATTATTTCACTTTGGTATTCCATCAGATTCAGTACAGCGGTGTGGCCGATGGGTTTGCTGGTGTGCAACGGTTCACTCAGGAAAATAAACTTAACGGCACAGCTTCGCTTTCCAATTGAATTGAAGTAGAAATGGCAAAGGAATTCTCGACTGCGAGGCCTAACAACGATCGTTAGTAAAGAGTCTAAAAGAAAACTTTCAAGAGAAAGATATTAAAATTCCTCAGGCCGCTTTAAACAGATGTTACCTGCAGTTCGTCATTTCTCGTATAACACTCATCAATATTTCTGAATTGGTAATATATACAAATTGAATAGCGTGGCCAAGAGACACTATTGTAAATCAAACCCGAAACTCCCGAATGAAGTTAAGCCACAGAGTTCGTCACTAGACCACAGAGGTTACGTTTTGTAAGAAAGTTTTACAAAATGCATTTCGTATTTATCATTCGAAAATTATATTTGCAGTCTTTGAACAACATTGAGATTAAGATAAAAAATATACATTTCATCATCTCATCATCATTCATGCATCATTTCATCGTTTATATCATTAGTAATTTTATTCCTCATATGGAAATGAATTAATCTATGAAAAAAAATTCATTTACAAAAATGTATATAAAATATGTAGCTCTTTGATCCAAAAAGTTAACATATTGTTTTTATATGATTCAACTAAACATAACATATATTTTCCTATTCTCTAATTTTATATTTAACTATTCTCATATTTATTTTCAAATCATCCTATAAACTTTTATCTGATTCAACCAAAGATCACCTATATTTTCATATTCCCTAATATTATAATATATTATATTTAACTATTCTCATATTTATTTTCAAATCATCCTGTAAACTTTTATCTGGTTCAACCGAAGATCACGTATATTTTCCTTTTACCTAATATTATATTTAACTATTCTCATATTTATTTTCAAACCATCCTGTAAACTTCCCTAGCTCTATCGGTCTGTTTAGTTCATTTTCAAAGAGATTTATTTTGTTGCTCTTTTACCCATTCGATTGAAGAACACCTGAGCCCAGATGCTGTGAGAAAGACCGATGGAGATGAGATTGCAGGATGAAGATATATTTAGTGCCAACGTGGAGAGAGCTTTTTAATAAATAATCGGTATACGTGCGCAAAATAAAATTACGAAAGTGTCGGGAAAGCTTGGAAGATATTCCGTGGTAGTTTTTTATACATGAGAAAATATACTATAAAAATCTTTCTTCTACGCCCATCGTAGATGAGGTTATTTAATTGGATTTTTTCCTTCTCTTTTCAAGTTTTTTTTAATTAAAGCTTCAAATAAGTAGAAAAGGAAACACATACTCTGGCATTAAATTCAGGCTTTTTTTTATTACATTTTTGTTAGGAATTCCAGTGACATTTCGAAACAAACTTGCATTATCGACAATAAATACGAGTATATGTTTGCGGTGCCTCAGTCATAAATAGTTCGAGTCACCTCACTCATACACGGGTTGACTTCAGTGAATGAATTTTCAGATGTCGATACTTTCCATTTATAAGGGAGAGTCTAAGCTCCTTAATAGCCTTATGGTAGTTTTATTACTGCCTTTTTCTTAGGAAAAAAATTAACATCTAATGTCCTTAAAGGTATCGAAAAAAAACGCAGCTTGTTTTTCGATACCTTTAAGGATACCTTCAAGGCTCTATAACCAACGCGACATAATACAAATGTGCTTTAAACCAATCTCAAATAAATATTTTTTGAATTTCTGCAAATTCTTATTTCGGTTCTAGTTAACGTACTACTAAGAGTAGAGGTAATATATAATATGTTAACTGTTCATTGCCGGACTATGCGGATGGGAATGGCCGGCGTAGTATGATACTTGTTTATACACGTTCTTACATGTTCAGGTCAAAAGCTTATGTACTTGAGTGGTAGCATATTGCGATGGTGGATGAAATAAATCAAGATAAGATAAGCTCGTGCTTAATATAATATATTACACATATATGTATGTATCATGCAGAATATTACATGCGATTAACTACAATAAATATAATTATTTTGCTTTTCACGTTTTACATACACTATACAGACGATATTTGGAGACAATATTGGTACTTTTTGCCTTAAAAATCAACAAAATAGGCACGTAGCTCGCTATTCGTCGTCTTACATATCTGTGCTACACCTGAAAAAAAAAACGAACTCTTAACCAGACTCGTACCCATGTTTTTTTTTATTTTAGTGCTATTGCAAATCGAATCTGAAACCTCTGGATGAAAACTTGCGTATTATCAACTAGGCCACAGGAGTCGTGCTGAGTTGATGAAATAAAATTTAAAAGTGGAAAATAAAAGTATTTGGTAATAAAATCACACTTTTTCAAATTAAAGTTTCTTGTAGAAGACAGCGCTGGTTTTATTTAAATGAAGCTAAACATTTTGTTAGAAAAAAAAAATATTAGTCGAATTACCTTAGCGATAGAAACTTTTCTCATTTTAATAAAATCGCAAAGATTCTACCAGATGCTGCAACATTTATTAATCTGGAGATCCTTAAAGGGAATGAGGTACTCGTATTTCACCTGATATTTGTATCTATCCAGTTGTGGTTTCCTCCAACTGGCGGTCCGACCACGCTTCTAGACTTGGAAGTCCGAAGCGGTGGGTATGCTCGACACCCATCTGAATACCAAAACCATATTGGGGAAACCATAAATTAAACATTATCTGAAGTACGAAGCGTTGCCATTGTTATAATACTACACTCGTATATACCGATGTTATATTTATTATTTCTGATTTTTATTATGCTTTAAACATGATTTGAATATTAAATATAACATTGATTAGCTTTTAATGTTTTTTTTCTTCTTTTTGTTTCAATATTTTAGGATTTTAAAATATGAATGTGTAACATAACTGTTAATTATGAACATGTTGAGTTTTGTCCATTTTTGCTTTAAAATTGTTTATTGATATTTTATTCTTGATTAGGATTTCGATTCGTAATGAGGTGAGGATTACTGTATTTCTCTATATGTATTGAGCGGATAAATTATGCGATTTTTTTTTGTTTTTTCTAAATATATTTTATATGCGTTGTTTTTTTAGTGTTTTTTGTATGTGGGATTAAGCCCTGAGCTTTGGCATGCTGCGTATTTGCCTTTATGGTAGTATACTATATGTGTGCTTCATATGATTATAATTGTGTATGAATCATGTTAATGATTTAATGGTTATACTTTGTAACATATTGTGTTGATGCGCACTTTGTAACATATTGTGTTGATACGTTTTTGAATTTAAAATATTTATTTATTTTATTTTAATGGTCAAAATCGACTGTACGTTGTAAGAATATAAATCAAAATAAAACAAAACATCTATTAGGTGTTAACATAAGTTGTGTCCGTTTTTTTCCAAATTAAAAATGAGCACCAAAAGTAAAACAAAATGGTAAATGTTATACGTCATTCGAAAGAAAATTTTCTGGTCTACAAGATATTGTGTTTGCTTTTACGTTAATACATTATTTTATATGATTACAAGCCATCAAAATGGAATGTCAAATATACGAAAGTGAGCATTTTCGACAATTCCTTCTGTTAGCGTTCAATTGTCGAACGTTGATTTTTGTTGTTTTCACTCAAAACACGTAGGACCCAAGCGCCGAACTTCTGGACTTTTCCCATTGATTTAAGATGGCGGTATACAGTCGTGTAACTACAATTCATCTGCTCAGCCAATTCTACGGTGGTTTGAAGGGGATCTTCATGAATAATATGGTTTAAGCAGTCCTCATCGAAATCCACTGGTCGTCCGGAACGCTCCATGTCTTTCATGTCGAAATTACCATCATTGAAACGAAAAAACCACCGACAAGCAGTCCTTTTATTCATAGCATCTTCACCGTACACTTCGCAAATATCACGAGCAGCTTTGGCAGCTTTATTCCCTCGATTGAACGCGAACAGAAGGAGGTGTCGAAAATGCTCACTTTCGTCTACTTGACATTCCATTTTGAAGGCCTGTAATCAAATAAAATAATACAAGTAACGTAAAACCAAACACAATATCTTGTAGAGCAGCAAATTTCCTTTCGAATGACGACCTTTACCATTTTGTTTTACTTTTCGTGCTCATTTTTAATTTGAAAAAAAAACGGACAAAACTTATGTTAACACCCAATATATAAAATAAAGAATATTGTACAAATGTATATAATTTTCCTAATAATATACCAATCACAAGATGTTGATATATATGTAAAAACAATTACGCAATTATTTAATAATCACTATTGTTAAAAGCTAGATATTTCGTAATGTTTAAAAAAAATCTTATCCCTCCCAAACATTTCTCGCGTTAATGTGGCCACTTGTAAAAAGAATACCTTAGGAAGAACCGATACACTATTGATATATTCTATCAAAGGAATAAATAAGTTGGCTTATCTAAACTATAATACACTTATCAACTAACTCACTTTTTATGATTGATGTACTATGTAAGGATAAAAAAGAAAAAAAACTGTAATATTTTTCGACCAATTTACATTAATATTTTTTTAATATATTGTTAAATGGTGTTGAACGAAAATACTTTTTAGATCATCAGAAATGAAAAATTTGCAATGTGTAAAAAATACTCAGCGTACCGAAGTAAAACGATCGGAGCACACCGGCATGTTTATCCCTTTTTTTGAAAGAATAGATATGGTCGAAGTCAAAGTTGTCCTTATACCCCCGAATACTAGGCGGAAAAATAGTCTGTGTCATTCGAGGGGAGTAGCACAGCGTGGGGTACGAACCGGCGACCTTCCGCACGGAAGTCCAGTGTGTTACCGTGCGATCATGCACCTTATTTTATTATATGCATTACATATATACGTACAGTACCCGGCGGTAAGTATTACACATCGGGCTTAAGAAAGAGACTGTCGGTCATAATCGGCTAGCTTCGGTTTTCTAGAGCGTCGTCTCTGTCATTCATACATGTGTTCCGTCGCGAGACTGTTAGCGCATCGTGCGACAGAGACGTCGCTCTACAAAGCCGAAGTTAGCTGATTATGACCGACAGTCTCTTTCTTAAGCCCGATGTGTATTACTTACCGCCGGGTGTACATCCATGCTATCACGGCTTATCCCTGTTGGAGTAAGAAGAGAGGAGAGAGCGTCAGATTTGCATATCACAACACACATCTTTCACCTCTTCTTCATCTATAAACCTTCTCATACAACTTCTACAAATTTTCTGATGTTTTAAATTTCCTGCTTTTAAAATATCATACCTACAAAACTTTCCTTCTTCATCTATCATGTCTTCCACCCACATTTGCGCTGTAAATTTGATTTGATAGTTTTTCTTCATACATGCGTTCCACATGCTAAAACCATCTCAGAATGATCTTATTCATATTCATCCCTTATCATTTCATTCTTTTTTCTATCATACTTTGTCACCTCATGTATTATTTTAAGTGCACAGATCAAGTTGGTACTTAAAGACTATTGTGGACTTTCATCATCTTGGCAGATTATATATTTTATGATATTCATTTTTATTTAGAACATCTTTCTTTTAATTTTCTTGAGTTTAAATTTTATCAAAACGAATAATTGCTTTGGCAGGGACTTAAATTAATTACTTAATGGCGCCGAATAAATACATTGATTCATAGATTGATGATACGAAAAGTGTGATATTTTTTAATGCATCTAGGCTATAGAAGATTAAGATATTAGTTGAACCACCTTCAACTTTATTCATTATTTTATATCTCAATGCGAAACCAGAAAGAAAACGTCCTTAGGGTCATCTAAAACAGAGACTAGGGAAATTCAAAAAAGGTTATGCATACACGATTTGGGTAAGAAAGATGTCGTGATATGTTTTGAATTTTCTTTGTAAACAATAATAAAATAATATAAAGAGATCTTATGAGCAGGTCCTGATAAAAAAAATAGATTGTCCTGAAAATGATATCGTTTTTTTAAGTCCATTTTTTTCAGATCCATTTATATTTGTGACGTAAACCGAAGAATAAAAATAAAGGAAAAAGCGAGACAAGCTTTCTATCTTGATCAGATCATCAAAGATATCTTCCTCATATACCATATGTATCCTGAAGGAAAAATTCCTCGCATAAATAAACTTTGGGTTTCATACATGAGTCATTACTGGGGAAAGTATGTCAGTTAATTATGTGTATGCGTACTTTGCTTTAAAAGGTTTCGGGTTTTGTCGGATATGGTGGTAGTTCGCTTTTTATGATATTGAATCAGGATTGTTTCACAAAATCTTTATATTAACACTGTATGCCGATCCCGTATTTTGAAGTAGTAAACTAGATTTGCATTGAGTCCCGGTCCCGTGTTTTCACGTGATCGATACCTAATTGTTTTCACGTGATCGATACCTTTTGATAGCTTCTGTATTTAATGTATTATCTGCAATTTATGTGTTTTAGAAATGTTATTTAAATATAATCTGTACATACTATGTTGCTATCAATTAACCTATTATTTAATTACTAGAAAATAGCTAATATTTTTGTAAATAATTTAACCTTGATAAGATAGTTTCCTAATCTCTAATATGGACCCTAGGTAAAGAAATATACATGAATTGATTTATGATGGAGATTCTGATGTCACGTCATCAGTGTGCAGTGAAGTGTTAGAGCTTGAAGTTTTTGACATATGAATCTAGCTAGAGATCAACTACAGTCTCGGAGTCCAAATAAAATAAAGAATTTGCAGGATCTTCCAAACAGGATATCGTAAAACGTGTATATTATTTATAGTTAAGGCATTAACATTGTGGAGGTGTAAAGAAATTGTAATTTGTTTTATCAAACACTGTTTATTCTTGTTTGTGCTCCCTGATGATGAGGTGAAAGCCTTGAAACCGGTAGGGTTATACCGTTACAAAAAGTGGAATAAACAGTGTCTGATAAAACAAATTACGTGTCTAAATATGTGTTGATATGTATGTATTATGAAGTGCATGGCCGCGCGGTAACGCATTGGACTTCCGTGAGGATGGTCGACAGTTCAAACCCCGCCATGTGCTACTCCCTTTGAATGATACATGCATTTTTTCCGCTCATATCTATTCTTTCAAATAAAAAAGGAAAATATGATCGTCTCAATTCCATTTGCCATCGGAGCCAGTACAGCGGTGTGGCCGGTGAGTTTGTTGTTGTGCAACGCCTCACTCACTTAAAAAAAAAACTCCACGGCACATATTCGCTTTCCAGCTGAATTGACGTTGGAATGGCGAAGGAATCCTCGACTACGTATATATTTCATTAACTGAAAAAAAAAACAAGGCAATGCATGTGCTAAGCACAAGAAAAATAAGTGAGACCTGATGTACTATATATGCAATAAGTGTGATGTAGATCTCTAAAAAAGTGAGACCTGAGAAAAATACGTGAGACCTGATGTACTATATATGCAATAAGTGTGATGTAGCTCTCTAAAAAAGTGAGACATGAGAAAAATAAGTGAGACCTGATGTTATATATATGCAATAAGTGTGATGTAGCTCTCTAAAAAAGTGAGACCTGAGAAAAATAAGTGAGACCTGAGAAAAATAAGTGAGACCTGATGTACTATATATGCAATGAGTGTGATGTAGATCTCTAAAAAAGTGAGACCTGAGAAAAATAAGTGAGACCTGATGTACAATACTATATATGCAATAAGTGTGATGTAGCTCTCTAAAAAAAGAAATGTTGGCAGAATTCTTATAATCAAACTAAAATATTTCAGTATTTTAAATAAATATATCAAGTTTCATTGCGATATTTTTAATATTAACTTAGATACCTATAGTAATTTTAGAACACCCTTCACAAAAATAAGAATTTGTCAAAAACGAACTAGACTCTAGAAAAGGTTGTATGCCAGCGTTATTCGGTTCGCATCCACTTATGACAAAGTTGACTACGAACAAGCCCTGACGATGAAACTGCAACGTTTTCAAAACGTCTGCATTATAAGCCAAACCACACTGTAAAAAACTCCGAAAAGCCTTATCCAACTGATGTTGCTTTTGAATTTGATCTAAAATCATGAAATGCTTTACGAATCATCCAATAACTAGGCGACCTACTTTCTAATGATACGCTTGACGATGATAAGCATCTATAATAGTATTTAGGTTATATTTGAGAACAAATAAAGTGTATTGTGCCTGGTTCGAGGATTTCATACAATCAAAAAAACGAAATGATTAAAAAGAATCTTATTGTTTTTGTTTTAACCTGTTGAGATCCGAATTTGTGCATAGCACCAATTCACATCGAATTTAAGGAATTCTTGAAAATGGCGAGATAAGAAGTACGGCGAAACAGACATGATAATAAATTATATCATCGGATTGTCATTAAATTTATTTTGTGCTAAACTGAATTCAAGAATGATTAATATTCACAAATTACCTGAGGAAGTTAGGCATATGTTGGATGCATTATGTAAGAGAGTGTACCAATATATAAAAAGAAAAAAATACATTTAACACTCAAACATTCTACCTAGTAATGTCAAAAAAATTAGATAAGGATGAATAACGCCGTTTATTTTACAAAAACAAAATCTCTAATTCAATAGCTCAAAAACTTCCAAAACCAGCAAATTACATAAATAATAAATAATACAGTACATATCACTAACTTATTTATACGAGTATACCACTCCATTTCAATCGAATGACAACTTGAGATTTATATAATATTAGCTCAGAAAAATGTAATTGTGATGTTATTGAAGCTTCCTTTCAGCAAGTCTTTTTCCGAGAAGCTAACGGGGAACAGCGGACAAGCCAGCAGGCGCGACACTGATTTAATGTCACCACATATGCATATTGGTGGATCCTGTGTGCCTATCCTCCATCGGACGAGATTTTTTCGATTTACCCACGTGGGTGCGAAGGCGACTAAAACATTTCCAAACGGTCCATGGAAGGTGGTGTGGCTGCATCCATGTTTGCAGGTTTTTAATTCCAGATCTCTAATAATCTATGCACTCTCTATCCCGAGAACTTTCGAGAGGGTTGTCACTAAAATGTCTGCAAGACATCAGTCTAGGATGCGTTGGTATTAGGACATAATATATAATGTATTTGGGATCACTTAGTTGTTTATGTTTCTCCCTCCAGCATGCAATATTGCAGCGGATACCTGGTGATGATATCCCAGCAAGTATGTCAGTCAACCGATTCCATTGCAGTTCATCTGAGACATCCAGTAATCATGCGTTGATTTATTTGTATTATGAAAGAAACATGACAGATGTCTTTAAAATTAGGCGTTGGAGGCGGATATCTTTATCCTGTGAACCGTAAGCCAACGTATCTATCATCCAAGAATTAACAACTACCGAAATACTTTCATTAACGTGCAGGAAAAGAATTATATTATGCTATTTTGGGCTTTTGGCATATTTACCCCACATTATAAAACTCCTTGTGCGTCCCATATCTTTCAGCATCTTTTCAACTGCGCTGAGAACCTAGATGGGTCAATATTTTTTTGCACTTATGCGGAATCCTTTTTATAGAGAATTACCACCGTTACCAAGCGCTAGGTTTTCAACAAACATAGAAAAGTATTTTCTACCAAATCAGTTCCATGGGCCACCGTTTGTGAGATATTGTGAGGAAGGTCACATCATATCCAGCAGTTTTCCTAAATTTCCTGTTTGTGTTCTTAACCACAATCGTTACTTTATCCTGACTAATTTCATTCGTTTTTTTTCATCAGTACTTGTATCCATTACAATATTGCATTCGTCATTTACACTTCTATATTTCCCATGCAGATATTTAAAAAAAATAGATTTCTTATAATGTCTTAAAATAAGTGTGAAATATATAGGAGTATGTTTAATTTTTTTAAATTATTTTTCGTTTATAAAAGTAGTATGTCAATAGGTTAAAATACCCACCAATCAAAGAACTCGTGCATGAGTCGTAAATACGACCCATTGTTTGTATCAAATGCTTTGTGTCAGCAAAACCGTCAAGGGTTTTTCCAGGCTGATATAAATAACAATATAAATGGGTTATTAAATAAATAGCGCACGGATGCAGATGCGATAAATGTCCAGATTAAAGAAACGAAGATATGAATTGGGTACTGTTTCAATGAAAAAATTATGGTAAAAACCCTGGAAACCATATCACTCGCAAATACGCATTTATTATTAACAAAAAATAATATTATTACAGGAAATGTGATATTATTACAGGAAATGTGATATTATTACAGGAAATATGATATTATCGTATGTCCTATGAAAATATAAATCGGGTATTTTATTAAGGTAACATCATATTACGCCATTTTCTGATCTATATTGCGTTATGGTAATGAAAACTTGTAAATATATTTCGGTTTCTTATCCTCTTTTCTTGTCTAAAATATATTTTGTGAACTTTTAATTTCTTTATCCTCAGTTTTGTTGTTCGTGTCTCCCTAATTATTTACCTATAGATCTAAACTGATGATTTGCCTCCACTATTTTCAGCCCTGATCCATTATTTAATGTCCACGTCTCCACTTTATTTAGTTATATGAAAAAAGTCAACAAACGGACTTCATTGTTAAGAATAACAGACCAATTTTTCATATCTTTATAAGTTAGGTTACCGCACAATAAAGAATAATAGACCGAATTTTCATGTTTTTATAAGAAAAGTTTCCGCAAAATTAGGAATAAAAGAGTGATTTTTAATATTTTTCTAAGTGAGGTTACCGCAGAATTAAAAATAATAGACTACTTTGGATGCCCATCTCCATCTGACTTGACGTACTCGTAAGTAGGTGAAAATATGATTGATGTATCTTGCAACAGTACATTAAAACCAAAATATATGTGGATGCCAGTAAAGATGAATAAATATCCTTCGCTGAGTGCTAAAGCTCGGCGAATTCTGGTTTCATTTGCGACGACTTACCTCTGCGATATCGGGTTTTCTTCGGTAGCTGTGATAAAAACTAAATATCGTTCAAAACTCAACGTGGAAAAGGAAATGAGGGTAGCTGTGTATTGTTTGATTCCAAGATTTGAGAAAATGCGTAGGAACAACGGGGTCAATCATCTCACTAATTGCAAATTTTTTTTACAGGGCCGTGAAACGAAAAAGTTTAGAAACCACTTGGTTAATTGATTATTTATAAACTCGGAAGTGATAAAATATCAGGATTAAGAACTTGTTGAAACAATCACTAACGTAGTTTATACATAAGTGCACTTGTAAACACAACAAGTTATCAAGTATTCCGCTTAAGTCCAAAGTGTGATAATGTGTTTGGCACCAACTGTCCTCGGAATACTAAAGAATTAAATAGACTGAATTGCAAATTCATGTCACTCGCTCGATACGCTTGTATACATGTTTAAGCAACATGATCTCCCACGTACTATATAAGTAGTAATTAAAATAAATATAACTATTTATTGGTTTCAACTTTTCAATTTATATCGGGAATTTTAAACGGCTTTTCTTATGTGATCTATGAAAAAACGAGCTCCAAACATATATTTATCAACATAAAAGTCGCCTTATTTTATTATTTATCTTTTTTTTGCTCTTTCTTTATGAACGTATAACAGTTTAATGAAATATACAATTTAACTGCACATAAGCTGCCTTATTTTTTTTAAATATCTTTTTTCGCTTTTTCTTTCTGAACATATATGTTAACTGTTTGAATAAATATAAATTTTTAACAGCGTAAAATATGCCTTAATTTTTTAAATTATATTTTTTTTTTGCTTTTTCTTTATGAAAATACGATTTTATTGGTTTAACTAAATATACTCGTATATTTTAACAGTATATAAGTTGACTTACTTTTTTAAATTACATTTTTTGCCTTTTTTGTAACAGTTTAAGTTAATACAGATTTTTAACAGCACATAACCTGCCTTCTATAATGATATTGACAATAATGAAAAAATGTGTTTTTACTAAAATTACTTTAAACAAACAATTTGTTTAGTTTAATATAAATATATTGTATTGAAATTGGATAAACGGTTTGTCTGAACACACTCTTTGAATATAAAAGGAAAAGAAATTTAGGGAAACTTCAAGAAAACCTTCCAAAAAAGCTTTTCGCCTCTATTGTGATCTGTAATTGTTCAAAGGACTACATTGTACACATAAAAAGTTTCCCCTTTATTATGTTTATTAGACTTTATTGTGAAGTTTTTTTCTTTAATACTAAACCTTAGACACGCTTTGTATATAGAAGAAAAACACTGTTTCAAGCTCAAAGAAGCTTTATCTTCTGAAGTAAATTAAGTCAAAGGAACTTTGGACAATATGCGGAGGATGAGGATGAACTACAGATAATAACTTGTGTGAAAGATGTATAGAAAATGATCTTCAATTCAAAGGACAATTTTATACAGCGCCGTTTAGAGAGCAAACTCTTCTCATGGGCGCTATATTTCTGGGTTCAAACTCACTTGGTTAAATAAATCACGTGTAAGAAAACAAATTATTTGACTGGATATTTTTAAACCGTAAAGATGTTCAAATAATCGATTTTATTAAATATAGCTTTTAAAACTTTAAGAGCCGAATTAAAGTGAAATTTTTTGAAAAATGTCAACTTTACTTATATTTACGAATACTTATTTAAAAAAAAAAACAAGTTATGATAATAATAGACAAACTAAAAAGAAACGTTTGTAGATCTTCGAATACGTGATAGTTACACATTCGGCTTGAGGTGGAGTGTAGTGTATGTGTTAAGTGTTCATATACACATATAATCATAAATTTTGATTAAGATTTCCCAAAAAGGGCTGTTTTCTAGTGATTCCTAATGCTACATACGGCACACATATATTAACACTTTGAGGCAGAAAAAGGTCGATTCTATCGAAATATTTCTCGAAAAAACGAATGTCAGCCAAAAATAAAGGTCATCAATTCATAAAATATTAGGTAATATAATAGTTTTATGACTATTGCAATAACAAAATACATTTAATGAATTACAAACACAAAGAACGACAAAATAAATGTATCCACCTTGCACGGATATCTAAGAACGACAAAATAAATGTATCCACCTTGCACGGATATCTCCTGTTAAACAAAGGGGGTCTGCTTCTAAGCTTATTCGTTAGGAAGAATATCAACAGGATTCTTTTTTTTTAGTAAGTAATATATGGTACAAATATTGGGCAAAACTGTCTTTCAGTTGGTTCAATATCTCTATACCACGCGTGACAGAGTGTTTAACCATGATATATTGTAAGTTGGTTTGTAGAACAGAGGGTGATTCCTTGCACGGCTATATTTATTAGGTACATATAAACTCAGTGCTTCTAGAATCGCGGGACAGTTAAAGCAGCCTTGAAAAACCTTTATTAGGAATATCGCAATGGATTCTTGCCTTTTTGTTTCGAGGCTTCTATAGTTACACACCGTGAGAAGTTCGGCATGGTGAGCATATTTTGGGTAATCGCCCTTTGTTCTGTACCATAGATATCTGATTTTTTTTTTGGATTTGCTCCATATTGTTTTTACATTTGAGCTGATGAGGAGCCCAAACTGTAGATGAATATTCTAATTTGGTTCTTATTAGATAATTATATAAGTTTCAAAGGATATCAGTTTTGTTAAATTATCTTGATATTGTCATTATAAAACCGAGTAGTTTGTAACAGTTCGATATCAAACGTAACACATGGTTAACGAACGTGAGTCCGACATCAAAGGTTACGCCCAAATCTTTGAATTCAGAAACTTTGTTTAATGCTACTGCTTGTATAGTATACTGATGGTGGATTGGTGAAAATGATTGACTATAGGATACACAGACACATTTATTTATGTTGAACAGGTTGAATTAAAAATAAACAGAGAAACTAAACAGGAGTTTTGACAATAATATATATTATGGCTAGTGAGTAGTTGAATTAACGACATCCATATAATTGTAACAGGATAGGAAAAGGTGTGCAGCATAGCGCCATTTTAAGCATCTTATAATCAATTGAATGAGCCATTGTTGGGTGCATTCCTTTCGACCATAATAATATAAATTTAATTGTACATCCTATTTGTATGCCTTTCACATTGAAGCAAAAGTGCTTATGTAAATGCAATAAACGCACCTACATACTAAAAATCTTTAAAGTAGTTTTTATACTTTGATCGGCATTGCCATTTTGCGTGATCCTGTGCTTCCTATGGTATGATCTCATGGAGTGGTCAGAGAAAATATCGTTTTCCTGATGACTCGACGCAGCTGTAAAGTGAGATCATATAACACCAATCCAGCTTTAACAGGAGTGAATCAGTTCCATAATAACCTAATTATTTATTGACCAATTTGAATAATTGTCCTGAATACGGAATGAAGAGATTAGGGACAAATGGGAATTTAAAGCTGTTGTATTAAGTAGGATAAAATGAAGCACTCTGATGTGACTTGGGCGGGCATGTATAATAAAAGAAAAAAAAATAAAGAAAGACTAACAAAATACATATACAGTGCAAATGTGGAAGCCGTGGTAGAGAAGGACTAAGAAAAATATGGTTGGATCAAGTGAATGATATTTTGAAAGAAGGAAATTTTAAGTCAGAGAAATCGTAGAAGGTGTATGGATAAAGGATAGGCGAAAGTGTGTGTGGTGATAGGAAAGTCTGGCACTCTCTCTTCTCTATCTACTTCACTAGGGAAATAGTGTGATGGTATGTATCTGAATAATTTTATTGCCTAGGCATATTTTATCTACTCGTAAAATATATTTTGTGGCACTTCTCTAATATCTGGCAAGCAGCTGTAACTCAACTCACTATAGACATGTTCATTGTCGACCATATGATACCGCGTGGTAACATATAAGGCTAACCCATGCGATGGAACGTGGCGAACTACAGTAACTTAGCATCTGAAATTGAGACTAGAGCTTGTGACGTAAAAACTCCCGAAAAACATGTCAACCTTATTTCTTCATACAAACGCAATACAATTGTGAGCATTCAAACTCGCGATGTATATTATAGTGATTACGTATATATTTTTTACTGAATGGAGTGCATTAATTGGCTTCTTTTTTGCATTAATCTTGTCAATTCAATTTATTGCAGATTGTTTAGCGTGCGATCAAATAAGTGTTTTTATTTTTAACAAATAGTAGGCATTTTTCATTTTATTTATCTACACATAAAATAACATGCCAATGCAAGCACTTTTAGCCAAAAACGCAACACATTGACTATGGATGTATTTCGTTACTAATCAATTTGGATGTATGTATATACATTGTAGTTGTATTTACTGACAATCCATACAAGCCATTGATCATGAAAAAATTGTAAGCGTTCGAATAAATAAAAAAATTACTCCGAAGGTTTTTGCAAAGTATAAACATTTGTTAAATAAAACACATGTCTGCCTTTTATATTTTAATTCCTGATATATAATAATAATAATTATGCGTGTTTTCTCTAACAGTGGTAATACTTATTAAACCCTTTTTTTGTAGAAAGAAAACAAAATATCTAAGGAGATCTTTGTTGTTTTAAGGAACACATTTTTTTTATCATAAAAAACTTCAGCGAGTTAAATCTATTTCGTTATTAAGTAAGAGCATTACTTTTTGTTGAAAGAGAGTTAGTTGTAAGACTTATTCTTACTACAAAACCTTTTTTTTTTGAGTAAATTCATTGATACGTAGATAATATTATTATTATATTAAAAACCAACATCATTCGAATACTTGTGAGTTTAAAACTGTCAAAGAAACATGTAAAACAAGATTAAGATATAAATCATGTAAAATAAGCATTAAGACAATTAATAGGAACTTTAAAACATTTATACACTACTAGGAGCAAGGGCTCTTTCAACAATGCCTCGGGTTTTCTAAACAACCTTCTGACCATCTTGCGTCATCACTTAATCGTAATGAACTTGATATATGTTCGAGCATCAAACACAGCATTACCGGTGCCAAAAGTCTGATGGGCAGCAGTATTTTGAATCATTATTAATATGCTGGTAAATATATCTCTCTTTCAGACCTCATTCCACTCGATTATATGAGTAACTCCTGGGTTAACATCTTTTTCTATTTTTTTAAACAATTATATTATTGGTTGGTAGAGATAACAAAATGTCAGTTAGTGCTTTTGTAGAATTCAAGTGTGATAAATTTGTTTTATCTTTTTATATGATAAGAAAAAAATAGAACAACAAAAGTGTAAAGAGATATACTTAATAATCAAATAAAAACATTTTCCCCATCATGCTTAATGTTTATGCATATAACGTGAACCTGCCGGCCGAATAAATAGGAATTCATATTATTATAACATAAATCAACCAGTTTATTGCTTGGGTCGATTATAATACTCTCGTATCCTAGAGGAACATTGAAACGAATTCTAGAGATATATGTTATGGTATTTACATTTTTTTGGTTTTAAAAAAAATCAGAATCAAGAAAAAACGCAGTGCTTTTGAGATAATATTTTTTTAACAGCTCGATATAAGCAACTTAGTAACCTATTATTATAGAAAATGCATTATTATAGAAAGGCTATGAAATGAATATTATGCAGTCCCTCACTGTTTCAAAATCCTGTTCAACAACAAATGCTTTTAATTCCTGATTTTATCTACAAAGCCAAGGGCATCATTCATTAAAGCTAATACAGAGCAAAAATAACTCGAAAATATTTTCAACATAATCAAAATGCTTTTAAAGGAATCTGGTTTCAAACTTGTAAGTTGCTCTGGAATGTCTCCTTTAGAAATCAATTTAGATACGTTTATAAATAGGTCTTGGAAACGGCAATATCGTGATACAATTCTCTGGTTTAATATATATTTTAAAAACATCTGCTGAAATTGACATTTGATGTCAACTCCCAACGTCAGTTATTTTAATGTTACGGTCTGGAAATCACGTAAGCGGTTTGTACTCGTATATTGTGCGAAACGAATAAATCAACACGGCCAGTTGAGTCGCATATTTGCAAAATCCCTTGAAAAGATTATATTTTTTATACGAGGACATAAATAAGAACGTTTTTACTGTACTGTAAATTTATGCTTTTTTTTTCATTAAACAAATTTTAACATTAAAAAACATTCTAAACCAAGGATTCATTCGGGATAGATGTTACCACGTATGAGAGCTTTTTTATGATGAATGAACGACATGTACAGAGCCGCGTTGTACTAAAATAGAACCGTAAGATCGATGAAGACCAAGGCTGGAAAAATGTATGAGTTGATGTAGAATGTAGAATAGGCGAAATATATGCATCTCGCAAGGAAAGTCTGGCACTTTCTCCTCTCAGCCTACGCCAAAAGGAAAACGGCGTGATGGTATATATGTAACATGTAAAAATATACAATCGATCTATACGTGAAAAATTGGAAAAGAATAAAAAAAATATAGAGCTATACTTGTATTTTCAAAACATCAATATAACATTCATATTGTTTCAAGTCAAATTTTACGAGTACCCTGGAGAAAAAAAGACAGAATGTCCTTCCATTCTTGAAAACTAAAAGTAAATCATCTTTTTATGGAATATTTTGATATTGAAAGATATTTTAAACATTCTTACTTTTTCATTGATAAATATTTCATTCAAACATTGAAAAATATTTTTTAAATGTGTAAATATATTTACGAGTATATCGCGTTTAAAAAGGGAATTTCGATGAAAATGAATATGGTGCCATATGTCCTCGGGATAAAGTTGTGTATTAATAAATTATTATTGTATTTTATTATACTTTCGTTATATACGTTATATACATCTGTTGAACAGTTATTTCCCAAAAATCTCTCCGCTCTTGGCCGAAATTGTCCCGTGCCTCCCTCACCCCCCAGCTTCCAACCGTTGAAGCATGTATATCGGTACCAGTTCGAACAGCATTTAGTCTTGTTTGCGCTCCCCTGAAGATGGGGGGAAAGCCTTGAAACCGGTAGGGTTATACCGTCACAAAAAATTGGAATAAACAGTGTTTGATAAAAATAAATTACAATGATTTTTTTGTTGTTGTAGATTTAACCGTTGAGAAATGATGGCTGAAACTAGACTAAGTCTTGATCAAAGAAAGTTTAAGAGCTACTGGAAGTACGAAAATGTGGTAGAATCACAAAGACCGAGAAGTCTGCCGAACTGGTGTTCTGGAATTTTGACGATACGTTTCCAACGCCCTTTCTTTCGTGGCAGCGTTCGTTGATGTTCTTGGACTACCGGAACGTTGTTTATGGACATTCTGAACAGTTCCACCTGCTTCAAACTTATCTATAATTCGTCTGATAGTAAGTCTAGTAGGCGGATCAGTTTGAAAATGGTCATCAGTTTGAAAACAGGCGCTATGTATAAAAAATACATTTATGTAGTTTATTGTGAACGTTGAAAGGGAACTGTATGTTAATAAATACAGACTTTATAATCATTCTGATTGTGGATCCTGTTAATAATTAAAATTGTGGATCCTGTATATATGGTATAGTACAACGTGACGGATTTCAATAAACTAAAAAGACGTTAATGTGATAAGTGGAAATCAGACTTGATTTTTTTTTAAAGTCTGGATTCTAATGGGAATCGAACACGCAACCCCGGGCTGGAAGACAGAGGTCTTACCAATCACGATCACGGAAGTCGGAAGTATTAACTTCTTTCTGTGTTAATTTGTCAGATTTTTTTGGGATGAAACATAAAGTAAATGATTCATAAATCGTGCCTAACTTTTTTAAAGATATTTAATGTGATATAAACATTAATTACATAATATTTGCGAATCACGCCCTGAACTAACTGAAAAACGTGTTTTTTATAAGACAAATTGTAGTATTTTTAAACCATTATTTCACTTTTAACATTTAAAATCGTTTAATAAAGTTTATATATGTAAAATAAAGTGATAAGGGGTGAATGTGAACTTGAGGTTGATATGTTGAGTAAGATGAAGGAGAGTAGGCTAGATTATTTGGGCATGTGGAACGAATGAATAAAGACTAATAAAGCAAAAATGTAGTGCAAATGGGAGTGAAATTAGAATAACACAAAATTCAATGCCGACTCTACAAGACCTGACTATCTCAATCATTAAAACAACGAATCAGGTGAGGTATCTCGTGGCCTCTCTCGACTTGTGAGAGGAAGACCAAGGAAAGTATGGATGGATCAAGTAAATGATATTCTGAAAGAACGAAACGTACAAAGTCAGGGAAAACGTAAAAGTTGTATGAGAAGGTGTCGTCGTCGTTGCTAGGTGTCGTAGTCGAGGATCCAGTAAGAAAGCAAAGCTGTGTCGTGGTTTTTTTTTTAAGTGAACTGTTGCACACCAGCAAACTCACAGGCCACACTGGATCCGATGACACAGTTGAAGCACACCGGCGTGTTTTTTTGTTCTTTTTTTTGAAAAAATATATATGGCCGAAGTCATAGATATCCTTATACCTTAGGCGGAAAAAAATACCTGTAATTTGAGGGAGTAGCATAGCGCGGTGTTCTAACCAGCAACCTTCCGCACGGAAGTTCAGTGCATTACCACACAGCCATGCACCTCGTGGCTATGAGAAGGTGTATTGATTTAAAAGAGGCTAAGGACACGTGTCGAGATAGGAGAGTCTGGCAATGTGTTATTGTGCTTTTCGTACAACTTTCGCATCCCCCCACATTCATACATATTTAACCTAAAGAAGTATGAACACGTGTCAGAGTTTCGGAATACATAATATGTTTCATAGATGGCTTAAAATTAGTCAGCGAAGGATCCTTCACATTGTAAAACAATACTTCACACATCTTCATTGGCGGTTCACTCGATACTACTGCGGAACGAATTTCTAAGATTTATCAGATGTACACCATCTTTATTTACGTTTAATAGAGAATTTTAAAACGATTACATGACTCAGAATCTTTTCATCCCAATTTTCCTTTTTTCCATTCCTCTTCCTTGAACGACCTTTCCTCTCTAGTTCTACCACTATTAATAAAGATTAGTATTATTTTTTATACAACCACGAATACTTCTAAACTGTATAATTGCTTAGACATTATTTCACCATTCATTCTTTTCACGTGTCCCAAACATTTTTACGCTCTATTCCTCATCTAAGTTTGTTAAAAGGCTTAAGAGAAACACAAGAATCCTATCGATAATCGAACTCAAAACAATCGGATAAAATATTTAAAACTAGGCCACGGGAGTATTAAAGCTGACAAAACTTTAAAAACAAAAATTAAAAGCTATTAAAGCTTCAGAAACAAATATTTTAATCTATTTTACATAAATCAATTAAATGTTTTCCGCGCATTTTGTAAATCGATTTATAGAATCGTTGCTTTACAACGCCATCTCTATTATGATAGCGTAAGTTTTATTGAGACGTTTATGGACGAAACTTCTAAGTGCTTATGAATGCACTGAGTAGCGCGCTCACGAATATCGTTCTATTTCTCTCTCGCGAGCATTTTCAAGAGAGATTAATAAAAAGAATTCTGTGAGCGCACTCACTAACTGTGGGGGTAATGAGACCTGACATCATTTTTATTTAGATGAAAAGTACGAATATTTCAAATTGATATTAGTTTTATTACTAAAATTATATGATTTTGAATAATAAATTGTTTTTGTCACATTTTATCACCTAAATATGAGTTATATGCTTACCCCAGTAGTTCTTAACTCGAAAGTTCGATAAATAAGGTCGAAGATAATATTTTTTCCCATCCACGCACTTTTCCTTGTCTGCATCACCTTTCAGAAATGTTGAACAGCCCCATACAAAGAAAGTAATCACCCAATTAATTAATTTTCATTAACTTTTTTTAATCAACATTTTAAAAAAGACGACCCCCAAATCCTAGTAAGATGTCTTTTTTTTTCAACCAAAAATTGCGGATTATATTCCTAAAACTATAATTTTTTTTTTAAATAAATAATTTCAGATCTGGTTTTCAAGTGAGGGCTGTTCAACATATTTTAAGTTATTTGGAAGAAATTGCCACAAAGAAATATACCTGCCAGGTTTAACTGTATACATAAAACCAAAGCGTAATATTACAATACAATGATAAGATCACCTCGGTGGCCTAGTTGGTAAGGAGTTGAACTTCCACCCGAAGACGTTAGGTTCAAGTCCTGATGATTCTCGAAAAAAAAGAGTCCCTGTCTGGTAAAATACTTCGCCTGGTAACAATACTTACAGACTGGTTATTGCTTCTTCACGAGTAGTGGTAGAA
Source organism: Odontocerum albicorne (assembly GCA_949825065.1). NCBI lineage: Eukaryota > Metazoa > Arthropoda > Insecta > Trichoptera > Odontoceridae > Odontocerum > Odontocerum albicorne. The sequence continues at coordinate 35,628,833 of OX463846.1, forward strand.
TTTCCATCACATGCGACTGACGCTTAATTTGTGATGCCAATGTTTTCCATGTGGGAGTTTCGGGTTCGATTCCCGTAAGTAACTTAAACAGTAAAAAAATGTATCCCCAGTGCGTCTACAAGGTAATTGTTACCTCTTTGCGAGCTGTTTTTTAACGCTACGTACGATGATGGGCAGCAAGTTACATGCTTCTTCCGAAGGTTCTAAGGCCGAAGGCTCGATTAATGGGGACAAAGAAAGTCTTGTCCGCTCTTCTACATACTACGTGTACGTGACCAAATCATCAATTCGGATTTCTTCAGGGAAACCATAAGAATGAATGAATTAATTAATAGTAAAAACATAGTCACAAGAATAGAGTGAATTATTTTTGCGTTTTGCATACATTATGACAAATTATGCAAAGCTTTTAATATTTACTTCAAGTTTTCAATTCAGTAATAGTTGTTGAATGGTTAGCATGCTTGCTTTGCACTCTTGCGTCCCAGATTTAATTCCTGGCAATTATTTGAATATTTTTTCAGACCATCCCTGCCACACTTGTTTATACCTCGTTTTGCGAGGTTCTTTTCAGGCGGAATAACAGGAGGTAGATAGTCTAGGGAAAGGAGGAAGAAACACATGTAGCGTGGATTAATGTGATTAATGAAATAACAAAGTATTGTTTTGCTAAATATTCTTATATGTAGTTCCACAAAGTAAAAGACGAAACCTTTGATATGTTTATTCAGACCATTTATCAAACGAAATTAATTTTAGACTGACACCTAAAAGCTACCCTATGCTAACTCTCTTAAAGTAAATTTAGTTAACTTAACAAGTTACTTTGTTTTTTGTTACAGAATTTCCATAATGTTTAAATTATGGACTTTTCGAAAAAAAGGTTGGAAGGACCTATTTACTTTGAGTATCCGAGAAAAGAAAAACAAAATAAATTGACGTTAAGTTAGTTATTAAAAATAATTATAATTTAATCAAATTACATCTATAATTTTACACCCGATGATGGCATACGTTTACATTTTATTTTATTATATTTCAACAACATCCATCAATATTTGTTTTAATAATATTTAAATCTGTCTTTGTCTTTTTTTTTCATTTTAACAATATTTTAATCTCTTCAACATGGATAATTGGACATAGTTTTGATGCGGTTGTTGAGATTATGATGCGGTAGGTATTACCAATATATGTGTATAAGACTGTTAGTGCGAAATGCGAATATTTCAGCTGAATGTTTGACTATTAGGGCAAACGTGTGAAATTTGTGATTGAGGAATGAGATTACTTGGTAAACAGGTCTTGCCTAGTTAAGTGGTTCTCTACACCTACAAAATTTGAATATTTTGAACTGTACTGTTTCCCTTTCTATTAAAACCATATAAGTTTAAAGTATTATATTGTGGATAGTAAAAAAATATCAAATCCCGGATGCTCTAGGCTTCTCTAATAACAAAAAAATATGGAAACCTTTGAAGTATAATGTAGCGTATGAAGTTGTGGGGGAGGGACTAATCTAATGGTCGCAGCCATCATCTTCCTATCCTTACACTCAAATTATATACATTTATTTTGTAGTATTTTTTCTCTATCAATAACTGTGAGTTTGATCTCTATATAAACTTATTATTAGTATTATAACTTTTTTATAAATATTAAAAAACATTGGGTTATTAATATTATAAAATATTTTAACAGATTGGATTTTGAATACGAAAGTCATCACAATAATACATATGCATTAAATATCCAATCTACATTTTTTCTGTTATAACATTGTTTCTCAACCATTTTAGCCTTACGACACGCCAAATAAAAAGAAAATATATTAAAACATCCGATCCCCCTGCAAACATTTAAAAGCTTGTTAATGGATGTGCACGGAACCACATAAATATTGTACTTACCTAAAAAACGATAAGCCTCATCATATATTGTATAATAATGATTTGGACTTGGGACTGTATTTTTTTAAATAAATGTTTTTGTTTTTCTCAGAAAATGTGGTGCTTTTTTTGGAAATGTAAGATTGCGATTCGCCTGATATTTCTCCGCAACTCTCCTGGGAGACACGGCCCATAGGCTGAGAAACGATTGTTGTAATATAGTATAATTAAGAAAAATATCCAGCCGCTTTGTTCCTGCTTGTATAAAGCAACAATTATAGAGATGGAATTATACTCTCAAATATTGTATTGTATTGTATAAATCTTTCGTTGTATACAATGCAATCTATTTCAACAATTCAGAAAGATTTTTCAATAGGTCTTCTTCTTCTTCTTAAACTTTCTGTAGACTCTCAAGAGTCTGTTACTGCAGGATTGTCCTGTGATGCTGAGCTCCAGCTATCTCTCCATCGTTTCGGGGGTCTCCCTAGCGGACGCCGTCCATCTGGCACCCCATGCAGAGCTATGTATGGAATTCTTGTGGAATTCATTCTCTGTACATGTTGGTACCAGTATCGTCGACGCTGTCGTCCCCATCTGACCACATCTTGGACCTCACAATAGGTATTAGTGAAAATCAGGCTACAATGAATAAATGTGCAAAGCCGCGTGGTAACGCATAGGACTTCCGTGCGGAAGGTCGTCGGTTCAAACCCCGCGCTGTGATACTCCCCTCGAACAACACAGGCACTGTTTCCGCCTAGTGTTCGAGAGTATAAGGATACGCATATTTTCGGTAATATCTATTCTTTAAAAAAAAGAATGGAACTGAAATCAAACCCACAATCCCCGAGTCGGGAGATCGGCGTTTTACCAACTGGTCACCCATGCCTATTTAATTCGTTATATATATTTGGACATACGGGATTGAGGTATACATATTTCAAATGAATGAATGTCCATTACCCGTGACAAGCATAATAGAAGGGACAGTACAAAGTTGATAATCAGGCTACTTGACGTTGATACTACCGGTGAAGACTATACAAGCTAATTTAGGGGTACATCCTGTTGCATTTAAGGCCAAGAGTTTCAGTACTGGCAACTTAACTTGTCTACGTATTATTTCTCTATTGGGTCTTGGATAACTAGAGACAGTTCCACGTCATATGGCTTTATCTGTCGCAGTTGCTCCCAGTTGTGCTGGACATTATATGTTTTTAACGTCTCATGCAGTACGTCCTTATATCTGTTGCGTTGCCCGCCATGTTTTCTTTTGCCTTCCGTCAACTCACCAAGGAGAGTATTTATTAGGAGTACGTATTCAAATATGCAAATTACATGTCCAGACCAATGTAAGCGAGCATGCAAAACCAGAATCTTTATCCTTTATTTTACTCTTCATAATTTAATAATCTATGATAACATCGAATCTTCATTATTTGTCTGAAATGCCTTTACTGACATTTTTCGAGTGCTCTAATGTGTCGTTAATGGGAATGTCACACAAATGTGTTTTGTGGTTACCTATAAACATTAATGGTATCCTTTATTTTAGCGTATACGTCCAAATAATAAATAGTTTTAAGAGTCATTCATTGGAATGGATAAAAATCCAAAAAATAGAATATATACGTTTAAACGGTACATCTAGTATTCATCAAACTAACCACAACTGAAATATAAAAACGTGTGAATGTATCATCGTGCACTGACATCAACAGATAACATGTGAAATTGCATCATACAATGACGTCACTATGATGAGGTCTAACCATCTGTATTGTGGTCAATAGTATTCGCTGTTGACTGTTGCAAACAGAGGCGTGTCTATGACGTTGTTAATGCATCAAGTATATAAATACATGACAAGGAAAATAAATGTTTTCTAGAACTCTCACAAGGATTTCAAGTTTAAGCTAGATTTTTTTCCTTGAAGAAAGATATGACTTATGTTCTGACTCAGGCGACTCACTGTCTGTCTGACGGTTCTGACACATTTCCCGTTGTTTATCCGAAGCTCTTGGTAACATCCATAATGGGATATTTCTAGCATACGAGACATGTTCTGGTATAGTTGATAATACATGACAAATACAAACCTCTATTTCCGGATGTTTAAAGAACACTATCTGGAAAAACAAGCATACGAACATCCAAAGCAAGGTGAGGATATATAAGACCTGTGTCCGCCCCATGACATACAGCATAGAGTCCAGAGCCGACACTGTCAGAATCAAAAATCTCCTTCGAACCAGCGAAATGAAGGTACTCAGGAGTATCGTTGGCAAAACCCTTCGTGATAGAGTACGAAACACAGAAATCCGAAGGACGTGCGAAGTTGAAGATATTGTCAGATGGGAACGACAGAGAAGAAGGTTCTGGAACGAACACGTATCCAGAATGGCGGACCCAAGAGCCGTAAGAATGGCCAGGGACAGTATCCCCCAAGCAAGCAGACCTCCAGGACGACCTCCCAAAAGATGGAAAGACAGCTGGCAGTCGACGTCACAAGAGGCAAACAATGATGCAGGGCCATAACAGGCCAACAGGCCTAAAATAAGATGAAGATGACAAATACAAAATAGTACGAACTAATTAATCTGGAATATGGAATTATTTCTTTTACAAACATACAAACCATCACGTCATTTCCATGTTGGGGTAAGCAGATATAATAGACCACTAGATTTTTCTATCTCGACGCACATATTTCGCCTCTTCTATATCCACACACCTTCTCATACACACCCTACGATTTCTCTGACTTTTTACATTTACTTCTTAAAAACATCAGTCTTTTGACCCACCAATACTTTCCTAGGCTTTTTTCTCTACCACTCACATTTGCACTACATGTACGTTTTGTTAATCTTTCTTAATTTATTAATTCTACAGGCTCAAACCACATCAGCCTTAAGTTCACATTCATCCCTTATCACTTAATTCCGTATACTTTCATACGTTGTCCTCCCATGCATTCTTCTCAGTGCACGCATTTCTTTAGCATTTATTCCTCTCTTATCGCTATGTTTCTACTTCCACGTTTTAATCCCACACACAAAAAAACTAAGAACGCGATTGTCTATCTCAACACCCATATTTCGCCATTTTCACATTCATACACTTTCTTATACAACTCACGATTTCTCTGACTTTTGAATTTCCCTCTTTTAAAATATCGTTCATTTGATCTATGAACGATATTTTCCTTGGTATTTCTCTCACACTTCTACTAACGAAATTAACCAGTTTTTATTTCATTATTATTATTAAGGCTATTTTATACTGTACCAATAAAGTGTTTTGGTACTTAGTATTTCTGAACACTACATTACACACTACACATATTTTTTAGCGATTTTTAAATATTACAGAATAACTTCAAGTGCATATTTTTTTTAAATTTATTGTATTCAATTTGAACGTATATTATATTATGTTCTATGAAAAGTTAGATTCAATAGATAGGTTTCAATATATAACAAACCCACAATATATGTATCGGACGTATGCCGTCACCCTTGTGTGTGTATGTGGTATAATGATATAGACAATGGTGTGTAGATCTGGAGGCAAATTCGCCCTTATAATTTGTATGTTTTATTCTGTAAAAATGTAATATGTATTCTAATTTGTATGTAATATGTATTCTAATTTGTATGTAATTTGTATGTCACATTGAATCCGAATGAGCTCGCGACCGCGGCGGTCTTTGTGCCGTGGCCGAGCCATCGAGACCAAGGCAGAAAACGGTCAGTTTAAGCGGCTTCCCGAGCCCCGAACGTGGCTTTACCTAGCGGGCAACGTGCGCTTACTCTGACCGACTTTCCGCTAATATAGGGCACCAAATTATATTGAAAATATATACCTCAAAACATCGCTGTTACTTCTCTACAACTGTGTTTCACTTCATCTGACCTTCTCCGATCCACCAGAGAGGAATCTCTCTCGATCATCTTCACTTCTCCGGAACCATCGTCACCGTTACACCACTGGAGCTAGGTCGAGCGGCCATCTTGGATATCACGTATAGGCTCCGCCCGGAGCAGTGACCAAGCCCCGCCCCTAGACAGGGGCGCATTGACGAACGGAATAAATCGCCACAAATTAATATTTTGGTGATTGACGATTTTATCCGCGAGCTGAATTCTTCGAGCATTGCGCAGCGACCAACGCCCTATCTACAGTCTTTGTACCTGTCCGGTACAATATATTTATTATTCTCCAAACGCTAATATTTATTTCCACCTGACATTTTTAAGCAACCATTTTAAGTTAAGTTCTGTATGATAGCACTGTTTAGCTCTGTAGGAGGGTTGTTTTTTTCTCTTATATTTTATTTACGTAAAGAGTGTTTTCCTTGATAATATACGAGTAACTAGGGCTTCCAAGACGTTTCAAATTTTCCAAATAATCGGAAACCTGGTTTGTCAGTTATATGGAAAATTTTCAAGTAACCAAAAAAATTTAAATAACCACTAAGATAGTTGAATAAAAATGGCATAGTAACTAGAGTTGTGGACTCGCATGCTATATGTCGAGTGTTCAAATCCCAATACTCTCGAGAAGATATTCCTATCGTCAAAACATAAGCGAATTTATTTATTTATTTGTTTAACACTTTCATACAAATATATCTGGCGGATTTATTGATTTAAATAATTTCCTTCTAATCAACCAGCTTTTATTTCATAGGTATCTGTGGTAGGTATCAATTATTATAAGTATCTGTGGCCATGTCTTTAACAGTGTATGAAAACAATATTTGAAAGTAAAACTAACAGGATGGGAGTTACGGAAGAGGGAGATTTGATAGAAATAAGGTTTTTTTAGTTTATTAGTAAATAGCACATCTGATTGAACCAGGAAGATTGTTTTAAAGTGGAGCCAAATTTATCATGGAACTGGTTAGAACGAGTTGTCCAAGTTTTTTTTATGTAAAAATAACCAAAAATAGATTAGTCCAATTATGCGGTTACGTAGAAACCCTAGAAAAACAATATATCAAAATTCGTAACGCTCAAGACATAACGATATCCTGCTGTATGATTTTGTTTCCGAAATTAAGCATTTGTACTAACATCAGAATCAAAATCAGTCTAAACCTTTTGGTTTGTACGGAAGTTACTCAATGACTCAGTAATTTCAAAATAGAGAAAGAACAATACACCACTCATCGATATCTAGAAAGGAAGGCAAGGAAAAGAGTTAACTTTTTCATTGAGTGATGTGGTTTGCTAAACCCTTTAAGGAATTGCGAATCATGATGGAAGTATTTTCTTTTGTTGTTAAAAACAATTGTCATTGTATTACAAGTATTCCAAAAATATACATATTTTTTATATAATATATTACTTATTCGTTCTACTGTACTGTCTTGTCATTATATTTCTTACTGTATGTTATTGTTTTGTTATTATATTTTTATTTTTTTATACAATTCATCGTAAGATCAAAAAATAAAAAGCAAAAAGAGACATGCATTATTTGACCAGAAAAAAGTAAAATTATTTTAAAGTAAAATTTAAAAAGATTCTTAGCACAGTCTATTATTAATATTCTACTAATAACATTTACCGCCGATACACGTTTGCGCCTTTAATTATTTGGCCAAAAAATATTTTAAAAAGATAATAAATTAAACCTTTTAAGAATATTTATGAAGAAACCATTTAATTCTACTAATTATATTTACCACCACAAAGTGTATTTCTACCTCCTTTTAGGTTCTTTTCTGGTTTCCGCCTGAAAAAAGCCTCAGGAGGTAGGTGTCAATAAAGTGTCACAGTGATAAATTCATATATTCTAATATATAACGAATTTCACTAAGTTCGAAACTTTTGATAAGTAGAACATATTTTTTTTTATGAATAATGTCTTGCAGCGATATCATTAATATTGAAAATAAATACATAAAAATATCAATTGTTCTTTTCATATTTTGGTGAGCTATAGGGTATAATGAATTCCTTAATAATATTTCTTTACATCGCCATCAAGTAACAAAAATTCATTGATACCGTTTCGATAAAACCAAACCAACTTAGAAACCTCTCCTGAAATCCAAAATATATTTCTTCTACACAACTGTACCACAGAAAGGATTCAACGGCACCGAAGGGTGTGATTTTGGATTTACGAGTTTTACCTTCTTTATTGCTAATATGCAAGATTGGCAGCAAAGTTTCATACATTTGTTAGACGGATTCAGATGTTCGCGGTTCATTGTGATCGAGAACAGTCATGAAACTACTGTCTATAGAATAACAGTCCGTGTTATTAAAGCTGTTAAAATAATTAATAACTATATGTTAGAACATATTAACAAAAACATTATCTGAATGTCTTGAAAGGTCTCGAAGACGTGCCGTTGCCACAGAGAACCCTGTTGCAATCCCGATTTGGTTAGTTCATCGGTGTTCGTGATCTACTTCTGTCTCATCGTCTCTCCGTTCTACTCACTAACACGTGTTTTTATTTTTTGAAAATTTCCTCTCCTCTGCGTGTTACAGTCAAATAATTGAAATACCACAAACGCATTAAAATACTTGCTATTAAAATACTAAATTAAAACATCAATGATAAAATGATGACCTGGTTTCTTCTTATTCTTCAATAAAAATAAGAGAATTGAAATTACGAATTTCATATAGTTTAAAAAATATATGATTTTTTTATCTACTATTTGTATTTTGCCACAAACACGATATAAGTTTACTAGTTTCAAATGGTTATCCTCATTTCTCAATGTGTACTAAACTAAAAAAACAGTAATTTTTTATGCAGCTCCGTATTAGTTACATAAAAATAAACGGATATAAGAGTGATAGAAAAGGAAAGGAAACAGACTTATTATGAAAATGGAAATGGATAAAATTGGGAGAACAGGATAACGGGAGAAGGTTCCACAACGAACCCTTACTGAAATGTTATTGACTGTTAATTATAATCATGTTATTTTATAGAATTGTTCTTATCTCGAAACCTTCAACGTTATTCAGTTGTTATCATTTATTTTCTAAATGTAGAATTTGAACATTTATGTGTTTTCGATAAAGTGGTTCGCAAACTCTGAATGTCCACTATTTATACTGGAACAATCTATATAATTTATTTTATACATTTCCGATTTATTACTATATTTTTTAATTTAATAAAGTAATCTACGAGTATAACACAAACATTTGCCAAAGGTCATACCTTTTTACAAATGTATATCTTAAGAAATAATATAATGTATATACTATATTATAAATATGAACTAACATAATTTTAATTCCTATATATCATTTTATTTTCAAATTTATTAATGTACTTTATATTTCATATTAATAATTTTTTTTTAAATATTAAACGTAGCTTTTGTTGAATCTGACAGTTAGTTTGGCAGTGAATAAACTTTTTATTTTGCGATCAACAACCCTTGAACTTATTCCTGACATCCAATTTATATGGTCCGATACATAATAGAAATAATAAAAAAACAATATATAATCAGCTGTTCAGAGAGTTCAGAGACTGTTCTCAAGGGCGCTCTAATTCGATGTTCAAACTATCTATAATATAGTTGGCAGATATTTTTTTTTACAAAATAAATATACAAAAGTTGAGTACACGGTTAGGAAGGTGGTGTATGCGGCCATTAGATTAAATACTTTCTCATATACTCATGCATTTTAAGAAACACATATTATGGTCTTACCATCAGAAAACGATTATCGTATTTTTTTATTACTTTTCGAATAACACTTACTGATCATAATCGATGAGAAGTAATTTGATACGTTACTTATTTCTTAAACAATTTATGCCTCAAAATAAAATAATGATATTGTTATTTGTTTAGTAAAACACTGTTTATTGCACTGAGGAATTAACAGTGTTTTGCTTAACAAATTACCTTAGTCTTAAAACCTCCAGTGTCAACGCCGTAACTATAAATAAAGTATAAGACAAAAATATTTTTAACATATAAAGATTATTACTTTTCTTCAGTCTGGCAATTATCGTTTAACAAAGGGATTCGGGAATTTTCTTTGTTTGAAAGTAGGATCTGAGTTCTATATGCCCTGAAATATCATGATAAATGTCAAAGGATTTCAGTAAACCTGGTCGGAGATTAGTTCTGAAACACTTTCGTGAAATTACAGGGTCAAAAGCCTTTCTCGGTTGAGCAACCGAAAGCAATTACCTACGGGTAGATTAGGTCGACTTCATATTATACGGGTATAATATAGTATAACTGTACGTAGGAAATATATAAATTCCCGTTTATATTATTACGGCACCCTTCAATATTCTCGAACTGGTGTTTCGGATAAATTAAGAAGAGCGTCGCCAGGAGACAACATTGTCTTCGGTCCCATTAATCGAGTATTCTAGAGATATATATTAGGTCCTTACATATGAAATTGGCGTTTTGTTTGGGAGGAACATAAAGTTGATTTTTTTTTAATATAATATATTTATTTAATCAAAGTATGTACCATTGCTATCTATGCACTTTTGCCATCTCATAGGTAGTTCATCGATCCCTTTACTAAAAAAACCATTCGGACGGGAATCAATAAAATCTTTGAAGTCGGTTTGGACTGCCCCATCGGAGTTGAATTTTTTCCCTTGCAAGAAGTTATCCAAATTTCGAAAAAAATAGTAATCTGTTGGGGCAAGGTCCGGAGAGTACGGTGGGTGTCTTAGACATTCCAATTGAAGCTCTTCTAATTTGGTAGCCGTCTGTTGTGCAGTGTGTGGTCTAGCGTTATCATGAAGCAGCAGTGGCCTAGAGCGATTAACCAGCCTCGGTTGTTTAGCAGCTAGCTTTTCCATCATGGTTTGCAGTTGCTGACAATAGACATCTGCCGTAATCGTCTGGCCAGATTTAAGAAAGCTGTAGTGAACGACACCAGCACTAGTCCACCAAACGCTCACAAGTAACTTTTTTGGAGTCAATTTTCGCTTGGGGCATGGTTTGGCTGGTTCGGCAGGGTTCAGCCATTGCGATGAGCGCTTCCGATTATCATACAGGATCCACTTTTCATCACAGGTAATGATTCGATTCAAAATCCCTTCATTATTGTGCCGGTTGAGTAATGCAACGCAGCAGTCAACGCGCGTTTGTTGATTTGCTTCACTCAATTCGTGAGGTACCCACCTTTCAAGTTTTTTCACCTTCCCAATTTGCTTCAAGTGGATTAAAACAGTTTTATCACTAACACCGCAGCCTGCAACTAACTCGGACGTGGTTTGCGATGGATCCGCTTCCACAATAGCCTTCAATTCTTCATTATCAACTTTAGTCTCCGGCCGTCAACGGGGCTTGTTCTGCAGGTCGAAATTTCCAGAACGAAAACGTTGGAACCAAAAACGCACTGTGTTTTCTTTTGCGGCACCGTCACCATACACATCATTAATCCTTCGAGCCGTTTCTGCAGCACTGGTGCCACGGTGGAACTCGTACTCGTAAATAACGCGATATTTCAAGTTTTCCATTTTGTAAACTGAGTGACGCAAAGAAAAAAAACAATTGAGGAAAAAACAAATGAATTATAATTTTCGAAACACAAATACTTGAGTAAATAGCTGTATAAATTTGAATTTGGAATTCCTAACCAAAGAGAAGATATTTGAGATCAAAGTTGCCAGTACGGCAAAACGCCAATTTCATATGTAAGGACCTAATATTTGGCCTCAAAATAGATCGCTACACCACGATGTTTCCCTGTTGGTGCTGGAAGAGAGGAGATAGCTCCGGACACACGCCATTCACCTATTCTACAAGTGTTGACGTATACTTGCTAAATAATTAGTTGTAAGAATTGTTATCTAGTTATAAGTTAGTATGTAGGTGTTAACTATTTCTAAAAAAATAAATTAAAAATATTACATATAGGTAATTGAAATTAAGTTAGTTCATAGTTATATTATATAAATAATATTAATTCTTAAGATATAATTTTGTATATAGGTAAGTATATAAAGCATTTATTACTTAATGGCAAATGTTTGTATTATAGATAACTTTATTAAATTAATTTAAAAAATAAAGTTGATGTGTATCGCTGGACAAATTATGATCACGCTTATTAATTTGCTTCCTTTCATCCCAGAATTAAGTTTAGTGAGTCAGGGCACGAATATTTGACGGTTTATCGTCAAAAGTTATAATTAAACTGGCGCTTGGTAGCTACCTTACACAAATTAGAATTGTGCTTTTGCACTGACATATTTTCTTTGAATAACGAAAAGCCTATGATTTATATATTTTTTCAAATTTATTTTTGTTTTCTTAATAATATAGATTACGAAAACAATTCTTTTGTATGGTGCTCTTCAACATATCTATCCAACATATCGGATATTTCAGACATTTAATAGCGTGGTTGGAAGTGCCACCGGGTCCCAGTAATCAAGCCTAGGGATTTGGAACCACTGGAGTAGGCACTGAACTCGCAGTTCAACATTACACGTTTTGGCTACCGCAATTAAATGAAATAACAATACTTGCATACACACTATAAGTATGCGAATATTGTTACCAGACGAACTTTATTACTAGGCTGGAAATAGGCTACTTTTTATGTATTTTGGTACTATTAGGTGGAAGTCAAGCGTCTTATGGACTAGCTCACGAGGATCATGATTTACAAAAAAATATCAATAATATTGAATTCGAATTCCAAGCTGGAGTACCCTTGGGGAGAGTCTGCTCTCTAAAATAAAATAGTTTTTTTTTATTTATGTAATAATTAGTTTTACATAAAATAGGATTACAGAAATCATAGTATAAATAGGCCAAAACCTATACGATGGTTGTCGTCAAAGAAAGAATACGAAAATTGAATTTTGAATACAAGAGAGCGAGAGAGGAAACTTGGATTCTCTCCGAAAGTAATTCGAAATTTGAATCTCGGTGGGTCCGTGATAACTAAACGAATTTTTAATACCTAGCTAACAATTTTTGAACCGATGTAAAAGGGGACGATGTATAAATGATACATATAAACAAATTTTACATTTATGAATATATATTTTCATAAATGTTGAATTTGTTTTACTTCCGTGAATATTTCACGGGTTGCAACTAGTATTTTTTAATCTACAAATCCATACAAATGTTCTCAGGAACATCTATTATTTGAAAGAAATACAAACGCTATGAAATGAAACCAATGACAGACACGTAGAGACGAAGCCATTAAGGGAGGTTTGACATGTCGAGAACTATCCACTGTTCCACAATTGTAACTCAGCTCCCCCAGGGACCCAAGTGTTCCATCTGCTATCGATTAGAGGTTCTATTATTGGTCCATTGTCTCCGAATAAAGGGAGATTCCGACTCGAATGGAATTCGACATGGCTAATGGCCTTCTTGGATCGCGGACAATCACACTCCATTTCACAGAGTACAACCAATTCACATTTATTCGATAAGTGAATTGAAAAGTCGGACAAAGTTTTAGTTAAGTTTGAAATTTTCGTTTAAAGCTCGAGATACCAAGATCTGTGAAGCAGAAGAACTTTGAATTACAAGCAGAAGTGGTTTTGTAAGAAATGAGATCAATATGATTTACGCGTTTTTGTAATAAAATTGAGCTTTTTTAAAAAGCGATTTTAACTTATTTAAAAAAAAATGTCAAGTGAAATTGTTGGTTAAATGTTTATCATACATTGGAGAAGAATTCCGTACACAAATAAGTTAAACAAATGCGATTTTTTAATTGGAAATATCAATAATGGTTTTTGTGTGGCTTCATATTATTTCCCCAATTATTTCTTATTTTGGTTTTTTTAGTAGACACGTTTTAAAATAAATTAAAGCATAAACTTTTATAACATTTTTAAACTTACCTAACTTTTATAAATTTACCTAAAACATTTTTAATTTCAGCTTCTTTAATTGAAACGTGTCAAGTAAAACAATATATGTTATGTGTACAGTAAACCTTAACAAAACATTTTTTTATTTCAACATCTTTTGTTGAACGTTTTAAGTAAAACAATATACAGTAAACCTACCTAAAATATGTTTAATATTAGTTTCTTTAATTAAAACGTTTTAAGTAAAACAATATGATATATAGTAAATCTAATAAGTAAAACAAGTAAAACAATATACAGTAAACTTACCTGAAATATTTTTTATTATAGCTTCTTTAATTTAAATATTTTAAGTAAAACAATATAAAGTAAACTTACCTAAAATATGTTTAATTTCAGCTTCTTTAATTGAAACCTTTTATGTAAAACAATATATTGTAAACAACATATAGTAACGTTTAACAAATATTTTTATTCTGTTTCATTAATTGATATTTGTTAGGTTAAATAATATATTACATACCATGTATAACAGACTGAGAAAATTACTTTTATTTATGCTTCTTTAGTGAACACGTTTTAAGTAAAATCATATTTAGTAGATTTGAACAAAATATTTTTTATTTCTGCTTCTCTAATAGATAGTTTTATAGTAAACTTTGACGAAAAAAAATCAGCTTTTATAATTGGCACTCTTTAAGTAAAACAATATAAAGTAAACTTATAACATCATATTGTTTTACTTAAACACACGATTAAACGTTAGCTTCTTTTACTTGCGCGTTATAAATAACACTACATGCATTTTGTGATTGGAATTACTTTTTAAGTTGTTAATTTATGTCTGGAGAATATTTACGGTTGGATTACAAAATAACTTAACATACTTATCCGTTTTATTAAGTAATTCGTTATTTGAATTATTAAGATTAATTAATACTAGTTGCAACCCATGAAATATACACTGAAGTAAAACAAATTCTACATTTATGAAAATATAAATTCATAGATGTAAAATTTGTTTATATACTCGTATATCATTTATACATCGTCCCCTTTTACACCGGTTCAAAAATTGTTAGCTAGGTATTTAAAATTCGTTAAGTTATCACGGACCCATCGAGATTCAAATTACTTTCGGAGAGAATCCAAGTATTCCTCTCTCGCTCTCTTGTATTCAAAATTCAATTCTCGTATTCTTTCTTCGACGACAACCATCGTATGGGTTTTGGCCTATTTATACTATGATTTTTTTTACTGATATCGTATATTTGGAGTTAAGCAAATGATTTTTTTTCTAAATTAATACTGCTAATATAATCAAAATAAAATTATTTTCATATTCTGACAATTGAACAATATTGCGTTTAGAAACTTTACTAATTTTATGATTTCATTATAAAAATTAGATCAATTATTATTCAATAAAAAATAAATATAGCTCTTAAGCTTTACCGAAATGTTAATGAGAGAATTTAATAAATAATTAAACATCAATCAGAAACATCTAACTAGAAGGTCAACAAGGACTCGTAAAATATTTAATCTCTAACTTGTATCCAACAATATCAAACTGAAAATAAATAATAAAAAACATTCTAAAAATTACGTATCGAACCGACTTCGAATTGTGCAATTTTGGTCGCAAAATCAACATACTTATTGCAATTTAAATATATCAAAAATTATACCGATTTTTTATTAAGCATAACATACCTGTGTTAAAAAAGTTTAATATATAAACATTAAACGGTAATACCTTATTTTCGATCATAGGTAACCTTTGAATAAAACTTTATCGTTAATGATTTAAAACCATACATTTAATTTATTCATTCCTGACAAAAATCGTGAGAGAAATATCATTAAATGCTAAATTTCAACCTTCAACTTTGAACAAATAGTTTTTTTTTTATATAGAAAGTGTGATTTGTTTTTATTGGTTCTGTTTTATCATAATCCAAAATGTTTTTTTTTTTTTTTAATATTTTCATGTGGCGACCTCTCCCAACCAACAAGAAAGACGTTTAAGAGTTAAGTGAAAAATAGACTGAATTCATTTTTTAAATATCTGGGTTCTAATGGGAATCGATTCCGCAATTCCCGGATTGAAAGACAAGGCTACGAAGGTCGTCATACTGTTGCACCTCAAAGTTCAAAGTTTCAGGGAAAATGGAAACGAAAGCGTTCAGTGTAATCATAGAAAATGGCTGTCTAGTACGAGTATATGTACGAGTATACTTAAGTCAATTTAGAAAGGCTTCGCTGCTATCGAGGGGCTTGGAACCTATCTCCCACGGAAAACGGAGGACTACTACTACAATATTTTTTTTTGTTTTGTACTTGCATATATTTATGTTGTAATATTTTTTTGTTCCATGATTGCATTTGTTCCTTTATTATTTTATGTTTTTATTTTATGTTTCTATTGTATTAGGTGTTAGCATAAGTTGTGTCCATTTTTTTTCAATTTAAAAATAAGCACTAAAAGGAAAACAAAATGGTAAATGTTATACGTCATTCAAAAGAAAATTTTCTGTTCTACAAGATATTGTGTTTGCTTTTACGTTACATATATTATTTTATTGATTACAAACCTTCAAAATGGAATGTCAAGTAGACGAAAGTGAGCATTTCCGACACCTCCTTCTGTTCGCGTTCAATTGAGGGAATAAAGCTGCCAAAGCTGCTCGCGATATTTGCGAAGTGTACGGTGAAGATGCTATGAATAAAAGACAGCTCGTCGATGGTTTTTGCGTTTCAAAGACGGTAATTTCGACCTGAAAGACATGGAGCGTTACGGACGACCAGTGGACTTCGATGAAGACCGCTTAAACCATATTATTCATGAAGATCCCCTTCAAACCTAACATTTAACATTTTGTTTTACTTTTGGTGCTCATTTTTAAATTGAAAAAAACACAACTTATGTTAACACCCAATAATAAAAAAGCAATCATTGCTTCGGCTTTAAATGTTATAAGATACGATGAACAGTTTATAAATAAATAAATAATAGCGTCAAAGAATAGTTTAATTTTTAATTCTAAAAAAAACCATCAGAAAAAAACGTGTCGATGCAAATGTCGATGCATTGTCTTCAGAGTGGCTGACCTCATAGCATCAAATAAACTTAGTTTGGATTAGAACTATCAATTTGAAAGGCATCTTAAGTCAACACTTTTTTAAAGATGTTACGTGATAATGATGACGTATTTATTGCGGATCTTGACGCGAAGGAAATACATTACAACAGGTATTAAATGTTTTTTTTTTAATTCACAAATATGAAAGCAATAAGGAGTTGTGACATGACAAAGCTGAATTTGAAGATACCACACTCTTGAATAAAATTCGTTGAAATTCCACCAAGTATGTGTGTAATAAAAACTTATATGTATCTATTTTTTAGCCTCATTTTCTTACAAATGTCGAATACAAAACTGTGAACTAGTAGGACCTTCAACTTTTTCGAAGCCTTGGATATGTTCTTTACGAAGTTTACAGTCTAAATACGAGTATGTAAGATTACTCTTTGACAGAGGGACAGCAAGGGGTGTGAAGTTTTTGGAGCTCTCCACAAAGGTATGTACTTGAAAGGCCAGATCATGTGATTAGGAGTTGTTGACTATGATTTTGATATGGTCGTTGAGTTATGATTCGTTAAGGATGTGTGTCATAGTTGGATTAAAGTGTGTGTAATGTGAATGTTTCAGCAGAGTATCTTAGTATTTAGGACAAATATATGATTTTTTTACTAAGAACTTAGTCACAGGCCTTGAACAATGAAGCGGTTCTCTAAATCTTCATACTGGACGATTTTAGCTTTGTTATGTACTTGAAATTCACAGTTTGCCATTTCATTAAAATCATGTGAATTTAAACTTTTGTATTGTGTGTAGTACAAATTTAAAGAGAATTCGTACGTCACATTTTTTCCTGTAAAATATTTAATATTTTATTTAATAACTACGAGTATACACATTTGGTACAAATAATAATGTACACGTGACATATGGGGGAAATGAAAGATTGGAGCAAGTTGAGAAATTCTGCAATTTGGAAAGCATTTTCTTCGACGACAGAAAAGTTAAGAGGGATATCGAGTTGTTACGTCAAAAGTTAAGAGGGATATCGAGTTGTTACGTCAAAAGTTAAGAGGGGTATCGAGTTGTTACGTCAAAAGTTAAGAGGGATATCGAGTTGTTACGTCAAAAGTTAAGAGGGATATCGAGTTGTTACGTCAAAAGTTAAGAGGGATATCGAGTTGTTACGTCAAAAGTTAAGAGGGATATCGAGTTGTTACGTCAAAAGTTAAGAGGGATATCGAGTTGTTACGTCAAAAGCTTAAGCTGCAAAAATGATTTTGTTTCGAGGGGTATTTTAAATTTAACTAATCATATTGGTCGTAGTACATATTCATATAGGGGCATGGAGAGATGCATGTTGGGATATACTAAAAGAGACCGTAAACGAAACACCTGGATTCGCATATAACAAAGGTAGAAGACATTATAAAGGTGTGCAAAATAATGAAGTGGCAATGGGCAGGACACATAGCCAGAGTGTCAGATTCCCGATGGACATCCGAAATAATCCAATGGTACCCAAGAGGCATAAAGAGGCCCAGAAGAAGACCGAAGGTACGCTAGATAGATGAAATCAGGAAGCGTGGCAGTATCACGTGGCATCAACGAGCAAAAAACTGAACTATTTGGAGTCAACTTCGGGAGACCTTCATCCAGCAGTGGATCGACCCTGGTTGACAATGATGATGATGATTGGTCATAGTGATAGAAAAGGGGTAAAGGAAAAGTAAATATGATATATAGGTGAGCCATTAAAGACTAGAGCAAGTTGAGAAAATCTGTTATTTAGGTAGTATTTTCTCAGATGATGGAAGAATCACGAGGGATTCTCAATGTCGTAAAGCGATAATAATAATAGTCAATAGGGCACTAAAACATTTATACTCGAACCGGATAGTATCAAAATCTGGTAAGATGATAGTCCACAATAGTATTTTGATACCAACTTTGATGTATAGGAGTAAAACGTGAACGTGGAAAATGGTTGAGAGGAGCCAAATAAATGCTGTAAAGACGCGTGCATTGAGAAGAATACATGGAGTGACCATGTATGACAGTGATACGGGATAAATGTGAACTTAAGACGTTAAGTAAGATGAAGAACAGTACGTTGAGATGATTTGGACATGTAGAACGAATTAATGAAGATAGACAAACTAAATAGGTATACGTGTACAGTACAGATGTAAGTGGAAGGCGTGTGAGAGGAAGACCAAGGAAAGTATGGTTGGATCAAGTTAATGGTATTCTGAAAGAAGGAAATTACAAATGTCTGATAAATCGTAGAGGTTGTATGAAAAGGTGTATGGATGTGGAATAAACTAAAATGGTGTGTCGAGTTAGGAAAATATGGCGCTCTCATCTGCCTACACCAACAGGGAAACGGAGTGATGGTATGCATGTATGTACATTGTACATGAATTAATAGCCTGAGGCTATATTCACTCCACTTCACCATACGAACCAGTTACTTAATATTGTAAATATCCTGTTTGCAAGATGATTAAAAACTTATCAAGCGAAACGAAAATCAATAAACAAACTTCAAACTCAAAGCAAACATTTATGTATTAATGAATCATTGTTTTTCTTCAGGGTCAAAAGGCTCTCGTATTCGTGCATTTGCCAAAAAAATGTTTGCATCATGTTTTAATGTGTTGACTTAACTGAATCATACTTGCATAAGAAATACATGTATTATACCAACATGCATATTCGTACACACACTCGTTCAAAATAACAAGTTTACCGTTGCTTTTATTGGAAGCTAAACAAGTTTGGAAGAAATGCAATCAATTCCAGTGGTGGAGAAAAGTGATCAAGAAGGTGTTTAAAGTTGTTCGTTCGGAATATAAAAAAATACAGTTACAACAACATTGAATAAAGCTCATCAAATTCGATATTTTGCTCGGAGTGTCGGTCCGATTAACGAACACCTTACTCCTTCATCGGGTGTGTAGAACGGACTTGGGGATTTTTTTGGATATTTGGGTGGTGGTGTTAGAAATTTTTTTAGAGAGGAGGGATAGGATTTGGTACATACATTAATGTTATAGATACATATAGGTTACATATTAATATACTTATATTTTATATGTCACGAGCGTTGGTAAATATGAATACAGAAAGTGAAAGGATAGAGATGTATACATAAACCTAGATATTTTGATTAATTATAAATATATTACGAAGATCCAGAACGCTGAGACTTTAATAAATAAATAGTTGTACATAGATAAATATGGGGGTAAAATAGATTACATATTTTATACTATATGTGCACTGGACACAATTCGGCGCCTACCGTTTGGAATAGGGGGTCGGGGGGTGGTTCGAAGAATTTGTTTCGGCCTGGGGTGAATAAGATTTGCGTTCGCGTCGTAGTCCGTGAGTGAGATGATTAGGGGGTTCGGGTGACTCGAGAGAGAACTGTTGAACCTCTCAGCCAGAGAGATCGCGTATTCTCGGATGGTGGGGAGATCTAAGTCTTCGTGAAGCCGTTTGTTGCTAACAAAGTAGGGCGCATCCATAATGGTGCGCGTTGCCTTGTTTTGCAGCACCTGGAGTTTTTGCATGTGTGAATAAAGCTCAATAACAATAAGTTTACATTAGAATAGCTTCAGGAGGTTTGTATGTTCATAATTATATTTAAACTTGTATAATGTTAGTTTACACAGGCCTATATCCAGAGTATGCTTCTGTATGGAAGTAAAACGCAGAATACCTTCGGTCACCACAAAATAAGACACAACTTTTTCATGTGACGTTTACACAGAATACTAGGTATATATAGCAATATAAAATCACAAATGAAGAAGTTCTCAATGAGGAAGCCTTTTTGGTACAATGACTACCCTCAAATAAAAAAGGATACGCTGACTCGGACATGCGATAAGAATGGATGAAGAAAGACACCCCAAAAACGAATTTTATGATGAAATAGCAAATACCAAAAGGAATCAAGGACACCCTTAGTTTATATTTACATTTGTAGAAGAAACGTATTGTCATTCAGAAATCGTAACCTATGAAGTAGTCTTTGAAAATGGTAGCTTGTTCACGATCAAGCTTGGATAGTTAACTTGCATATGAAGCAACTATAAAGAAAATAGTTCTATATGGTCGAGGGAGGATTCTGTCCGTGATTGCTGCTTATTAGACTCCGTAGCCATGGTCAGGTATGTGTCGGAGTAACTGTGACGTTCCATTGTCTCTCGTAGACGAAAGGAGGTCATCATTATTCAATCATAGTATTCAAGCCTTCACTCTAGTTTTCTTGGAATGAATTTCTAAAACATTTTACGAGTTGGGCTAGAATAATGTGAGATTTTAATTCGCGATAAGTCGTCGCTGCAAAGTAAAAAAAGCTTATTTAAAATCTTATATCATATGAGCGCATACATTGATAATAACAATAAAAGGAACATTTACCTATATAGCACCGTTCAGAGAGCAGATTCTCATCAAATGCACTCGGACATGTGCGTCGAACCCACTATTATTTACAGATTAAAAATAATACCAAAAAAAAACAAGTCGAGTGTAAGAATAGGAAGGTGGTGGCCAGGGCCATTAATTAGATAACGAGCTTACTCGCATCTGTTTCTGTTTGGGAAATATCATATATCTGGTAAGAAAACTACAATTACTTACCAAGGGGAGACGATTGAATTGATAAAGTCGGTCGACAGTAAAATAATATACTATATATAACCAAGAAATGCATCTTCTTTCAATCTACATTATTTACTTATGTCTTCAATCCTTATTGCATTACACATCGTTTTTCCATACATTCTACCCAACAATCTCGTTTAAAGAAAGAAATACAACAAAAAAAAAAATTCCGCATCCAAAATGTCGAATCATTAAAAAAAATATATTAATAAGAAAATATTTTTTTTTCTAATTTTCGGAGTAGTTACCTTGTTTAGTTGGCTTAAAATGTGTTCAAAATTTGAAGGCATAAAAGCCTTAATTTCTAAGACCACCTTGAAGAAAATTTTACGTCAATATTTACGATAATTATTCTTCATGATGATGGTCAGAAGTTGTTAGGCTATTTTATCGGCCAATATGGATTCGATGAATCACCAATCCTAAATAGCCCATATGTGCTAAAATAAAAAGTTTTGCTGGCTAAGGCCAAACGTGGGATGACGTAGAGTGCCGGGCTATGGGCCGATCTCGTTTGAAACTTTTTGTGACATCCAAATGTTTCTTATAGAACAATGAGTGTGATGCGTTGTCACTGAAGATAAACTGATAGGCATAAGATTTAATAGTAGAATTACTTACCGTTTGTTATATCGTTATTAGATTTAATAGTAGAATTACTTACCGTTTGTTATATCGTTATTAGGATTTAATAGTAGAATTACTTACCGTTTGTTATATCGTTATTAGGATCACAAGTTATAGTTGCTGGAGGACCTGAAATGAAAAAAAAAAAGATAAATATTTAACATAACATAAAGACTCTTTCAAGCATACAAAGGGTATTTCAAATAGAGCGGTTTTTTTAATTGTAAGTGAGGTGCATGGCCGCCGGTTCGAGCCCTGCGCTGAGCACAATACAGACACTTTTTCCGCCTAATGTTCGAGAGTATAAGGATACTTATGACTTCGGTCAAATCTATTATTTAAAAAAAAATCCGAAACAAATCATTTGTGTCTAGAACAAAATTTCCGTTTCACATTAAGGCCCACCTTATTGATTTTTCATTTGTTTGGCATGTCCAGACCATAGCAGTGATTTTATTCATCTTACTTAATACACCAGGCTTAGTTAAGATGTATATTTTGTATTATGTCGTATATAGTTCTGCGACATACTTTTGATATCGTTTTTGCAGTGCATGTATTTTAACATAATTTATTCGGCTTCTCTCATCCAATTCGCATTCATCTTTCACTACCATACATCAATTTAGGCACTTAAATATTATTTGTGAACCATAATTATAACATATTAAAAAATAGATACACACGACGACTTCCGTGGAGTAGTTGGTAAAACGCCCGTCGTTCAACCCAAAAGTTGCAGATTTAATTCATGTCGGAATCCAGATTTTTAAAAGCGTTACAGTGAACTTCACTTAAGGCTTCTTTAACCACTGTTGGTTAATAAGAAGCATTCGCTACAAAGCAATAAACCCGCAAGGTTGTTCTGTAATTTATACAATACTATACAATCCAATAATTCATGTTTTATTAACTTTATTTGGTTTTATCTCATACATCGGTTAGCCAAAGTGCAAGCGTGAGTGGAAGGCGTGGTAAAATATGTCATAGAATGTATTGTTGGCTCAAATTAATAATATTCTGAAAGAGGAAACGTAAAAAGACAGAAATTATATGATAAGGTTTATTGATGTGGAAGAGGCTAAGGATGTTTGTCAAGAAAGAAAAATCTGGCGCTATGTCCTCTCTGCCAATGCCGATAAGGAGATGGTATAATAGTATGTATGTGTGTTTATCTGTATCGTATTGCCACATTTTTTTCGAGGTGCATACAAACATACTATCACGCAATTTCCCTGTCGACGAAGGCAGAGAGGACAGAGTGAAAGACTTTCTTAGCTCGATACACATTCTTTACACCTTCTAAATCCATACACCTCATAAAACTCCTAAGGTTTCACAAACTTTTGAGATTATCTTTTTTTCAAAACATAGTTTCCTTGATCTTTCCTAACCACACCTTCCCCTATATTTGTACTATATATATTTGATTTGTTAGTTCATTCGTTCTAGATGTCCAAATACTATATAATTTCGAATTGTATCATTCATTGTCTCCCCATGTATTCTTCTCAGTGGACGCACTTCTACAGCATTTATTCAGTCTTTTCTACGTTTCACTCCCATGCATTCAAGTTCGCAGCGAAAGCATTTCAAAAATATTAATTTTGCTCATTTCGTTATTTTTCCACGTCTGCGTCCATTTTCTGCAACCGTACATCTATTTCAGCACACATACTGCTTATGAATCATAATTAAATAAGTTTAATAAAAAATAAACAAATTTTCGAAAACAATTAATTGAATTACTCAATTCTTACGACGAAAATGTGTACCAATATCACAGAATTTCTTATCTTCTTCACGAACACTCTTTAGACCCTGAAAGTTACGTAGTCGGTCTGTAAGTTCTTATTTTTTTTGCTCAGTAAAGTGTAACTTTAGACATCGCGGTGCCTTTCTTACGCAAGTAATTAAACTCTACCTATAGGCTAGATTGCGAGAGGGAAGTCAGGATATAATTAACTCGCACCAAGTCTGAAACTTCTGTCGTACCTGAATGTATAAGAACTTGTATAACACAGTATGATAGGATCAGAATTAACTTGAAAAGATTTGAAAAAGTCTGAAGATTTTCAAACTTCGTAAGCACAATAGAAACGCGAAATTCTACATCAATTTTCCTAGCGGCTTTATACCAACGCTACCGATAACAAATTATGGATTTGAACCAAGCATTGCGTGAAAAACGACCAGAATATCAAAAGAGGCAACGCAAAGTGATTTTGATTCGTAATACCATCGCACACAGCAAAACCGGTCAAGGAAACGATTGAGGCGTTTAGTTGACAAATACGTTCGCATGCGGCTTACTCACCAGACTTGGCCCCATCCGATTACTATTTATTTGCATCGATGGGACACGCACATGCTGAGCAGCGCTTCACTTCTTACGAAAATGGATCGATGATTGGTTTGCCTCAAAAGAGCAACAGTTTTTTTGATGTGGCATCTACAAATTGCCAGAGAGATGGGAAAAATGTGTAGCTAGCGATGGGCAATACTTTGAATAAAATACTTTTTACCATTTTCATACAATAAATGTGTATTTTCTATTAAAAAAATACCGGTTTCATATTTACAGACCTATGTATATTTCAAAACAAAAAAAATGTACTTTATATTTTATGAGATAATAAATGCATAAATATTGAAATCTACATTTACGACGACCTCCGTGGTCTAGTTGGTAAGACGACTTTCTCCCAGCCTGGAAGTTACGGGTTTTAAATCCCGCTGAAACCTAGATTTTTTTAAAAGGATTTTAGCCTTGTTATCACATAAGGCGTCTTTAAGATATTTCTGGTTGGTTGGACGAGGTTGTCATATGGCAATACGTCCGCCAAGCTGTACTGTATACAACGAAAGTATAATACAGTACAATTATAAGACAACACTACAAAATAACATAAATCGCTTTAATACAGCTTGTATGGAGAATATTATTATGAGAAATATATTTTATTGGCCCCAGAGACTGAAAGAGCTGAAAGAAAAAGGGAATGGATATAGAGGAATCAAATGGTATATTTTGCGATCGACAATTTAGCATAGCACTCTATGTCAACAACATAACATTGTATATTTTGTAATATCCATCATTTTAGTTTTTTTCGGATATGACAGAGAATCTGAAGCACACGTACAACTCAACTATCTTGATTTTTCAATATTTTTTTATAAAAACTTGATTATACAATAAACCCGTCGTATAGCAAGAATTAAAAAAAAACGTTCCTCAGTGTATGGCAGGTTTATAACTGTATTTCCTTAGTGTATGCCAGGTTTATAACTGTATTTCCTTAGTGTATGCCAGGTTTATAACTGTAATGCATTTTTTTAGTTGATACGCATACATATCATCACGCTGTTTTCCTACTAGGGTAGGCAGAGAAGACTGAGCGCTAGACTTTCCTATCTCGACACACAAAATTCATCTCTTCCACACCCATACATACACCTCTCTTATACAGCTTCTACAATTTTGATTACTTCTTACATTTCCTTCTTTTAAAATAACATTTGCTCGATCCAACCATAGTTTTCTTTGTCTTCCGCTAGGACGCCTTCTGTTCACAATTGCACTGTATATTTATTTTGTTAGTCTTTCTTCATTTATTCGTTCTACGTGCCTCAACCATCTGAGTGTTCTGGTTCATCTTACTCAACACATGAGTCTTAAGTTCACATGCACTCTTTATTCTGTCATACATTGTCACTCAATGTATTCTTCTTAGTTCACGCATTTCTACTGCACTTATTCAAATCTTTTCATTATTTTCCATGTCATCATTTCACTTTCATACATTGCTGATGATGGGGAAAAAACGATGCAATGCCAAAACAGAAACCATAAAAAAACAAATACAAATTTAACAAATTCATCGATGGTCAGGAGAAGGAGTGGGGGACTAGAAAACTAAAAAAAATATTGTTTGTCACTGAAGAGAGATGATTCCAAAGTCTAACAGCATGAGTAGTAAAATACGACGTAAAAATTAACATCGGTTAACTGGTTAAGTCAAAATCCAATATCTGTCGATACGTAACGCCTTCTAAGATACACACAAGATGAGTATCTTAGAAAAAAAGTTTCATAATACGGTCTAAAATTGTAAATCAAAACAAATAATATCCTGCGTTGCAATGAAATATTTTAGTAACCTGTGGTTTGACTAAGTAGTGACATCTGTGATCGACTAGGGAAACTAAATGGTGAAGCATATCAAACTGTACGAAGTTTATTCTTACACGTCTTATGATAATTTTATCAACCAATAACCAACAAGTTAATTAAAATCCCGAATGCTGATTTGGACTACGGTCTGTTGTTAAAAAGTGATGAGTCCGACAGATGGAAAATTATTGATTATTAATAAGATTAATATTATTATATCGAATATAAATCAACTTATCTTACTACACGCTCTTTGTAGACCCATCAGGCTATATTTTATTCCACAATGATAATAATTACCTGTATAACAAGAATACACATATAAAATATATAAGTGGTAAATAGTAAAAATTAATGGTAAATGAAGGGTAAATAGTAAAAGCATTATGTGGACTCAATATAACTTACTGACTTTTTATAAAAGTTAAATAAAGACATTGTCTTGTCGGGATAAAATTACATTTAAACATAAATGCCATCACGCTATCTCCCTGTAGGGGTAGGCAGAGAACACAGAGCGCCAGGTTTTTCTATATCGACACATATCCTTCGCCTCTTCCACATCTATACACTTTCTCATACATCTTCTAAGATTTCTATGATTTTTTACATTTCCTTCTTTCAGAATATCACTTATTTGATCCAACCATCTTTCCTTAGCCTTCCTCTCACACACCTTCCACTCACATCAGCACTAGATTTGGACTTGTAGAATGAATGAATGAAGAAATAATAATAAACACAACAGGGACAAAATTACGGTGTTTAAAAAAGTGTTTTTATTATTATCATCATGATGAATTAACCTCTTCAGATCTGAATAAATGTTTTAAAAAAATTCTTACTCTTGAGCGTATTATTATTGCTAAATGCAACAGTATGTCGTATTAGTTTAAATAGATGGCGCCCAAAACGTTCAAAATCGACAATACAAAGTCGACAAGACAAGTATCCTACACTTCATTTGTTATCATTGGGAAGATAAATATACCCCATAATTGTTTACTAAGTGCATATAAACCCTTTGTCCATTATGATGGACGCCAGGTCTGAATAAGTTAAAATAATTGAAATCGTACCGAAACTCTTTCGAATTTTGAAGAAAGTCACTGGTTTCTCATGTCTACAAGATTTTGTAAAACTACGAAGAAGAAGCCACATTGAAAAATATTGTTAACTATGGTTTCATGAGATTTGTCTCTAGTCAGTATTATAAATATAAACCATACGAGTGAAAACTCCATTACAACCATAAATGATACAATAATTTAAAAAAATGTTTTAGCAACTGTACAGAATAGTCTGATTCAATACTAACCGTAGCCTATTGATAAAACGACTGTACCTGACTCGAGAATTGAGAGTTGAATTCCAGTTGCACACATGTTTTTTTTTTCAAGTAGGGTTCCAGTCTTATTTAAGTTAAGGGGTCTTATTATTAACTTTCTGGTTAAGTGGAACAGATTGCCACATAGGAATAGGTTCTTCAAGTTGTATTGCATGTAACAAAATAGTAATTAATACAATATGCTGTCATTGTTTTAAAACCAAGTTATGGTCGTGCTGTGGAATAAGATATTAATGTTTCTGTTTGTTATTGCACATATTTTTAATTTACTAATTATGTCCAAAAGTTTCCGGCTTGAATAAGTTAGAGCAATTATGAACTGACAGAAATCAGACAGAAATAAAAAAACTGACAGAAATCAAAAGACGTTTAGATGCTGTCGACGAAGAATTTTCTTTGTCATATTATACAGGGAAAGATTGGGCTAAACAGTTTCACTTAGGTAGAAAATCAATTGAAGATGACTGTCGTCAAGGCAAACTAACATTAGTTAAGCTGAGGTGGTATTTGTGGATCAACTTTTTTTCCGCCGTATATTTATTTTCTCTTTTTTCTTCTTACGAGTATTCTACATGTGCAAGGGTGTGGGCTGAAAAACATTTGGTGTCCTCGCGGCTGGGCTCGCCCTATATTGGTGGGGTGTATCTTGACCGGGGGGATGTTATGAAATGAGCTTCTCTCCTTTTCGATAGCTTCTCTCTTAAATGTATTTTCTGCTATTTATGTGTTTTTGGATATATTATGTACATAGTATGTTGATTTAAATACATTATGCACATACTATGTTGCTCTCAACAAACCTACATTTATTTATTATTATTAGCATTTACTCCAGAACCAGTTTCATTACTGCAAGAACAAGTGTTATAAGATAGAAGACTTAAATTAAGTTTTCTACGGGCAACAACATACATTTTGACCAATTCTTGACCTGACGGCATAAATTATATAATAAAATTTACCTTTGTTTGAGGTTAAGTCATCAATTTGATTTTAATACTTGCAATACTGTTAGGTATTCCTGTAAGAATTCATCCTTGGGATAGAATATTTGTTTATAGTCTTCAACGCTCTCTCAACACGATTATTTTGTTAGTTTAATCAACACTTTTCCTCTGTTATTTTCACACTTCGGTGAAAATTTATTTTGCTCAAACATTATTTCTATGTATAAGTTGATGTTGCCAATAACCACAAAATCTGAATTTGATAATTTACAGATTTATGATGGAAAATACATAATTCAATAAAGTAATTTTTTTATTCAAAGCGGAGTACAAAATGAAAAAAACAATCCTTACATCTTCATAATTTATAAAATTAATGGTGTATTATTCTCTTGGGTTTTGTTAAATTATATTATATCCTTTTAACATTTCATCTTATCCAAATATTCTTAATAAAGCTTCGTCGGTGATTCTCTGAATGAACTATCTACGATTTTAATGTTATGAGTTTAACTTATTTTAAATCGAATATTTTGTTTCAATCTGCCGCTGATGTTTTTACGAAGTAATTTTTACATAGATACGATCATACTGTTTCTCTGGCGGGGCAGGCAGAGATAAGCGAGCGCCATACAACATTGACATTAAAAATATCCACTAAATCAGACATGGAGTTAATCAATTTTAGCATTCTCACAATTTATGAATTATAACGTGCAACTGTCGTCAGAAAATTCCAAGGAAGGAATACAAGTGGATATGCCATGCCCTCACATATGAGATATTAATATTTTTTTAAGAATATACATAACCAACCACTTCTGTGGCCTAGTTGGTAAGACGCTTGTCTCCCAACCCGGGTTCAAACCCCCTCTGGAATCCATGTTTTTTTAAAGGATTTTAAAGTCTGGTTTTTCACTTTAAAAACTTTCTGGCTGGTTGAAAGAGATTGTTACATGGCAATAAATCCATAAGGTTGTACTGTACCCAACGAAAGTGTAATACAATACAATAATACAACCAAAATCAACGGTTTCCCTCGAATACCAAACAAAAATTCCATTTGTTGTTAAAGGCGAGTTGCACAGCGAACATAAATTAAACACGTTACCGCGCGGCCCTGCGATGGCTTGAAAATTTTCATTTCGTTTGTTTTACTTTTTTAATTTCAACTTTTGACGATTTGCGTAACTTCTCTTTCTGTTTACAGGTAAGATCGTTTAACTTCAAAGAAAGGGAAGTTTGTAATGCAGCCTTTTATTCGGTAAGCAATATAAGTTGTTTTATGTAAGTTAAGGTGTTTAAAATAAGTAATGTTTCCATAACATATTATTATTATGACTTTGAAATAATTTAAATCGAAACCTTACACTTTCAAAATATGATGGAAGTCACTGGTTTCTTTATTTCCCCAAAATTTTAGTGAAAAAAACCCTTGTCTATCCAAGAAGATAAGTTAAGCGATCTTTGGCACAGACAGAAAGAAACCCATCGTATGGAATTCTCGGTAGGAATTTATTTGGTTATCCTGTTTCCGAAAAATGTATCGGCATTGAATATTTTTACAATTATTTTTTTCCCTTTAAAAATATTTTTGTACCAAAGATCTGCCTTGTTTACAGGGTATAATCTTCTTCATAGTGTAGATAGGGATAAATCATTCTTGGAAGGTAGATCACCAGCTGTCTTGATTTTGTCAAAATCTCTTTGCATCTTACCCACGAGATCACTTCAGTACCGCCTTCTCTTTCTTCTTCATCTGACGATGTCTTCAGTATTTTGTTTATTTATTTAACACTTTTATTGCAAATACAATCTATCGGGATTATTGCTAGGCGGCAATCTCTTCCAACCAAGCAGACAAAAATAAATTAAGCAAGGTACGTGGTCGCATAAATCATTCAAATGACTATCCATCTCCAGGAAATCCATAAACATATACGTGAACACATGCCCACGAACCCCACAAAGATGGACAATCAGCCGAACATTATTTTTCATACAAAGTGAGATATCATCAAACAGAAGTAAAGGAAAGGAAAAGAAAAATCCGGAATTAAACACGTTATTTTACTGACTAGAAATTGAGAGTTTTTCAATCGCTTCTTAAAGCATGCCAAGGACGGAGCGAGTCTTATATTGGTTTGTAACTGATTCCAGAGTCTCACTGCATGGACAGAAAAGGATGACGTAAAGAAAGAGGAGTGGTGAACCGGAAAGGCCAATAAACAATCTCTGTTTGAGCGTAGCGCTAATCCATGATTGGAAAGACGCTGAAAATTTTCCGCGAGATAAGAGGGAGAGGCGGGACAGTTAAGGATATTATACAATAGAGAAAGTATGTGAATTTGGCGTCTATTCTAACATTCAACCAGTTCAATGCCTTCAGTAATGTAGGTCTGTCAGATGTAAAAGTTTCAGACTAAGAAATTTTCCAGTGATGGTTCGTAATTTTCTCATCTCGGATGTTCGGAGAAAACTTTTTGTTCTAGTTGTGTCGGTTCTGGTTTCAACTTTGTTATAAATTCACACGTATCCAAATCATATATCTTAGACAACTAGAGCTCTCGGCTGCCTTTTGTGTTTATTCCCTCACTTCGTTGTGGAGATCATTGTGGCTGGAGATGTCGATACCTTAGTATTTACACTGCATCATTTGCTCAACAGATTAAACAACTTAGAAGGTGCAAACTAGTTATCGATGAGTAGTACAATATATTATTAATGACTAGTTTGTACCTTTTAAGTTGTTTATATATAGTTAAATCCTTCGTTTTATTTACTGAGATGCTTATTTATACTATTTATTTGTTTGGTGGAACAAACATATTATTCATTATAGATCATCTAATTCTGCTACTATAGAAGAGTCACTTGCAAAACACATGATGCTTATGGTTTTATCGCCCATCTTGTAATCAACTTCTAGGGATGCAACCTCTTTTATAATATTGTTTATTATGAGATAATATTTTATTTTATTATAATACAATGTACGGTATTTCATCAACCATTAAACTATGATACAAGTTACAAAAGGTTACAACTCAAATTGGAATTTTAAGTACGTATGAATATTAATAGAACTTGTTTAAATATTGTTAATATTTACATGAATCATACAAGATATCGAAATGCTCCACGCACATGCATACCACCCACCACACATAAAATACGGTATCCTACACTTCATTTGCTATCGTTGGGAACAGAAATATATCTCATCGTTGTTTACTAAGTGCATATGAACTCTTTGTCCATTATAATGGACACCAGGTCTGAATAGGTTAAAATAATTTAAATCGTAACGAAACTCTTTCGAAGTATGAAGAATGTAATTGATGATTTCTCATGTCTACAAAATCTTGTTAACTATGGATTCATGAGATTTGTCTTTAGTCAGTATTATAAATATAAACCATGCGAGTGAAAACCCCATTACAACCACAAATAATAATAATAAAAAAAGATGTTTTAGCAACTGTACGGAATAGTGTGATTCAATACTATTTATTATGAGATAATTTTTTATTTTATTACAATGTACGGTATTTTATCGACCATTAAAATATGATACAAGTTACAAAAGTTTATAACTCAAATTGGATTTTTAAGTGCGCATGAATATAAATAGAACTTGTTTAAAGACTGTAATATTTACATGAATCATACGCAAAGAAATAATATCGAACTGCTGCACGCACATGCATACCACCCAACACATAAAATACAAACTTGAGATAGGTCAAAGCTCAGGCATTTAAAAGCCCTAACTCATTAAAAGAAAATAATAAAAATATACATACACACAATTAATCCACTCCAATACAAAAAAGTGCATCGAAACATCAACATATTTACAGATACCTCGAAAAGTTTGAGAGAAACAAAGTCAGCGAATAAAATGAGAGAACAAAAAATCACGAGAGTGAACGCCGTAACGTCGAATTTATGGTTCGTACAAACAAAAATGCTCTCCAAAAGAACTTTTAAAGGCATTAAAAATTACCAAATATAATATGTATGAGACTGCAGCATAGTCATTACCCAATCGATTCAATCTTGGTACTGAGTCATTACCCAATTAATTCAATCTTGGTACTGCAGATTTCAAAAAATAGTTATACAACTCAAAAGAAATAGAAAAGGATTATTAAGACTGTCCCCTTGTCTTGTTCCATTCATCGCTAGTATTTCCTTATATAACTCACCATTTTCTTTAATATTCATTTGGTAATTTGCATTAATATTCAAACAATATAATTAAGATATATCGATAGACACTCATAACAACACCCAGAAAATACACAATAAGAACCATATGAATAAATATATTCAGAGAGCTTCATGATATAATCAAGAAATCTTAAAAAAGTGGGAAAATCTTCAAAAAGTGGGTGTTGCGTAAAATGTGTATAAACCAACGTATGACCGAATAAGGAATAAGAACAATATGAAAGAATGCGGATTGAAAGAAGATACAGTGCTTAAGATGAAGAAAGGGGCATTGAGATGATTCGTTGGTATAGTTCGTTCCTTGAGATGGTGAAGACCACTGTGACTTGTTAGTGACCGATTCTTCATTTATTAATATGATACTGTCTTACTTCTTCCATGGCCTGGTCAACTTCTAACTTTATTTTCCTA
This sequence comes from Odontocerum albicorne, assembly GCA_949825065.1. NCBI lineage: Eukaryota > Metazoa > Arthropoda > Insecta > Trichoptera > Odontoceridae > Odontocerum > Odontocerum albicorne. The sequence continues at coordinate 35,662,054 of OX463846.1, forward strand.
CGAAAAGTTTTAGAAAAGTTCTCACATATGGTACTCTCGTACATACATGTAAAGAAGGAATCGAAGAATTTAATTTGTATTCCGAGGAATGTGTTCGCAATTAATAAAAGATGTAAAATAAATGAGGACTAAAATTATGTTTATAAGAATATGTAGTCGTTATGATGAAGATATTAGAATTTAGATGTTTCGACGACGCAGATAGAATGATGAAAGATTTCAAAAAAAAATCTATACGAATAGTAAAGAACGTACAAGAAATGTGGAATGATGAAGAAAAACGTGATACGAACAAATGAATTAAATTTTGAAACATGGATGAGATAAAGCTTTTATAAAAGGTGTATAAGCGTGGCAGAACTGAAAGATGTGTATCAGGATCGAATAAAATGGAAGTTGGCTATCTCTGCCTTCAGTAGGGCATGATAGTGATGATATTCTTTATCTTATATCGTAGGGTCCCGATTATCCGACCTAAATGTAATTGCGGGAGAGTCGGATAACCGAGAATGACGAATAATCCGGTATTGCTAAAAACAAGCTATTCAACTATCATAAAAACGTGTTGTTTTATTACTTTAAAACAAGTACCTACAAAACAAAAATATATTTCTACCACAATATAATACCGTGTATCGAAAATAATTAAAATGTTTAAAGGATTATGTAATCATCAAAAAGTTTTTGTGCATAATACAAAAAAAGATACCGAAGTACTAGATGCATGTATGGTATATAAAAAAAAGGAGAACGTATTAATGTACATATGTACAGTACCCGGCGGTAAGTAATACACATCGTTTGTAGAGCGTCGTCTCTGTCGCACGATGCGCTAACAGTCCGGTATCGTAGTCACGCTGCAGTTAGTGTATCGTGCGACAGAGACGACGCTCTACAAACGATGTGTATCACTTACCGATGAGTACTGTACTGTACTGTCCTGTCCATATAACCTGATCTAAAAATAAAAAAAATAGGTCTGTAGTAAATAATACATGGGATGCTAATGTATCACATAATACGGAATAACCTGATAAGGGATAAATGTGTGCTTAAAGCGATGTTGTTGTTGAGTGAAATGAGGAAGAGCAGTCTGAGAAGGATTGGGCATGTAGAACGAATGAATGAAGAAAGACTTACAACAAAAATATAAAGTGTAAATCTGAGTAGAAGGCGTGAGTTTGAAAGACCAAGGAAAGTAAGTTTCAATCAAGCGAATGACATTTTGAAAGAAGTAAACGTAAGGAATAAGAATGCGGAAGGCTAAAAATTTACGTAAATGATAGTAAAGTTTATTTCTATGTCCTCTATATCTACCTCAACACAGAAATAAAAGGATATGGAAAGTATACTTGGATCATGTGAATGACATTGGAAAGAAAGAAACGTAAAAGTTGAAAAATTTGAAGTAATTGAGTGAGAAGTTATATGGTTGTAAGAGTAGCAGGGGCGATTTGTGTCGAGATAAAAAAACTTAGCGCTCTGTCTTCTCTGTCTACCCAGACAGGGAATTGTCGTAATAGTATTCATTACATTTGTAAAATAAAATATAAAAGCTTCAAGAAGCTAAAATATCGGAAATCCAAATATTAATGTAATAAAGTCAATAAACACCCATGTTGATTTTTTTAATTTTAATTTGGGGCTATGATGTAAGCCAATTCCAAGTTTACTAATACTAACGCTGGATACGCGTACTAGTTCGAGCTCAAGTGATTTCTGTACCAATTTGAGCTCTGACGTAATGCTCCAAATCGAAATAACTTAATTTATGTTTTGTATCCGATGTTCTATGTCGCTTCCCTGCCCACAAATCATATAAATTTAAACAATACGAAGAATTAACGATATCTGTTCTCAATCTGCCAATACATTTGTATTTGTTTGTCTAATATGTTTATATTGCTATGTTTATGTTCCTAAAATATATATTTTATAAATGTTATCGAGAAAAAAAAAATGGATATTACTGCAGGTAGCAAGGTTAATTGTTAACTTAGTGCTGTTATATAGAAAAAAAATGGATGTTACTGCAGGTAACAAGGTTAATTGTTAACTTAGTGCTGTTTTTGACAAGACGACCTCCGTTGCCTAATTGGTAAGACGCCTGTCTCCCGACCCAGAGGTTGCGGGTTCAAATCCCGCTGGAGCCCAGATTTTTCAAAAAAAGAATGGCAGTTTTATTTTTACTTATAATCTCTTCAACATCTTTCTGGTTGGTTAGAAGACATTGCCACATGGCAATACGCCCAACAGGCTGTACTATTGCCATGTGGCTCCTACAAAAATTGAACCCGTAACCACCGGATTGAAGATGTATAGTTTTACTGTCTAGACCACCAAGATCGTGTGCATGGAAGCAAAGCCAGGACATTGAAAATGAGTGATAGGAAAAGAATAAATGTAGTAAAAATGCGTGCCTGGTGAAAATATCTGGAAATACAACGTTTGATGGAGAAAGAAATTATCGGATAAAGGAAAACTGTTTGTAAGAGGTGAATAAAATTAAAAAGGGAATCTTAAGATGGTTAGACCACATAAGAATGAGTTGCAAAAGACTTACGAAGAGATCGAAGAAAATGTAGACCAGGGAAGAGTGATCGGAGAGGGTAGGAGAAATTTTAACTTAGGGAAAGGTATGAAGTATGAGGAATAGCAGAGCATGATGAACGGATTTATGTACAATATATGATGAAAGAAAGGCGCGGAGATTATCCACTTTACCTAAAGTAAAATGGATATAGTGTGATGGTTTGTATGTGTTTGTTTTGATTAATTAATGAGCATGAAGCGAATGCAATAAATAATCTGGTAAGTACTTGAAAGTTATTAATGAACTGGACGACAAAGTGATGACGGTTAGGTTTATTCTTAAAATAATAATTAACCTTCCTTTTAATAGTAAAAATGTTTTCAATTACGCCAACTCATTAAAAGGCTGGAGAACGGTAGGAAAATATATAAGTCAAAGGTTTTTTCATTACCGCAAACTCTTGATGGAGAAATCCCTGTGCTATCCAATAAGACAAGTTTAGGTATTTTTTTCACTGAAGCCCACAAATGAGCATATAATACGAACAGAAAACTCATTAATTAGAGCTAATGCAAGTCAACAATTTATGCTACGCCACTGGAGAATGTAGTTAATGACTAGATATATATGTTCATTGTCACAAGAAGTGCTTACAACAGTGGAGGCCAGGCGCGATTTTGATGGTGATGAAAGTTTATATATCCGTTAAAAATAACAAACAAACTTCATTTCTAATCAAAGTTATAACTTTTTTCAAGTAATATATACTTACATTTGCTATCGCTTAAATAATTATTCTAACGGAAATAAAATCGATCAATTTTATTTTACTTATTTTTATTATGTACTTGAACGAAACAATGTACTTTACAAATGTATTTAAAAAAATGTAGATAGTGTTTCATTTAGAATATTCACAGCATATTCTTAAAAAATAAAAATGAAACAATCAAAATAAAAAGGTACATCAACGCAACAAAACAAATCAAATAATACATAAGTAGCGAGGACACAATTCTTAAAAAAAAAAATATTAACAATATATAGTTGATTATACGATACGAGACCGTCTCCAGTCAGCTGTCCGCAATTTACCACACCAATTTAACATGAATGCGGAAAGAATAGTGCAGTAAAATTTTAACACCTTAATCCTGCAACCGACTTACGAGTTCTTGTATAACCCGAGTGTGGTAAAGTACGAGTATATCAGCTGTGATGTATTCTATATAAAGGGGAATTTTGTTCGTAACTAGAGGTACTTTGTTTAAATAGAAAATAGCCTTATGACGAGTGTGTAGTGAATTGAAGCAACTCTTAAATAAAAAAAGCTTTTACTGATAAATATTTGTATTCTTTGTGATTTGTTTAATCAAACACTGTTTATTCCGCATTATATGAGTATAACGGAAAACCTTGAAACCGGTAGGGTTATACCACTATATAAAGTGGAATAAACAGTGTTTGATTAAACAAATTACAATGTCTTTAAACCTCCACAGTGTTTATGACTTCACTATAAAATATATTTTATATTTGTATACTAATCAGAAGAACGATAACATTAGTTAAATTAGGTAAATACTCATTATTCGAAATACGAGTATGACAGTTATAGAGTAAAAATTTAGACCAGACTTCCTGTTTCAAAATAATTTTGAAAATACGAAAAAATATTTTAAATAGCGTTCATATAATATATGTTATATATAAATATATACCATACCGCCGTTTCTCTGTTGGGGTGGGCAGATAGGATACAGCCAGACCATCCTATCTCAATAGACATATTTCACCTCGTCCACACCCACACACCTTCTCAAACAACACCTTTAATTTTTATGACTTCTTATATTGACTTATTTCAAAATATCTTCCTCTACCAAGCCCTCCTCCACTCACATTTGCGCTGTACATTTGTTTTGTTAGTCTTTATTTATTAATTCGTTCCACATACCCGAACCATTGCAGAGTGTACTTCTGCATCTAACTCAACACATTAGACTTTAGTTCATATTCATCCCTAATAATTTCATTCCGTATTCTGCCATACATTGTTACATATGTTATATTTATTTCAGAGCACGCCTTTTTACTGCATTTATTTCGCTCCCAGCATCCCTAATCCCTTCGTTCCATATTCTATCGTATATTGTCATCCCATGTAATCTTCTAAGTGCACGCATTTCTACAGCATTTATTCGGCTCTTTTCTGTCTCGTTCCACATCCACACTTCGCTCCAATACTTCAAAGTTGAATGATAATAATATGGCGGACTATCATTTTAATAGATTTTGATACTGTCCGAGTATATATGTTGCCTATCCCTACAAGCCGTTCGATATCCCTCATAAATACATACGTACCATCACTCCATCTCTTTGTCGGGGTAGGCAGACAACACAGATCACCAGACATTTGCCTCTTCCACATCCAGACACCTTCTCATACAGCTACGATTTCTCTGACTTTCTATTTTTCTTTCTTTCAGAATATCACTTATTTGATCCAATTATACTTTCCTTGGTCTTCCTCTCACACACCTTCCACTCACATCAGCACTCAGCATCTCAGCGTGCTCTTCTTCATCTCACTTAACACATCAGCCTTAAGTTTACATGTATCCCTTACTTCATTCCGTATTCTATCATACATTATTACTCCATGTGTTTATCTCAACACACGCATTTCAACAACATTTATTCGGCTTCTATCAGCGTTTTTTCCATGCCTACGTTTCACTCCCTTAGATCAAAGTTGGCACCAAAATACTATTGTTGACTATCATCTTAGCATATTTTGATATTGTATTATATTACACTTTCGTTGTATACAGTATTACCTGACGGGCTTATTGCCACGTGGCAATATCTTTTAACTAACCAGAAAGATGTTAAAGTGGCATTAAGTGAAAACCAGACTGGAATCTTTATAAACAATCTGGATTTCAGCGGGAATCGAACCCGGAACCTTCGGGCTGGAAGACAAACGTCTTACCAACTAGGTCACGAAGTTCGTCTGTCCGGCTCGAGTATAACATATATGTTTAAGTACCTTATTTATTTTGTTTACTATCGCTGCAAGCCGTTCGATATCCCTCGTAATTCTTTCATAATCGGAGAAAATTCTACCTAAATACTCGTAGCAGATTTCCTCGGCTTTAATATTTCATTGCTCACCCATATATCGCATTTATGTTTCCTTTCTCCCATTTGTATCACCGTGACTTTGGCTTTCCCAACATTCATTCTCAGATCTTTCTCTTCACTAAAATACGAGTATATGGTACTTAATAGACGTCTGGCAATTTCGTGTGTCACGTTAAGAATTACGACAAAGACTTTTAGACCTAATTTAAAACTGTCATAAGTCCAAAAAGTTAAAGGGAATTATTGTTAAGAAAATTTGGTTTCATTCTTTAAAATTTTATATTTTATAATAACTCTTCGAAATATGTTTTAAATTTGAAAAACAAAGAGGTGCATGGCCGCGCGGTAACGCGCTAGACTTCTGTGCGGAAGGCCGTCGGTACCAACCCCGCGCTGTGCTACTCCCCTCGAACGCCTTCTTTTTCCGCCTAGTCTTCGAGGGTATTAAGGATACCTATGACTTCGGTCATATCTATTCTTTAAAAAAAAATGTTAATTGACAAGTTACAGCGTATTATCAGATATGCGCGTGGAATTGTGACAAGGACCAAATATTGCACTGTATTAAAGCTTCGTTATATACTCGTATATATACTATTGTCTGGCCAATTCATTGCCATTTGGCAATATTTTTCAACCAACCAGAAAGGTGTTTAAACAAGCATTTAGTGAACCAGACTGGACCCCTTGTTAAAAATTACGCCAAACAATGGGAATCAAACGTGAAATCTTCTGATCAAAAGACTTACCAACTAAGCAACGAAGGTCGAACAATCTCGAAATTATGCCCTTTGAACTTGTGACAGTCTCTACGCGATAAATTCTTGTTCCTCTAATGATTGTAAAAAAAACATTTTAATACCGAACATTTTATACATCTTTAAAGATAAGGTTTGAGCGTGTGGAACGAATGAATGAAGAAATACTAACAACACAAATGTACAGTGCAATTGTGAGCAAAAAGAGTGGTAGTAGACCAAGAAGTATGGTAAAATTAAGTGAATAATATTTTGAAAATAAGAAAGCAGAAAAATCGTAGGAGGTGTATGGATGTGGAATACGCGAAATCTCAATGTCGAAATAGAAAGTCTGGCGCTATTTCTTCTCTGCCTACCCTATCAAGGAAACGACGTGATGGTATGTATGCAAGGATAATCAAAGCTCAATGTTTGTTTTAATATAGCGGAAACCTGGAACAACCATAAGTTTTTGGTGAGATAAAAATAATCTTTTCATAAAATATTATGCGGATCACGATATTTCTTTGTGTTTTACTTTCCCGTCTAGCCATTCATCTAGACAAAAGGGCTTTTGTCGAGCTTTGTTGTAGTATTGTCAGATTTAATTTGGTATGTTTTATATTGAATTGTTCCTGGTTCGAGCAGCTTCCAGTGTCATCACGTCTGAGTTAGTTATTCGAAAGATCGATACAAGATAGAACAAAAGGAATACATATCTATTGTATTTATGTACAATATGTTAGTTCAAAAATTATATTTGTTGATTTTGCTACGTTCGTAGATTTTTCATATCACATACTACCACAATCCTGCAATTGTTTTTGGAGTTAGTTTACTAACCAATAAGGAGTACCTGAAAAGGCACTTACGAATATCCAAACCTTGAAATGGGATCTCTCGTGTCTTTTGAGGACTTTATAAGAACTTTTTGAACTGATTTTTGATTGATAATTATTTTATTTGTTTAAACTATCTTTGTGATTTTTTCCCCGTTCTGAAGAGTATTTGTCAAATTGCACCAGTCTAATTCCGTCGTTTATACTTCGTTTTCAATTTGTGTTTTGTTTTCAAATTGTTTTTCATTTATTTGTATTTTTTGTAGTGTGGACGGACCCGTATTACGTTGGTAACATGTGATTTTTTACTTTTGATATTTGCAATACTGGATACAAAAATAAATTGAAGAGCGCGCATTTTTAAAATTATACTTTCATAAGTCAAGTAAACAGACAAAAATGTGTGATGATGATAGGTCCAAACTAAAAAACGATGACCTTCTTCTTCCTAGTGTCATGTCAGGTCCCCCCAACGTTGACTATCCCCTGAGAGTAACCATCTCTGTCCCCGGCATCCCGAAAAAGATCCCCAACGCTTCTTATACCAGTCCAATCCCGTTTATTACGGAACCAGGATATTTGTCTCCTGCCAACAAATCTTCGACCTTCTATTTTGCCTTGGATGATCAGGTGCAATAATTTGTACTTTTCTCCTCTAAGTACGTAATCCAAATAGGACACCTTTCGGATTTTAATATTAGTCAGCAACTCTCTATCAACTTTGGCTCTTTGAAGAACCCATGTGTTACTGACCATATAGGTCCAGGGTATCCGTAGCATTTTCCGGTGTACGAGTATCCACATTTCGAATGCTTCCAGTAGGTTCATACTACCAACTTTGAGGGTCCATGATTCCATTCCATATGATAACACTGACAAAACGTAGCATTTGACTAAACGATGACCACTTTTGATAAATATCCTTAACTTTATAACAGAAACAAGTTATGCTTCTAATGAAATCAATATACTCGTATATACACATAAAGTAATAAATAAAAATATGTAACAATAAGGCTTTTTGACAGGGGAAGAGCCAGGAGCTTTTGGATGATGCAAATATAGAGTGGTTGGATGTGATTTTGATAATGATGCGGCTAGAATGATTTATTGTAGAAGGAAAAGAAAATGCGATATATGAATGAGTTCTGAAAGATTCGAGCAAGTTAAAGAATTCTGCTATTAAGAGTATTTTTTTCACTTTAAGAGGAATATCAAACGGCGTGAAGCGATAATAAACAAGTCAATGGAGCACTAAAACATATGTAATCTAACCGGGTAGTACCAAAATGATAGTTCGCAACAGTGCTTTAGTATCAACGTTGATATATGAGAGTGAACGATATACGTGGAACAATACTGAAAAAAGCCGAATTAATTAGAATAATACATGGGGTGACAATGTATAGCAGAATACGGAATTCAATTATTAGGGATGAATGTGAACTTAACTTTTACTTAAAGGAGAGCACTCTGAGATGGTTTGGGCACGTCAAATGAATGAATGAAGAAAGACTAATAAAATAAATATAATGCAGTGAAAATGTCAGTAGAAGGCGTGGTAGACGAAGACCAACGAAAGTGTGATTGTATCGAATACTCGTATATGATATTTTGAAAGTAGGAAATGTAAAAAGTTTTAAATTGTGTGTAATGATGTGAATGTAGAGTTTAAATGTTTCATCTGAGATTTTAAGTATTTAGTGAAGCTATTCTCTATCGTATATCCTCTAAATGGAGGGTTTTCAGCATTGTCATATATATATATATATATATATATATATATATATATATATATATATATATATATATATATATATATATATATATATATATATATATATATATATATATATATACAATATATACTTGTTATTTACGGTTCGCCTTTATTTTAAAACATTGTTAATTTTAAATGATGTATTGTGGATATTATAAAAATGAAAATCGATACATTTATGAAATTGAAAAATTACAATGTCCCACTCTTTGATTCGACCATTAAAGGAATAATAAAACTATGCCATTGATATGCAAAGCAGCACTCGGAACAATCGCTCCGAATTAATTCAACCACAATCGCACGTTTTGCCTTTGGATTGCCAGCGCCACACGACGCCATGGTGTGCCACGCAGAATAAAAGGCGGAATAAACTCTTTATAGAACATTATAATTCCTTTCACTTTCCACCTTTGTTACTCAATCAATGTTACAGTAATGGACAAAAAATTGTGTTTTTTCTAACGTCATATATTTTATTCGCATCATCATCAGCCTGGTTGAGTCCAGTGTTAGATAAAGGCATTCTTTCTCTTTCTCAACTCCTATCATAAGCACATTACTTTAAGTTGTTCTTATATATTTTTCAAACGTCATCCGACCATTTTGCTTGAGGTTTTCTCATATTTCTATCCCTTATCTTTGGTCGCCAAACCGGTACTTTCTGGATCCACCTCTGGGTGGCAACTCTCTCAGCAACATCGATGATTTTAGTCTGCTGCCTTTTCTATTGTTTCATCTTCCAGTCTCGTTATGAGATATTCAGCATTATTCTCTCTATGGCCCTCTATATCGCCTTGAGCTATGCAATATTTGCTTTGTGAACGTCGCCTTTTCGAGCCAACGCAGCTGCACTGGGAGGACACATAAATTGAAAGGCCTTTATTTAGGTATTTATGATACTTTGGAGACTAGAATTACGCAGTAAAGTTTGGGCTTTATTTGATAAGCTATCCTTCACCACCGTATTTGTCAACAATACACCGAGGTACGAGTAACTGTGGTGCTGTTGATAAAACGGCTGTTTTCAAATTTGGATGTTGCGGATTCGATTTCCATTGAAACATTTTTTTTAAAATTATTTACGAGTATGTCTGGTTTTCATTTAAGGCGTCCTTAATATATTTATCATTGATTAAAAGAAATTTCCACATGGCAATAAGCCAGCCAGATTGTACTGAATGCAACGAAAGTATAATAAAGTACAATTGAAATTTATCAACAGTACCAAGTGACCTCCGCGATCAAGTTGGTCAAATGGTTGTCTTTACCCGTTGGCACCCATTTTTTTTTAAAAGGTTCCAGTCTGGTTTCACTTAACGCTTATTTAAACATATTTCTGGTTGATTGGAAGAGATTGTCACAAAAACTTTCGTTGTACTATATACAACGAAGGTCTAAAGTGAAAACCAGATTGGAACCCCTTTTTGAAATAAATTGGATTCCAAAAGGAACCGAATCGGCGATCCCTGAGTTGGAAGATATTCGTCTAACCAACTCGACCATGAAGGTTGTAGAAATAAAATTGTAGGATAAAAAAGACTCACAGATATGAAAAATATCGTCTTTTTTGTGACATGCATGGTAGGAAAACACAAGGCCACAGAAGGTACTGAAAAGTGGTCCAGTAGTAACAATAATAAAAGCAAGGGCGCTCTTACTCGGGATTCAAACCCATTATTACTAACAAATCAAATATATTAAAATAAAACAACTTTAGTGTAAGGATTAGAAGGTGCTGTGGGCATTCGATTAGGAACCTCCCAGCATCTGCAGATGCATGTTTAGAAAAACATGTTTTGTAAGAAAACCGCAGAAAACTTACCAAGGAAAGATAAACTACAAAGAAACCTTTGAAGATCTTCCAGAATGTGACAGAAACACATTCAGCTTTAGGTAGAGTATATTGATACATAATCAAAAGTTTTGATAAGAAGGCTTCCCCAAAAAGGAATGTCTTCAAGTATATATTTATAAGTTAGATTAATAATAATAAAAGGACAATTTATACAGCGTCATTTACAGAGCAAACTCTCCTCGAGGGTGCTCTAACCCACGATTTAACCCATTTAATAAGATCTCCCAAAAAGGATTGTCTTCAAGTACTTCCTAAAGCTGCACACGCCACCTATATTTTTAACACTTGAAGGCAGAAAAAGATCGATTCAATTGAAATACTCATTACTTGAGAAAACAAGCGTTAATCTCAAATTAAGATTATCAAATCATGAAATATTACACAATAATAATGTGACTATTGTAATAAAAATATAAACACGTTAAAATGACGAATAATGCACTGTAATCGACTGAAACCAATCAAGAACTAGACTATGATAAAATGAGATACAGCTTCAGAAATAACACAATGCCTTAATCACATTATAAAATAAATATAGGCAGTCCTTAGACACGATAGTTAAATTATGTTCAACATACGAGTATGTTATACCTCATTGAAACTGAAAGCAAAGCAGCAGAAAAAAGGCATACATCAATAAGATTTTCAGTTTTTGCAAGATATCACGAAGTATTCATTTTCTTTTTTCTTCTTCTTTTGGGGGTCACAAGGCTAAAAGGTTGTACGTCTGATGACAACATCTTATTAGCATTAAGTAAATTATCTTTTCTATAGATTTTTGTCGTTTTTGAAGCCATTAATAGAGTCTCTGTGATCAACAATGGACGGAAAACAGCTGACGAAGACAACGACTTTACATTTCATATACTCGTACATATATGTTATGTAGAATGAAAATCAACCAAAATGAAATACCACTGGCAATTGTACCAATTTAATCGGTTCATTACATAACGTGACCCATCACAAACAAATGAAACGAGTTTGGCCATCTTGATTTATGTGCGTACAAACTAGACTAGACTAGACATGATAAAAAATGTGGCATGGCTCCGGAGATAATAAAACATGTAAATACATTCCTTCAATTATAAAGCAAATCAACAATGGTCATGATTTGCATGTTACCAATTTTGTTGCGAATTCATACGTGACACGCAAATTGTACATGTAAATTATGTTACAATACATTGAATATTTATGTACTATTTTTATTTACATTTTTGAGCGCATGGTACATATTGCGGGCATATTGTTATACAGATTTTATTTCGAACCAACCAGCTTATATTGAATATTTTAAATTGTTTTGATATACACGTATTACAGATTTAAAAAAATTAATTAATCAAAAACAATACTAATCTAAACAATAATGTTTGGACTAAAGGAAATTAATTCGTTCAAAGGGGAAAAAGGAAAATTAGAAAGAAAGGGTATTCTGAGTTATGTAACCTTTTTCGATTCTCTCTCTAGGTGACTTCCGTGACCTTGTTGGTTAGACCCTTTTCTTATTTTGTTTATCTTCCTTCTTAAGACTTCCACATACGAGGGTTCGATCGAATCTCCTTTAGTATCCGAAAAAAAATTAAATAGGGTCCCAGGCTAGTAAGAATTCGTCGAGTGACAATACTCACAGGTGCTAGCCGTGTGTGAGTGTTGTTGCCTCTCAACATGTGATAGTATTGCTAACAATTGTATTTATAAACAACGATTTACAAACAACGATGCTAAGATGGTCAGCTGATGTGTCCATAAAAATGAAATATTATCATCATAATATAAATAGGCCAAAGCCCGTACGCCGGTTGTCGCCAAAGAAAGAATACGATAATTGAAATTTGAATACAAGAGAGCGAGAGAGGTATACTTGGATTCTCTCCGAAAGTAATTCCAAATTTGAATCTCGGTGGGTCCGTGATACTGAACGATTTTTAAATACCTAGCTAACAATTTTTGAACCGGTGTAAAGGGGACGATGTATAAATGATATATATATATATATAAACAAATTTTACATTTATGAATATGTATTTTCATAAATGTAGAATTTGTTTTACTTCCGTGAATATTTCACGAGTTGCGAGTATAATATTATTTCAAATGTAGAGATGTTCCAAAATAAAGTTTACCACCCATTTCCTTCTGTCTTAACACTATTAAAAAAAAAACGATCAATTATTCAATAAATATAATTGCTTAATTAACATTTATTCATTTATTTTGATTCTATTCCCGATTGGCCAAACCTTACTTTAATTAAAATGCCTTCGAGGTGAGTTGGCTCACTAAAAATTGTTTTATTAAGTATTTCTCGATAAATAATAATAATCATAATATGCGCCATTTTTTAGAACCTATTTTACATGTTAAATATTTGAAAGGCAATTTTTTTTCAAATTTGTAATATGCATTTTAACATCATAATTACATGATATTATCATATTTATCGATATTTGCGTGTTTAAAATATTTGTAGTTTTTTGCTCATTTTAAAAAGCTGCACCTAAGAATTATTGTTTTTATACTTAAATATTAGTGAAAATCTTCAATGTCCATAACTTATGCTACGCTCAAGCGGAAATTGCCTATTGTATTTTCCAGATCATCACTCTTCCTTCTTCACATCATCCTTCAATTCCTTCACCGTAAGACTCTGGAACCAGATACAGACAACCATAAGACTTTTTTCCACGTTCACTTACTTTAAACAGCGACTCAAAACATATTACTTCGCTGTTTGAATTTCAAAATGTGTTTCTTCATAACTCCTAATTTCTTAACCTTCCCCATCTTCCTCCTCCTTTCCTAGTACAATATTAAGTGACATTGGATAATATTGAGAGTTACTGGTTCTTTCTTAATTTTTTTTTAATACTTATGGTATGTTGAAGAGTTTTATTTCTTTTTGAAGTAACTTTTAACCTTTCACTCAAAAATTTACGAACCTCTTGTCTGGTTTTATATCATTTTAATTGAAAGGTCGAGTACAAGTACAAAATAATGCAATTTAAGATTCATGATGCATAACAACTTAAAACTATAAACATTAATTTTCTTTAAAGGTAAATGTGAAACTTCCGCATGTAAAATGCAGGTGTGGGGATCAATATAGCGCAAATGATCTTTTTTTGTTTAGACATTACTTTAGAAAGAATTAGCCAATATAAACTCGCATAATTTTTGTTCATCTAAACCATCGTTTCTCAACCTATTTATCGCGTCCCCCAGAGATGTCGCGTTGATATATCAAGGAGGTCGCGATAATAAAAAATAGCTTACTTGTATAAAATTTAAATAACGCATCTTTCTGAGAAAAAGGAACAAATTTATTTGAAAATATTACAGTCATCGCTATATTTTGTTTACTCCAATGGTTACCTCTGTATATCCATAAGTTCAAACTGTTTAGCTGCTCTGTTAGTGACGTAAAACAGTAGAAATTCTTACCATATAAGGTTTATCGTCTTTGAGCAAGTACAGCGTTTGAACAGTCACATTCGCATACATCAATAAGATATTATATTGTTTATAGCTAAGGCATTAACGTTGTGGAGGTTTGAAGACATTGTAATTTTTTTTATCAAACACTGTTTATTCCACTTTTTGTAACGGTATAACCCTACAGGTTTCAAGGCTTTCACCTCATATTCAGGAGAGCACAAACAAGACTGTTGTGCTCCCCTGAAGATGATGTGAAAGCCTTGAAACCGGTAGGGTTATACCGTTACAAAAAGTGGAATAAACAGTGTTTGATAAAACAAATTACAAATAAGATATTAAGTTTTTACAAAGGGTCACGAAGTCGTCATTTTATTTTTTTATGTTTTGGGGTGTCACAATGCTAAACAGGTTGAAAAACATTGTTCTCGGGTTCTTCTGATGACAACATCATGAGATGATGATGACAGCATTAAAAAATTATATTTTACTTAGATTTTTCATGTTTTTTTACTGACTAACATTTCTTTTACTACTAGCATAAATTATGTTTTTACACAAATCAGTAAAATATTATTCTGAGAATAAAACATGAATTACATTATTTTCATGAGGTTTGAACTTTATGTTGGCTCCGAAATTGATACCAAAAATAATGGTTCATGTTCTAGTAAAAAAAAGTACCTAACATAATTTTTAAACTAAATTTATTTCTAAATATTTTCAATTTATTCCTATTGAGACTTAAAATCCACCTTTGGTTGTAGTGTTGATGATAACGAGTATCATTAGAATATATAAACGAATGTTATGTGATTTCATGGATTAAATTTCAATTCACTTATAATGTTGAACGAATAAATGAAGAAATACCAACAAAACAAATGTATAGTGCAAATATGAATGGAAGACGTGATAGATGAAGATCAAGGAAAGCATCCTTGAATCAAGCGAATATTTTAAAATGAAATTTAAAAATCCAAATAAATCGTAGGATTTGTACAAGAAGGTGTATGAATGTAGAAGAAGTGAAAGGTGTATGTTGTGGTAGAAAAGGCTGACGCTCTCTCCTCTTTACCTACCCTGACAGGTAAAGGGCGTGATGGTGTGTATGTATGTATTTATACTTAATTGAGGTCCATGCGGTAACACACTAACTAGACTTGGCAACTAAATTGACGTTGGACTGGCGAGACGATTCTCGACTAAGAGGCCCCGCAAATAGGACGAGGATGATTTATACTTAATCAATGAATAAAGAAAAAAATTGCAGCATGATTACATTTTATAATTTATCTCGCTGCTTTTGACAATTATAGATAGGTTAAGAGATTCAATTTATTTTTAAGGTCATAATCAACGTACAGGCGTACTTTGCTTATACAGCAGCGCCAGTTCCAAACCACCGCTATAAAACGAATATCACCGTATCAGGTATCTTGTTTTTTTTTGTCACTTACCAGGTATATAAAAGCTTAGAAACATTAAATGCCAAATAATTTTACACTTTCTTAAAATACGGTAAAAATAAGATTGTTTTTTATTGACGCATCATTTTGCAAATGGTAAGCGGAACACCATAAAGCAAGGAACGCCGGTATTTCAAATATTGAAAGTTATTCTTTGTTTGCTAAAAAATGACTTAAAGAACAATAATATAAAAAACGCGACCAGTGAACTATAAATGAAAAAACAAAGATTAATGTTTACGATATTTAAATGTCAGCAGCGCAACAACAATATGATATATTTATGCAAAAATGTTTTAAATTGTAGGAAACACAAGATAAATTTACATGCATATATCGTGAGAAAGCTTCAATATCTAAATTCTATATATACGAGTATATATCATATCAAGGGCGCTTCTATCACTTTGTAACGTCGAGTAGCCATACCCATGGCTCTATCTGCCATTTTTAATGGGTATGAATGCCAATATAATGAAAGTACAGACAAGGGTATATCGTGATATTGTTGAACGATTTTAACAACATAAATATCTGATGCTAGTTGAATAATCAATGGGATCGGTTGATGGCCTCCGTAGCCTAGTCGTAATATTTCTGACTTCCACCTAGGGATTTTGGGTTCGATTCCTGATGGTACCCAAAAAAAAATGATAGTATGGCAAGAGTTTGTCTGGTTATAATGCTCGCACGCACCGAGCGGTAGTATTGCCAACACGTTCAATGATGAACTGTGCCTGCTTCAGAGGTTCTCAACCCGAAGGCTCGCTTTCTGGGGGTGAAGACAATATTACCTCCCTGACACGATTTCCAATATGTCTGACTACATTGAATCTGATATATTGAAAGGTACCTTTTGAAATAAAATGGGTTCAGTTTTAAGAGTTAAAAATTAAAATGAATATGGCGTGAAGTTTATTCATCAAAAGGCAGGATCTCCTCTGCAATACGAAATCCAATCTCGACTTACGTATCTGAATTTTTGGTTGCTTCATATTCTCCGCACTATGGTGTTGAAGTATGAATATTTACTAAGACAACCACGAAGAAACAAGAAGCTATTGAAATAGGATGTTATCAAATAACGCTTAGATTATCATGGGTTAACAAAGTCCATAATAATAACACCTCGAAACAGATAAATTAAGATAGAGAAATATTATCCACCATCAAAAGGAGAAAGTTCGAGAGTTTTAGACAGTGCGAGGAGAGAAATATGAAAATTTCAGTTGTTATTGCAGCGAAAAATTCAAAACAAAGAAAGTGCGAGAAGAAGAAGATTTCATGGTTGAAAAAAAGGAAGTGGTGTTATTGCAGTGTTATGTTATATCTTTGTTCAAGTTGCTGCTTCAGGGCATGATGGTTATGATAATCGCCAACCTCTGAATAGGAGAGGAGCTTTAAAGAAGATGAAGAAGTTATTTATCCTTAAGCGTTAGAAGAGATGCACTCACCCATATGTATATATTAAATACAAATTATAATTATTAACATGAAAAATAGAGGGCCACTTATTGATTGACAAACTTTTGTTCAATTTACTTGACATATTTTTTACGCCATCGTGAATCAAGATAATTTACAGTGTCGTATTCATGAAATGAGTTTTAAGGACCTCACCAGTAAGTAAATGGAATGTCCTTGTTGTACAAATTTTCCGATATTGATATCTTCCATATCTCGGTGGATAAATTAAGGATAAAACTCCTTAATAAACGTAGGCATTACTGAACCACTTTACAGCGACGGATGATCCTATTGTTATTATTTTTAGACTTTTATTTATTCAAATATTTTTTTATTGTACATTTCGCTACAGGTAAGTGAGTTGAACCTGTATCAAATATAAAAGAAGCCTTAAAAAGCGTCTTGAAAACTTTACATTCCTATGGAATACTTGAATATAAAAATGTCTATCATTTGAAGGGAATAACACAGCGCTGGATTCAAAGCTGCAACTTTCCGAACGGAAGTCCTGTGTGTTATCATGAGCTCATACATTATCATCGTTGCTGGGCCTCGTAGTCAAGGATCCCCTCGCCATTTCAACGCCAATTCAGTTGCAAAGATAAGTTGCGCCATGGAGTGAGTTTTTTTTAAATAAGTGGGTCGTTGCACACTAGCAAACTCATAAGGCCACACCGCTGCAATAAATCCGATGACACACCGAAGTGAGACGATCGGAGCCCACCGGCATATTTTTTTCCTTTTTTTTAAAGAATATACATGACCGAACTCATAGGTATCCTTTTATAACCGAATACTAGGCGGAACATATGCCTGTCTCATTCGAGTGACGTAGCACAACGCGGGGTTCGAACTGGCGACCTTCCGCACGGAAGTCCAGTGTGTTACCGCGCGACCAGACACCTCTACATTATATAAATTCAAAAAGTATTCTGAATAGATGCTACAATCGAAACCTTCCTGTCTTCAGACTTATAAATTAAAAAATATCGGATATTATTTTTTTCAGTAAATTTGATCTTCATTTAAGAGTAATTTTTTTTAATGATTTGATTCGTGAGCTAGATACCCGATAAACTCATAAATAACATTAAACGTCATTTATTGAGGTAATGAGCTTCACATCGTAGGAATATGCATAAATATTTATAGACATGACATAACGAATTATCGTGAATAACCTAGTTTTGTGTCACAATTTTCAGTTTTTTATGGAGTAACATCAAATATTCGTAAATGGAATTAAACAAGTTTAAAAAAGTTATTATGATAATCGAGTCAAAGTAGATAAAAATAAGCATAAATAATATATAAATATAGTTATTTAATTATATATCTTACGCTACATTTAAAAAAAGGCATTATGATAATCGAGTCAAAGTAGATAAAAATAAACATAAATAATCTATAAATATAGTTATTTAATTATATATCTTACGCTACATTTAAAAAAAAGGTATTATGATAATCGAGTCAAAGTACAATAGTTAAAAAAAGGTATTATGATAATCGATAAAAAGGTATTATGATAATTGAGTCAAAGTAGTTTAAAAAAGGAATTATGATAATCGAGTCAAAGTGGATAAAAATAAGCATAAATAATCTATAAATGTAGTTATTTAATTATATATCTTACACAACATTTTATAATTTTCCTATTATTTTTAGGTCAATTTTTTAAAATTCTATCGAGATAATGCAAGGACGTTTCACGTCACCCTGATTGTTTAATATTTACATGGATTCATGTGGGGATTCAAATGAAGTGATAATGGGCAAGACACGTAGCCAGAATGTCAGATTCCCGATGGACATCCGAAATAATCCAATGGTACCTATGATGCATAAAGATGCCCAGAAAAAGATCGAAGGTACGCTGGATGGATGAAATCAGGAAGCATGGCCGCGACACATGGCACCAATGAGCAAAAAAACTAAACTATTTGGAGTCAACTTGATGAGACCTTCTTCCAGCGGTGGATTGACCCAGGTTGACAATGATGATGATGTGTGGATTCAATGGGTGGCATAAAAATATCGAATGGGAAATGTGAGAAGATTAATAATATGTAGATGAAATGGTAGTTAGTGTTAGCGGAGAATGAGAATAAATTAAAGAGTTTGATAATTAAATTGTATAATGCGAAGAAGATCTGATAATGAATGCTGCAAAATCAAAAGTCTTTGTGATAGAAAAGTGTGAAAGGAAGAGAAAATGCAATATATGGATAATGATGGAAGATTTACTAGAAAGAAACTCAACTTAATATCAATTTAGATCCGGATTTATTTTTAGAAATGATAATTAATATTGAATTCAAAAGAATGTAAGATCCGGATTTATTTTTAGAAATGATAACTAATATTGAGTTAGAAAGAATGCAAGTAGACTTACACATCAACACGCTATGTCAATTTCGGGGTAGGCAGAGATAAAATTTTCCACCTGGTCACCCATCCAAGTATGCTGACCACTTGTGTGCCACACAAAATTGACAGTGTGATGATGTGTAAGTCTAGTCGCATTCTTTTGAACTGGATACTATTTATCATTTCTAAAACTAAATCCGGATATATATTAATATTCCAAATAAGTTGAGTTTGTACAGTTATTTTGTTCGCACCCCAAGAACCGGTGGACTTGATGCGATGATTTCATTGGTTACTTCCTTATGATTTTGTGAGTGTCAAACTATGTAATATCATGATATTACATCAGGGAGCTAAGCTTAAAATGTTAAACAAGTTGAACAAAAAAACGTACTCGCTGCACTTTAAATTGGCTACGCTGGCTTTTCCGTCATAGATAAATCAAAATAGTATGAAAAAATATTTTAGTGTTTAATTATTTCTATAAAAAAACTTACAGGTATCATAAGTATATAGGTCTCCATTCATTATGGCATACTTTTGATTTTGCTTTTATTAAAATTCTAAGTCTTAAACTTTGCAATAAATGTTTACAAAACCTTTAAACAAAATATTGTATTATATTAAATTAAATGATAGGTGAATTGCCATTTAATAAGGCGATATTTCATTAAGATTTCTATGAATCATGAAGCTATTTTTAAAAATATGAAGAGGTTCAAAACATTTTTCTTGACAGATTAAAAAAAATCCGAACAGAAGCGCGATCACTCCGCATCTCCTGAGCATAGTCATTGCCTCATTATCATTCAAGCGTCTCATCGTTAATGACATTTTGTTCCTGCAGTCTCTATTAATTTCAGACATTATTTTTTTTCTTAAGTCTTTCACAAATCTTTCTCTCAATCAGCTTGAATAATCATTAGATATGTTTTTCAATTAGATTCAACCTATTCGTCTCTATCAAACAGTTATAATAATTCCTTATTCAAACATACACTGTAATATACAAATTTTCTTTACAATGCTACAATGAGTTTCGCAAGATGTTTCCAGTTGTAGTTAAGTGTCACTGTTTGTCAGGTTGATGAGAGCGTGCAACGGGGTTTTTTGTGTTATCAAAAATCGGAAAGAAGTATCGATTTATTTTTTCATGCTAAATATCCTCAGTGAGATACAGGCAAAAGCCTAGTTTACTGGGGATACGACAAACGAAAGGCAACAAACCCAGATCCATTAAAATTATATGTCCAAATCAAATTACCTGTTGTTTTTTTCTCACATTGTGTATATTTCTTGTCATGTGTAATAAAAAAAAAAAAAAAAAAAAAAAAAAAAAAAAAAAAATGCTCGCATTTTCACTGCATTTATTCTGTTGTTTGCAGTATTGTATAAAATTTGTTAAGTTGTGCAAAGAAAACACTGTTAACGTTTTACAAATACTGACATTCTTAAAATAAAACATGTAAATACGAGTATATGTTTTCAGCCACGACAGTTACTAAAAAAATTTATTTAAAATATATATATATATATAATTTACTCAGATGAACAAATAATTAACATTAAATGAAGATAAAGAAATCATATATCATGGAAGCATATTAACATCGGATGGCCCCAAGAAATGCGATTTTAAAAGAAGAGTAGCAGTAGCCAACATTAGTTATACACATACAGTGTCTTTAACAACCTCAGCATTTCAATAGAAGTAAAGCTGGCTGGCTGCTCATAATGTTATCTTGATTTCCACATAGGATGGAAGTGAAATTTGTTCGTGACAAAGAAGTGATGAAAGTCACTTATAATAGTAGAAATGAAAGCGTTGCGTAGAATGTACGAAAAAATAATGCACGACAGAAAAAATAATGAGAAAATTAAAAAACCGATACCGGTTGAAATATAATATTATGATTTAGATGAACTAAAGGGACTTGAGATGGTTTGGTCACGTAGAAAGAATGAATGATGAAAATTTTACAAAAATAATCGATACAAGTAGTATATCATAGAAGATACAAGAAGTTTGATAAGGCCTAGAAAATGTTTACGTTGTCAAATAAATCAAATTGAGAAATAAGTAAGAGGAACCATTTTAATAAGTTTACATGACAAGTCGTGGCAAAAACGAAAGATGTGTGCCAGGATAAAATGAAGTGGAGATCAATTTTCTCTGCCTACCTCAATAGGGGCATGTCACTATGGTGATGATGAAACAAAATCGTGTGACTTTCATAAATTGTAAGTTGGTTATCTCTGTTTATATCCTATTGACATTTACCTCGTATGTTTGATCCTTAATACTCGCACGATTTACGAGTATATAAAAACACGATATTCAATTCCCAGAATAGTTGCCGACAAGCATACTGAGCTCCGGTGAAGGGATTTCATAATATGTATTATTGTTTATTCTTTCGAAGAGTATCATAATTTATTATTAGTTATTTATTACACACCATGTGATTTAAAATGATTGAATAAATATAATCAGTTGTAATTCTATATTGATATCAAAATGTTATTAATGTTTAAATTATGATGTTGGCAAGTTAAGTTCCCTTTTAGAAAATATTATAATAATGAACACCTAGATCTATCCGAAATATTCTGAAGTTCGTCGTAAGTGTAATATAGTTGAAAAATTACAAAAAAAAACTAAAAACAATTGTGGTCCAAATAGCACATTATTATTGATAATAATTTTAATAGCTTACAGCAGATGTCGCATTATTTTCACTTTTGTAAATAAACTGAGCACCTGGTGTAATAATTCAATTCTTAAATTGAAATATATTGTTTAATGGATGTTCTTATTTAACATTGAATCAAGTATATTAATCGTATGTGGAGATTTTATCGTTTGTGCATTCAGCTGTCAGTTGATGTGTCGGGGCGATATTATTATGTTTAATGCGGTATTTCAGAGGAGAAAACAAACTTTAACTAAAAAGTGTTGTTTTCAAGTGCTTCCAACAGCTGCACACGTCTCCCATGCTTCTGAGCTGTAGATAACAGGTTTAACACTTGAGAATAATTTGTGATCTCTGCAGTTGTTTCCAGAACTTCGTCAATGTTTTCTGCTTGGATTTCATGTTATTCGCGAGATAAATATTAATTCCTACAATAATTACTGTCGGCTCTTTAATACTGTTATTTACATTTGACATTAAGATTATTATCAGTTGACGTAAATGCTGTAAGACCAATACTACCTTGTTTATATAATAGGATAATTGATCTCACGCGACAAGAAATTACGCGAGTTATTGAAATGCTGTAAATTCAAGGAAAAACTGATCTTACATATTTAAATATCACTCGTATTATACCAAGGAATAAACCTTTAGACTTTATAGATCGCTTTTTCGCAACGTCTTTAATTCTTCGAGTTCTCCATAAAAAGGGTCATTTATAGTTGTTTCCTTCCAATTTTGGGCTATTGCATGTATATTTTGGGCTATAGTATGTATATTTTAAACTCTTCTAAGAAATAAAAACAGGAATATTAATATTTTTCTATTCATTTTATTCTAATTGTTCTTACTTGATAACCTTTGTTTAAACACTATTGTTAAAGCTATTTTGAAAATATAGCACTATTACAGATAGTTTTAATCTCGAATAGCAAGCTACTCTTACAGCTAAGTAAAATGTAGATATGGCACAAATTTGAAGGACTAAGCAAGTTACTTATTCCGCGTTATCTACCATTGTTTCAATTATATGAGATAAAAAATGTCGATACTATCATAAAAAATCAATAATAACTACTATTTTTTTATAGCAGAATATTAAGTACTCGTATATTTAATTAAAAAATATTAAGTTTTAGGTACTATTAGTTTGAAAACATTTAATATGAGATTAGAACATTTAAAATACTTTAAAAATATATTTACCATTTCAGGGAAAAAATGTTTTATGAGGAAACAGAATTTGACATATGTTGAAAAAAAATATTAAGTATTGCCTTGAAAAAAATATATAGTAATTGACTTGAAATCATTTCATAAGATATAACAGAACAGAAAAATTATTTTATAAAAAAATATTCAATGTTAGTAGCTACCATTGTTTTGAAAATATTTCATACGAGATAACAAAAGATAAAGTATAATAAACATTGTTTATTAAAAAATATTTAATATTTTTTACCATTATTTTGAAAACTTTTCACTTTTTTGATTAACTTGTCCATCATATTGTCATTTGCTGACGGGCCACTTCGTGGTGGCAAGTCACCTTTACAGAATGGGTATTGTGGATAATCCCAGCTGCGAGTGTGGTCTAGATGATGAAACTATGTACCATGTATTTTTCGATTATCCTTTGTGAGACAGATTTGATAAGTTATATATTTACCACGTCCAATGAATGCTGCGTTTCTTATTTCTTCGAGGAACTTTTCCACTTATAGATCGATTTTTAATTTTTTTAAGCTTAATCAGTTGAAACTTTGAATTATCTAGAATTGTCTTTTTTTAATTAATTTTATTATATTGACTCATATAATTGCATAATGACTTTAATTTAGTGGCACAAAGCATCCTAGTTTGGGTGGATTGCCTTTTTTTTAAATAATATTTAATGTTGGTATAATATTTACCATTGTTTTGAAAACTTTTCACGCGAGATAACATAAAATATATTTTATATATAAAATATTCATTGTGCAAAATATTAACACCTAATATATCATTTTATTTTCTTTCCCACAATACACAATGAAAAAGACAATTCAATCAACTTTGTATATTAACATCTAATATATCATTTTATTTTCTTTCCCACAATACACAATGAAAAAGACAATTCAATCAACTTTGTATATTAACATCTAATATATAATTTTATTTTCTTTCCCACATTAAACAATGAAAAAGACAATTCAATCAACTTTGTATATTAACATCTAATATATCATTTTATTTTCTTTCCCACATTAAACAATGAAAAAGACAATTCAATCAACTTTGTATATTAACATCTAATATATCATTTTATTTTCTTTCCCGCAATAAATAATGAAAGAGACAATTCAATCAACTTTGTACTTTTTTCTGAGTATCGTGAATTATTAAAAAAAATTCAGTAAAAATATACACAGATTGCGGAACAAAAATCAATCTGTAGTTTAATAACTGGTAATATTGTTTTCAAGTATCAACTAAATATCGTTGAAATAACATAATTCCACGCAAAGTAAAGATTTATCGTTCAAGTTCCTTAACTAAGTTCACGAAATATGATTCATCGATTACCCGTAACTTCTAATTGGTGATGATTATCTGTCGTGGCTTAAATTTAATAAGTTGAGAGTGATCACGATGTTAGCATTCCGTGTAAGTATTTTAATCAGATTGACTCGTAAAACATATTTAATTATTACTAGACGAATTCTAATGAGATGAATAAGACATTTAAAAATACTTCCAGCCACAAGAGACTTTTTTTCATCTTAAATTACAGTGTTGATTTGTTTAATTAGATTTGGTTATTTTGAGATTGTGGCTCACAGCTACTTTTTTACTTCCAGTAACTTTAAAGAACTTTTACATTCTCGATGAACCTATAAACATTATATCAGGTCTTTCTGGCATCTGCAGGCATATTAATACAATAACCATCAGTTCTTGCCTGCTCCCTTCTAACTATGTACCTATAAAAATTCTTAGAAATCTACCAAGAGAGTACCTTTAAAGAACTTTTGCATTCTCGATGAACCTATGAACATTATCTCAGGTCTTCCTGGCATCTGCAGGCATATTAGTACAATAACCATCAGTTCTTGCCTGCTCCTTTCTAACTATGTACCTTTCAAAATTCTTAGAAATCTACCAAGATACTAATGGTAGTAGATTCAATACTCAGGGCATCTTAAACAAATTGAACACACTTTTGTTCTTGTGGGATAGGCATTTTAAATACAGCAATCATCATTTGAAGTACACACAATAAACCCTTGGGCGGGCGCATTTAATCTGTGGGATGAGGTACCTAGTTTTTTTTTTGTGCCAATGGGCGAGGTTTACCGACAAAGAGGTGAGGCTCATAGTAGCTTCCTGACTACCCCTCACATAAGGATATTTTTGTTATATCTCCAGTGCACCGTTAGACTCTGTGACTGGCGTTTTAATCTGCTGGATGAGTTGCGCCCGATTACATAAGTATTTTTAATTTCCAAAATTTAAATTTTTTTCTCAATATTTCTTTTTATATACCTGCAATAGTTCGTATATATATGTTGAAGCCCCTAATTCAATGATATTGGTCGTTATTTACTATATGAATACAAACATGCACCCATGGTGTGTGAAAATTGTTATAAGAATGTTTTCAAAAATATTCAGAATGAGTCTGATCAGAAATAACTTTCTAATCATATTTTGATTACTCCCTTTTGTTTTTGAGAAGACGTTTTATGATCACAAGTGAATTTGAATTTTACGTTCTAAATAATGTTTGATAAAGTGCTAGCATAGTGTTCTCTAATGTTAAGTTATTGCTTTTATTTTCGTCACATGATACCTTATGAGGATGTGACAGAGAATTCCACATACTTTTTATTGTGCTAAATCTTTTTTACAAACTTATTGTGGGTATTAAATGACTGAAAAAAATGGTGATGTTACTGAATTGCATTAGTTGAGTTGATAAGCTGCCAATAAAAGACTGAGAATGTGTAAACTAGTTATTTTCTATTTTAAGAAAAACAATGTGAGAAAATTAAAAATTTTGTTATTGAAAAGTGCAAAGAAATAAACAAATGTTATATAATCATGTTTGAGTGAAAAGTTCAGTTTGATAAGCTTTCCCTTAAGCGTAAGCAGAAATTTTATTTTTAATCTCACAGACGAATTGCGCCTGAATGTGTTAGAATTTGTATTGCACCCGACGGAGGGCTAAAAAGCAATAAATGAAAGTTAACATTTTGCAGAACATATTAGCAATATTCGTGAAGATTTTATATAGTTTTTTTTATGATTCTAGACTGAGCTAGAAATCGTCACCACTCACAGCATTAGGTTGAATTTCATAGTCAAGTGTAGAGCTTACATTTCTCAATTTTTAAGAAAAATCTGATAATTCCGTTAAAACTATACACTGTATATTTCAGCCCATTTGCACATCGGCCCATCGAGAAACTGCTGGTAGTTCGCGGCCTAGTCCGCCACTGTATAATTGATTAAGTTTTGCTTTAATTTCGTCGATTTTTTATGAGTTAATTAACGGGTAATTAATAACCCTTCAACAATGATGGAAGTCAATCTTTTTTTTCATTACAACGCAGTGCTTGTCTTTGTGCTGCTTCATATTGTCGTCGAGTTGTGATTGACGCGATCGTCTCTTCCTTTTAGCATCTTATCAATAAATCTTGAATACTTAAAATTAAAAATTTGTCTTACAGAAACAATAAATAATTAACATTTTTATGTTTTTTTAACAAAATGATTAATTTAAATTTAAAATCACGTGGTGTAACTGAAAATCTTTAGTATTGTAAAATTTTAATAAAAGGTAACTAAGAACAAAGTATATATCTTGCTGACATAACATTTTATACAAACTATTAACAACCAAATTAACTTATTTACATAGCTACAGTATAAAGTGAGTGCGAGTTATACATAATATATGAATCTAAAAATGTAGTGTTAATATTATAAATGTTGGAAAAATGTAGTGTTAATATCATAAATGTTGGAAAAATCAAACATTTTCACTCATTATAAACTGCGTATATATTACTGTTTAACGGTCAAATCATATCTTAATAAACTCATTATTTCTCATTGTTATTTTGTGTTATAATCGTATCGAGATGAAAAAATTAAACTGTTCTATCTATGACATTAATATAAAGAATTACTGTTAAACGTAACTATGATAACACCTTATTTTACACACGGATATAAATACAACCATTTTTTTATTGTTTGTATGATGTGTTGATTTAATTCATCAAACACATGCTAATGAACTCAACATTCTGTTTTCCCCGAATTTCATAGTTCGCCCCATTCAATGAATCCTTTCGCTCCATTCAACGATAACTATAAATTTAGAAAATATCTAATGTATTTTGGCTTTTAGCAAATATTAACACACACATAAAAAAATTAGGGAGGGATATTTTTTTTTGCTGGAGAGTTATTACTTTATAAAGGTTGCTCAGTTTTAAAATTGTCCTCCCCGTACTAACTGTGTGTTTATTTAACTATTCTCTGAGAATCTATCATTAAAATTTGGGGTCTATCAACGTTAAAAAAATTATAACCTTGTAATCAGGTCATTCCTTTTTTCGAAATGGCATCAAAAACCTTGAAATTCACTTTCGAGGTCAACTTGTTATTTATTGAACATTTATTATTTTTGTCCGCAAAACTATTCAACTCAAAAATACGGTATTGGCATATTTTCTTGGAAATATTTATAATGCGTTTTATTTTTGACGTCAGCTAGATAAATGAACAAATCTTCAAACAGAAATACGTCATCATCTTGATATGCTTGAGAATAAACTTACACTAGACTTATCAATACAAAACCGAGTTGTTTTATCATCACGTATATCTCAAAATACATCATAAATCCCCACTCAAACACAATTCAACTTGAAATAAAGAGTTTGTTTCGTATTCCTGAAATATTGTTTCATATTCTCGAAATATCGGGTTTCAGGGATTAGTATCACATAAGAAATCATCACCATCACGTCAAACCCCTGTTAGAGTAGGCAGAGAGAGCAGATCTCCACTTCATTCGACCTCGACACACATATTTCGCTTCTGTCACGCATTCTGTCGACTAATGCATTCTCTCATAAAAGCTTCTCGCACTTCCATATTTCAGAACTTGTGGTGTCACTTTCGAAACTTGATACATTTGGTCGTGTCACTTTCAGAACTTGATACATTTGGTCGTGTCACTTTCAGAACTTGATACATTTGATCGTGTCACTTTCAGAGCTTGATACATTGTTTCATGTCCCTATTTTATAGTTTTTTTTCCAAACTTCTCATACTTTCTATACTTCTCGTAGATATTATTTTCTACGTCGAAATAGTAAACCATTTCTACTTGAGTGTTACGCAACACTGTGATCGAAAAAAACGCTTACTATAATATTTTTAACGAGATAAGAAAGATGTTTCTTCGGGATGATGGTGTCTTTCCTGCGACATTGAGTAGTAAATGGTTTTTGCATAATTTGGGTGGCTTTTCAGATCGGCAGTTTTCAGGGATCATCCAAGCAACACAATATGGCGGTTTTCTTCCTGGTTTTTCAACATCCTTTTTTTCCAATCTCCCTTTTATTCTTCGGGCCATCGAGTTCCTTGTTAAAATAGCAGAGTTTTTTTTTCTAATTTTATTATTATATTGCATGTGTTTTTTTTCTCCTCATCGAAAATTAAATCCTTCAACTTTGATTCAGAATTCAGCAAAACAATTGTATGGTTGCCTGGAACAGATAACCACTGAACAATAATCCCACCATATAGTATACTACAGTGTTAGATAAATAAATATATTTTGTGTCACATACATGCGTGTACATTTTGCAGAGGAGGTAGAGGGAACGAATATTTCTACCCAGAAACATTACATAATTACATTTACTGTATATCATATTGTGGGGGTGAACGGACTAATTATTTTGAGATGCTCGTAAACTTTAAACTGTTCTTATTTTGTATCTGGTTCGTCTTGGATTTTCAAATATTGACGAGACGTATTACGTCATAACTAGTTTCATTTTTTGTTATAAATTTTTGCATACTAATTTATTACTCGTATAAATATATATTTTTTTAGTTAAGGTCAATTAAAAAGAACTGACAGTCATATGCATAATATGATTTAGGATTCTCGACACGCGCCATCAAGTCTTTAGTCTACTCTTATACTCGTATATTCCATGCAATATTCTCGACGCACGTCATCAAGTCGTAACTCTACTCTTATACTCGTATATTCCATGCAATATTATCAACACACGCCATCAAGTCTGTACTCTACTCTTATACTCACATATTCTATGCAATAGTCTCGACACACGCCATTAAGTCTTTACTCTACTCTTATACTCGAATATTCTATGCAATACTCGAGTATTTTGTAATATAAACGAAGTGCCTCTCTCATTTAATTTTCTTTTTCTGAATCAGATCTGAACATGGAATTGATTTGTGGACGGTATTTTGTTTAATTCCTTCACAACATAATACGAATATCATATATGTTATGTTTACTTTACTTTATTTTATGTCTTATAAAGGTTTAACTCTACATATGCCAAATAAAATTATTTATACAAGAGAAAATATTTATCGAAGGTTTTGGCTTTAGCTTAGTGGAATTCTATAGCTTAATATTTAAAATTAAACTTTCTCATTCCCCTACGTACATTCTTCCGAGTTTACAACCACTGAAGTAGCAGTTTGTCATGGCATGGTTGGCAATTTTACCACACATAACGAGGCAATAACACTCAAACACGTTTAGCGCACGCGAGTATTTAATCAGATGAACTCGAATAGACGGGTATCCTTTTTTTTGGGTACCATCGGCAATCGAATCAGAAAACCCCCAAGTCAATCGTTTTATCAACTAGCCCACGCGAGTTTGCTTTAGAAATAAGTTTATGATGCTTAAATGAAGCCGAGCTGAAAACCTATTTCTTTTAAATATATGGATAAGGGATTTGAAAACACATTTTCCGGGCCAAAGTCATAAATGTTGGATGACAATTATTGTACTGAATTACACTTTAATTGTTAATGAAATACGCTTGTCATCGGACCGGAGTTTTGAATTCCACAACCATTGGTACTTTTGTATAAAAAATGTATCGGAGTTATGTTCAGAAGATGTCGATGAGATTAATACTACATTCGACCGCATACTATGGTATATCCAACACGTTTGATGATGAACTGCCAGTTACGTTCTTATTCCAATAATTGTAAGCCTAAAATATTTTCTTTAGACTTCCCGGCAGCTAAGTATACTAATTTAGATAGTTCAAACTTACTTCAATAATATATTGATTTACTTTGACAAGTCGATGATTGCCGTCGAGCAGCTATATAAGTCACACCTGACTATATTTACGATATATTTTTGAAAGCCTTTAATTTCAAATACCTATAAAAAATGCTCGATTAATGAAACCGAAAACTGTCGAGTTTCCTGGTCATGGCCATTGTGACGAATCAGTTGAGAAGTAATAAATTTGTGTGGTAAATATTGGGAATTGAACCTTGGTGTGAAATTTGAGTGTTGATCACTTAGCTAAACAAGTCTTATGATTCGAATAAAAACCTTTGGATATATATCGGAACATCTTCTAAAGCAGGGGGCTCCAACCTACGGCCCGCGGGCCAACATCGGTCCGCGAGCACTACCAATCTGGCCCGCGGTAACGGGCCGGATTTGCTTGGTATCCGACCCGTCATAGTTTATTTTGATTACATTGTAAAATTTACAATGTAAGTAAATCATACAAAATAATAATCAAATGTTTTTATTTAACGACCAATTAAGAAACACAATAACTGACATACATAATTAAATTGAACATTTTAACTGTAATTAATGATATGAGATTTATCCTAAAAGCTTCAATTGCGAACGGAGAGGAGTCCACCCTCGACCCTGCGCCATAGATATCTCACTCGCCGGCTAGTCCCAATACAAAAATTTGTGCCTAATTCAAAACGACAGTATGTTGGTATGATAAGCTAGCTAGGTCTTGGCTCTTGGGACTTAGTGGAGGAGTCAGTGTGGCCCTTAGGCTAAAAAGTTTGGAGACCTCTGTTCTAAAGCATTACAAACGTTAATGATTTGGTGGATAAGTGATTTGTTATTCACGTTTCTTATCATCTACCTCCGTGATAAAACACTGGTCTTCCATCCGGGGGTTACGGATTGATTCCTAGTGTTACGGTTAAAATAATATAATTTTGACGTGTGTACTTGCAGATTAACGTATTATTTAAATTGTTTTGTTGTGGTAATGTATATTTTATTTGGTTTCATTTTAATTCTTATAAATAGTTTTATAGAATTTCTTTGCTTTGTAATGAATGAAACACTCACTACTTGTTTTTTTTAACATTGTTGCAAAGAACATTGTACCGTTCATGCAAATAAATATATATATTTATCAGGTTAGTTGAAAAAGGTTCTCAATACGAATACAATAAACCCGCCAGATTGTATAAAAAATATGATCCAAATTATACTGAAGCGGGTTGTTTATTTTATTTACTCGTACATTGCCCCAGTGTTGCAAAACATCAATTTATTCTTAGATCTTAAGACGAAATCATGGCCATCCAAAACTGACGTTCTGCGTAAATCAAGTGGCCTTCGTCACACGTCAGTCAATGTCTTCGATTTGTTTAGGTTCACGGTCTACACAAAATTCATAGTAAATATTTTTTTTAATTAATCCACGTCATCAAAGTGAGAGGAAATATTGATACTCGTATGATAATAAATTACCAACGTGGTCTAACGGTTAACGCGCCTGATTTTGACTCTTAGTGAAAATACTTCCTGACTTGGGTTTACTTTCAGATATTTTTTATAGAATTGGATTTTACTAGATAATAGAAACTGCCTATTATAAATATGTTATGAGGTTTTCGCGGCTCTTCGTACCAATTGTATACGATCTTTCATAATGTTATGCCGCGTTATTTAACTTTGATGCCAACGTTTCGAAAATTGCATTTTCGGAACGTCGCGTCGACATCATAACTCAAACCACGCGATATAACACCAAGAAATACCTTATATAACTGCCTATTATAAATTCGTGAAGCACCCTTGAGAAGACAGTTTGTACCAAAGGGACCTCATTATTTTGTGTGTTTTATCTGATATACAAAAACATAAATGTATTACACTTACGTTGTATACAGCACAATGTAGAGAGTTGATTGCCATAAGGCAATATTTTTCAATCAACCAGGTAGATATTATAAAAGCTTTTAGTGAAAATCACACTAGAACCCTTTTAAAATAAATTGGGTCCAACGGGAATCAATCATATAGCCCTTGTTGAAAGAGGGGTTCCCGAGTTGAAAGACAGGTGTCTTACCAACGAAGGTTGTCAAATAAATAAACAGATAATAGTTAGATACAGATGTTTTAAGGAAAATTTAAAAATCTTGAGATAGAAATTATTGAAGAATGAGAAAAAGGAAGACCGAAGAGATATTTAAAATACAACAATACGTAAGACAAAACTAATGGAAGTAGATAAAAGAAGAGTACACTTTTCACCAACCGGAAAGATATTTAAAGTGAAATGCCAGACTTGGACCGTTTTTTGGGTTAAACCCTATACCGAGAATTTTCCTTTCTGATAAAACGTTTTTATTGACAATATATGAGATGTTTTCTCGGCTTGCTACAAAAATGTTATACTCCTTCATATAGTCTACGTATACTTCTTCATATGTAGGAGTTCACGGTCATTATTCAAGAAAAAGAAAGAAAAATGTCATGTTAAAATTATTTTTTTAACATAAAACCAAATATTGAAATGTTGAACATTAACACCAGACTACAAGGCGTTTTGTATTCAATAACAACTTGAAAGAATTTGCTATTCAATAACAACAACTTCAAAGTATTTTCAATAATAAGTTAGAATGTCGATTGTAAAATTTTTTAAGCTAAATCAGTTGAAACTTTGAATTGTTTAGAATCGTAATTTTTTTAAATTAGTTTTATTATGTTGACTCATATAATTGTCTTTTTTTAAATTAGTTTATTATATTGACTCATATAATTGTCTTTTTTAAAATTAGTTTTATTATATTGACTCATATAATTGTCTTTTTTTAAATGGATTTTTTTATATTGACTTATATAATTGCATAATGACTTTAATTTTGTAGCACATATCATCCTGGTTTGAGTGGATTGCCTATTTATAAAAAGGAAAAAGTAATAATTTGAAAGAAAATAGAGTTATAATTTTACATGCGTGTATCATATGTCATAAAAGTGATACAAAACAAGGAATTTGGTAATATTATTAATATCCAAAAATATAACACTGATATAAACAGAGTAATTTAGCACTTAAATGTGAAGAAAAAAAATTACATTACAAACTTAAATTTAAGTGAAAGGCCTGTTTCGCTTAACTAAAGCACTGTCAAATACAATGCTTTCTTACAGCGAAAATACCTGTCATTTTAATTTAAGTTTATTTTGTGGATTGTTTTTACATTTAAGTGTTAAATCATTCCGTCCAAGTTTAACTACCATGCATCAAAATTGGCACTGTAAGACTATTGTAGACTATCTTAATGTAATTTACAAATTAAAAAACTTTGTTAAGTAAAACATTCATGACATTAAACAAACTCTTAAAATATTTTAATATACTCGTATTATATATAAATATTTGGTATTCATATAAATATTTAGATATTGTCTAGTGAATGTTTTTGATATCCATTTGTTTACCTTTGATAACATATGTTCTTATATATTAGTTTGTTTCCTTTAAAATATATTAGATATAAAAAGGAATACAAATATTTGGAAAACATTTCTTCAGATGATTGAGAAGTTCCGAGATATATTGAATGGTTTCGAGATATATCGAGATATAATATATTGCATAGCGATTGGAAACAAAGTAAATGAAGGACAAAAATAAATTATTTCGAAACGAATAAATTCAAAATCCGCTAAATATTAGTTCACAATACTCTTTTACTGCCAACATTGATATGTTGATGTATAAAGATGGCTTGGAAAAAAAATAATTCGTGTAAATGCTGAAGAAATAAATATGCACCCTGCTAAGAATCCGTGGGGTTGACGATATGTGACTAAAGATAGATTTATGTAATTTTATTAGGGATGAAAGTGAGTGGAGAGAATAGAGCAACCTACATAACATAGATGGTATGTAGAATGAATGGATGAAGAAAAACAAATAAATTATTCGAATGAGAGTGAATGAAGTGAAAAAGACCATGGAAATAATGAAAAAGTGAAATGGCAGAGAAAGTAAAAGAGCTAGCTGTATGAGAGATGGATAAATGTGGAAAAGGCAAAATATGTTATTCGTGATTGAAAGGTATAGTGGTGCGTTATTTTTGTCTTGTCTAGTCCGACAGGAAATGACGAAGTGGTTTATATGTAAGTATGTAACATGTTAAAAAGGGCAAATAGGACCCCTTTGACTAATTTATGTCTGAAGATGAAGTGTCGACTATTGGGCGCCTGCATTCTACCTATTATTCTGCACGATTCTCAATGTTTACGTATTACCTAATAGAAAAGATTTCTCAGTTTTGGGAACGGATGCTTTATGAGAATGTGGAATATCAGATATCAGGTGGAACAACCATATGACGAGTTAGACGATTCGTCTTCGGACGCAGCAGCATTCTATAATCACCACATCAAAGGTGGGATGCTGGAGGTAGTTGGGTGGCTTATCTAGTAGCCACTTGGAGGTTGGTTTAAAGTTACGTTTTTTTATCGTCCGCAATGATTTCGACAAATCGGACGCCCTTTCTACACCATTCACGGGTGTTACGATAGGGAGATTCGAAATGTCAACTGTAACCGCAGGGACGTGGAACGCCGGACTGTGGACCTAACTAGATAGAGACGTAATTTGGCAACAACATATGTGTTCCTTATAAAACATATCGTGTGTTGTTGATGATATATTACAAACATATAATTTACTTTATTAATTCTTATAGTAATCCTTAACATATCCGCATCGATGGCGTACACATGTTTAAAGACGTGGCCGAGAGACATTATTTTCTGCCTCATAAATCTGACCTTCGATTATTTTAGAATCACTGTAGTAGGCATGAACCTCGCTACATGGTATCAATAATTTTTAGCGCGTGCGTATTATAAAAAACAAAAAAGCTCTTTCAACAGACCTCAGTCTGTTTTTATTTGTTGAGTACCATCGAGAATCAATCCCGATAACTCCAGTTGCAAGCGTCTTACCGACTAGGACACTGAGGCTCATACTGATCACAGCTTTTAAGGAATTGATCAATTCTTCATTATTTTCTAAATAAAATTCAAATTATTCTATTTATGAAAATTCTAATTATTCTCTGAATAAAAATCTAAAATTATCTACTTATAATGCATATTTATATTATTTTCTTAATACAAATCTAAATACCCTCTTGATAAACATTTAAAGATTTATTTTCTAAATTTAAATCTATAAGTTTCAAATTTCAAAATATTATCTTAATAAAAATCTTTAATAATATACTAATACGTATCTATATTATTATCCCAATACAAATCTAAACATCCTCTTGATAAAAATCTTAAGAATTATCTAAAAAAAAAACATGTAAATTATATGCAAAAAAATATTTAAGTTGTACCTAAATCTATATGTTTCAAATTTCGAATTATTTTCTGAATAAAAATCTTAAACAATCTACTAATGTATATCTTTATTATTTTCTTAATACAAATCTAATTAACTTCTTGATAAACACCTAAAGAATTCTCTTTAAAAAAGAGACATGCAAATGATATGCAAAAAATATTTAAATTGTAAATCTATAAGTTTCAAATGTCGAATTATTATCTGAATAAAAATCTTCAATAATCTACTAATGCATATCTATATTATTTTATTAACAAATCTAATTATCTTCTTGATAAAGATCTAAAGAATTCTCTTTAAAAAAAGAGACATGTAAATGATATGCAAAAAATATTTAAATTGTAAATCTATAGGTGATTGCACGACGTTGACCCGATAGACAAGCAGTACTCGTGTGCACAACGTATGGACCTTTTAATAACCGCTTAAAAAACAAATAGCAATACGACTATGTTCTAAGAACAATAGAATGGCATATTAAGAAAATATCAACATCAGAACTGGGAACAGTAAAAAAATTATTTACGACCAGTAAACCTATTTATATGTAACTTATAATCGATATTAATATCGTTGGTTCCGATATTGTACTCGTTACCTGATCCATGAAGAATGGCGATTAGTGAGCGTCCACGCGGTGACGGAGTCTTACACGAATGGTTTTGTAGAAAGAAATAATATAATTCAGATACAAATAGGAGACTAGAGCAAAATCGAATTCTACTTTGTTGGAGAATAAATGGTTTTACACACATATATCATACGTACAATAACGCCGTTTTCTTGTTGGGGCAGGCAAAGATGCCTAGTTGGTAAGATGACCTCCGTGGCCTAGTTGATAAGAAGCCTGTCTCCGAACCCGGAGGTTCAAATCTCGCAGGATTTCAGTTTAAAAAAAATATTCCAGTCTGGTTTTCACTTAAAGCCTCATTGAATCTTTCTGGTTGGTTGAAAGAGATTAGCAAATGGGAATAAACCAGCCAGGTTGTATTGTATATAGCGAAAGTGTAATACAATACTTTAAAAAAACTTTTAAGAGGATAGAATACCTGCTTTCCTATCCCGATATACGTCCTTCGCCTTCTTCACATCCTTTTATCTTCGCATACAGGTACCTTTGTTTTTTTTTGCTCCTTATTTTTAAATTTTATTTACTTAATCCAACTATACTTTTCTCAGTCATTCTCTACCACGACTCTTATTTGGTTTTATGGTCCTATAATCTATTCGAGTTACATCAATAATGATTTATTTAAACTTGCTATAAGTATAACAAACTAATCAAGTGCTCTTTATTCACGGGCTACCCCTTTTGAATGCAGCCTCGGAAATTGACGTTTCATCTTTCCGGAAACAGGCTTTTAAGGAACGAAAATATACCTAATACAATTTTATTAGTTCTTTTGAATGGTGTAGTGTTTAGTGGAAAGCGTTTTAGGGTAATGTTTTCTGCGAATAATGGCCGTGAAATCCTTTATATGAAAGAGTATACGCCAGTGTCAAGTGATGTTCACTTCATAGAACCTCGTTAGTTTTGTTAATATGGGCGCTATAGGGTAATTTCAGTAACTCGTAGATTTTTTCATAAACAAATGTGTCTCGGGATTTTCAAAAAAAGTTTGTTAGACATAATTTCCTTTATTATAAAAAGACAATTTATATAGCGTCGTTAAGCGGAATCCACTCTTATCGAAAGATAAAAAATATTTTAAAACGAAATACGGTGATGACTATCACCATAAGATTGGGCATTTTCCTGCAACTGTATATGTTTTAATGAGGTGCATGGCCTTATTTAAACACATACAGTCGCGTAGTAGCGCACTAGACTTCCGTGCGAATGACACAAGCAGTTTTTCCCTCGGGGGTTTAAGGATACCTATGACTTCAGTTATATATTATATTTAAAAAATATAATAAAAAATCATACTATAGGTGTGCTCTGATCTTCAAACTTAAGTGTGTCATCAGAACTAGTAAAACGGTGCAGCCGGTGAGTTTGCTGGTGTGCAACGGCTAACTCAATTAAAATCATACTATAGGTGTGCTCCGATCTTCAAACTTAAATGTGTCATCAGAACCAGTAAAACGGTGCAGCCGGTGAGTTTGCTGGTGTGCAACGGCTAACTCAATTAAAATCATACTATAGGTGTGCTCCGATCTTCAAACTTCAGTGTGTCATCAGAACCAGTAAAACGGTGCAGCCGGTGAGTTTGCTGGTGTGCAACGGCTAACTCAATTAAAATCATACTATAGGTGTGCTCCGATCTTCAAACTTAAGTGTGTCATCAGAACCAGTAAAACGGTGCAACCGGTGAATTTGCTGGTGTGCAACGGCTTACTCAATTAAAAAAAGCACAATCCGCGGCACAGATTCGCTTTTCAAATTAAACGACGTCGGAATACTGAGAAGATCCTCAACAACGACGCCCAGCAACGAAAGACGATATGTTTAAAAAACATGTTTGATAAGAAAACCGTAGAAAACTTCAAAGGAAGAAGAACTACAACCTTTGAAGATCTTCTAATATGTATAAGTAATGCTTCAGCTTTAGGTGCAGTATAGTGTATGTTTATAGTGTTCATATATAATCATAAATTTTGATAAAATATTCCAAGTTATTCCTAAAGCTGCACACGCCACTCATATTAGAGGCAGACCACTCACGTAACGGGACCAGCAACGGCAAAAGCTTTCACAA
Organism: Odontocerum albicorne; assembly: GCA_949825065.1. NCBI lineage: Eukaryota > Metazoa > Arthropoda > Insecta > Trichoptera > Odontoceridae > Odontocerum > Odontocerum albicorne. The sequence goes on from OX463846.1 coordinate 35,700,826, forward strand.
TACCCGCCCTATTGATCGATTCGGAGGAACCAATTGATTTGATAAAAATGAAACCGACCTCTCAATTCTGTTCCAAAAAATATCTTTAAAATTTGACCATGTCGAAACATATCAATGGAAGTATTTTCAGTATCGATGTATCGGTGGATAGAATAATGGTTATTCATTATTAACATTCTGGATTATATATCTTACTTTCAGACCATAATCTATTTTAACTTAGCATTGCTACAAACGTTATGGTGATATAAAAATATGAAAGGAAAGTTAAATGCGATATATGGATGAATAATGAAGGATTGGAGTTAAAGTGAGAAATTCTGCTATTTGGGTAGTATTTTCTCAGATGACGAAAAAGTTTAGAGGAATATAGGTGTAGTCAATGGGGCACTAAAACATTTATATTTGAAGCAAACAGTTTCAAAATCTGCTAAGATGATAGTCCATAACATTAATTTGGTACCAACTTTGTTGTATGGGAGTGAAACGTGCACCTGGAAGAGCCGAAAATGTTGTGGAAATGCGTGCTTTGAGATGAATGCATGGAGTGACAAAGTATGACAGAATACGGAATCAAGTGATTAGGAATGTAGTAAGATGAAGAAGAGCACACAGATATGGTTTGGGCATGTGGAACGAATGGATGAAGAAAGACTAACAAAACAAATATATATACTCGTAGGGTCAATTTAAGACGTGGTGGAGGAAGGCGAAAGAAAATATGATTGGATCAAATGATTGATATTCTGAAAAAAAGGAAACATAGAAAGTCAGAGAAATTGTACAAGTTATATGAGAAGGTGGATGGGTGTAGAATAGGTTAAGGGTGTGTGTCGAGATAGGAAGATCTGGCACTCGGTCATCTCTGCCTACCTCGGCAAGGAAATGGCGTGATGGTATGCATGTATGTATGTTGCTACAGAAAAAAAAAATTGTTTTATTATTACATACTTGACTACCAAAATATGTGAGTAATATAATCCTAGCCTGATTATAATCCTAACTTGACTACCAAAATATGTGAGTAATATAATCCTAGCCTGATTATAATCCTAACTTGACTACCAAAATATGTGAGTAATGTAATCCTAGCCTGATTATAATCCTAACTTGACTACCAAAATATGTGAGTAATATAATCCTAGCCTGATTATAATCCTAACTTGACTCCAAAATATGTGAGTAATATAATCCTAGCCTGATTATAATCCTAACTTGACTACCAAAATATGTAAGTAATATAATCCTAGCCTGATTATATCCTAACTTGACTACCAAAATATGTGAGTAATATAATTTAAAATTAAACCTGTTTATTATGTTGATGAATCTACCAGATTTAATTTTATACCGTAAAATGTTATTCTTCACAATTGTCTTGCACATTATGAATTCTAAAAATTATCAACTTAGCCCACAAATCGCAGGTTTATTATATATACGTGTATATAAACGTATTATTTTAATTTGAAAAACGTAGTATTATTTCTAATATTGGTAACGTGAACTTACTGCGAATATATTTCTAGTACAGAAGACTCTCGATAATCTAGAGTCGAATAAACTGGATTGCAAATTAACCGGGACACTAAAATAAATCTGATTTTTTATGATATTCAATCATTATTTTAAAAAATATGTTTTTTAATATCCCGGTTAATCCACAATCAGATAAATGCGATCCCGGATAATCGAAACTCTATTGTGACATTGATTCGTAAATGGACCAAAAATATTCAAATAGCTAGTAACAAAAGCAGATACAAGTGAATACATCCTGTTTTTTGAGATCTTCATGTCTGTCTGCTGCTTCCAATTGGTTCTGCACGACTTACTGTCCCGTAGTCCACTTGTTGTCGATGCATGTCTCATTTAGATTAACCGGTCATTTAGTGTATGTCACTTTGTATGCTTAGTTAATTTTCCTGCTTCTGTATACGTTTAGGAAAACACATTTGAAAGAAAATCGCTGAATATTTACGAATACAAAGGGAAGATTAACTACAAATAAATCTTTGTAGATCTTCCGATATGTCATAGTAGCACATAAGATTTTAGGTGGGCTGTAGTGTTTGTGTTTAGTGTTTATATACGCAAGGAATCACCCTCTGTTATACATACCTACTTACAGAACGAATATCATGGCTCTCATGGCAAACACTCAGTCATGCGTGGTATAGAGATATTGAACCAACTGAATGACACTGCGATATATTCTCGACCTCGCCTAGCAGTATGAGAAGAATCCTGGCTGATATTCTTCCTTGCCAATAAGCTAACTCTAAAAACAGACCCTCTTTGTACAACAAGAGAAATCCGTACAAAGGGGATTTTTTTTTAAATCTACAAATTTTGTGATAAGACTTCCTAAAATGGGTTGGCGTCGTGTAAAGTTTCACACCCCACCCATATATATTTCTCTTTGCGGCAGTCAAAGAGCAATCAAATTGAAATATTACTGGATAAAAAATAAAGATTGTCAATCAAAAATAAAGATCATCACTTCGTTAAATATAACGCCATAGTAAATTACAGTCGCAAAAACAAAGTAAAAAAGTCAAAATGACGAGAAATACTCGACTGTTATTAGAAATAGACTGTACATATAATAGGATATTGGGTACAGCCTCAGGATAATATCTTAAATAATCACAATATATTAGGTGTTAACATAAGTTGTGTGCATTTTTTTAATTTAAAAATGAGCACCAAAAGTAAAACAAAATGGTAAAGGTTATACGTCATTCGCAAGAAAATTTTCTGCTCTATAAGATATTGTGTTTGCTTTTACGTTACATATATTATTTTATTTGATTACAAGCCTTCAAACTGGAATGTCAAGTAGACGAAAGTGAGCATTTTCGACACCTCCTGTTCGCGTTCAATCGAGGGAATAAAGCTGCCAAAGATGCTGCTCGTCTACTTGAAATTCCATTTTGAAGGCTTGTAATAAAAAAAATAATATATGTAACGTAAAAGCAAACACAATATCTTGTAGAGCAGCAAATTTTCTTTTGAATGACGTATAACCTTTACCATTTTGTTTGCTTTTGGTGCTCATTTTTAAATTGAAAAAAAAAACAGACACAACTTACGTTAACACCCAATACTTGAAAATAATCAGAAAAAAAACATCACGCTTAGCAGCTACCGTAGCGTATCACATTAGCGTGGAAGTTTCTTATTTTTACATAAATATATATGGTATTACTAGGACCGAGAGACATTTGCTGTTTATTTTTTGTCACATATATAAATTTTGACAATGTTCATTACTTAGACTTATATTTTGAGTTATTACAATATGCCTTCGACGAGTCCTCCAATTTTTTGGGAACATTTCTCGTGACCAAGGAGACAGTTTGGAGAGGTTTGTGGTTACTGTAGGCGTGGAAGGACGACGTACAGGACGAATAATCCCAATACATTGGACTGACCAAGTGAAAAACGCAACTTGACTACCCTTAACAATTGCCCGTCGAGCTGCGGAGTGTAAAGATGGATGAAAGGGAGGCATTGAGGCTTTCATGGGAGCTCAGTCATGAGCTACACGACAAGATGATGAAGAAGGTTTATACTTTTTTTTGTAGAAGAAATCAAATGCTACAAATATTTACTTTATTGTAATTTTGCTTATTAGACAGCGTATCAAATTTAATATGCAGCGGCCGCACTGCTCCTTGATGTAACAAGGTGATGTTACATGATTAAAAAAAGATATCTGTGAACCATTGCATTGAAATTATTCCAATAGTTATTGAGTTTTACGAATAAAAATAAACGCACAAGCCTTCAATAGAAAAAAATGTTTCATGACAGAAGTTATTGTGTTAATTTTTCTGTTGTTTATCATATACCAAAGCGTACAAAAAATAATATATCATATGATAGAATTATGAATGAATACAATAAATAAGAGTGCGGATGGAATAAAGATGCAGTGCTTATGATTATCAAATGAGCATTGAGATGATTCGACAAGTAGAAAGAACGAACGATGAAAGTATTAATGAAGTATAGAAAGGCATACAAAAACGTGGCACGACCAAATTGATTCAATTATATAACAATATAAGCGTACGCAAAACGAAGTGAGTGGATATGGAAGAAATGAAATATATGTGCCAGGATAGAATGAAGTGAAGATCTGTTCTCTGTGTCTACCCCAATAGGAACATAGTGAGATAATGATTGTGGTGAAGTCAAAAGTTCTAACTTTTAATTTCACGTGGTTTTGTAAGCTGAACTATAAATAGGTTTTACTGTACTCGTACTACTGTATTCTGCATTATTGCAATACAGTACAAAGTAATATTTCAAAATATGTAAATTATATCCGTTCAACTTAAGCTCTTCAATAGCAATACCCTATAATTTAATACTAAAGATAGCAAAACTACAAAATCGTGACATAACTGCCCCATTCATACGTTACGACAGTTACAATAATTTCCCATTCAATCACGATCACGATCAACAAGACATTAACGAGCACTTGACCGTAATATGATCTTATCTGCTTTTTATACAAAGAAATATAATCAATGATTATATCTGGCGTCCTTTAAATGAAATGTTTGTCAAAAGTCCTGTTCCAGTATACAGGTGTACCAAAAATTTACACGCACATTTTTAATGATAAAAATTCAGTATTTATTGTATTGTATTATATAACACTTTCATTGTGTACAGTGCAACCAGGAGAGCTTATTGCCATGTAGCAATCTCTTCCAACCAACCAGAAATATATTAAAGACGTAAAATAAATTAAATTATAATATAATATGTAAAAGGAAAAAATAAGTAAATAAACACTTATTTTATATTTTTGTGTTCACCGCTGATATTATTTTTGGGTTTACTACCGGTTTCGAAGACCACCGTCTTCATCGTCAGGTGAAGATACTCTAGACGCAACACAACAAATTAATTGATATGAGTTTTAATTTCTCTATTTGGAAAACACCGACGTAATAATCTCAACTCTCTAAGACTATAAACCTGAAGAAACCCTATAACTTATTTGTCTATCGTTGGAGAACTTACTATCAAAAAATACTCCAAGAATATTAATTTATTTTACGTTTAGTACAGGTTTAACCCAATTACATCAAATAACAAGAAAAAAATTATTAAATAGTCAATAAAAGCATGACAACAGGAAAAATGTTACACTTGTTTGCCTGTGAAGTGACTCAATTATACTTAGTAAGTTTACTAAGAAGTTTATTATTCCTCATCTACCTAGATGTCGAAGATATCGATATTAGAAAATTTATTTAACATGATCATTCCGTGTGCGAGTGGTGATGCTCGAAAGAGTTTATTTCGTGAATACGGCACTGAAAACAATCTTAATTCATGGTAGCGTAAATAATTTGCAGGTACACTAAACAAAAGTTTGTGAATCAACAAACCTTTACTATTTTACCCGTTAGTAATTTGTATATGTATTAAGAGCTAGTACCTCAAAAGTAAAATGAAGAAGAGAGAAACTTGAAAGAAGAATAAGAAGTGTATTAGAGCTCACTGATAATAAAATAATATATGTACATTTTTAATTTCGAGTAATTGTGGAAAAAATCTAAAAATTGAGCACTTAATATTCTATTTTACTCTGTTTTCTTATTATTGTCGGTAAGAGCAGGTTAAATGAGGTTATTCACACTGTGTTAATTCTATATTATCTCACGAGTCCGTCTTCACGATTTACAATACAATTGAGTATTCGTTATTGTCATTCTTGCGCAATAAGCACGAAGTGAAAACGAAATGACCAAACAAAATGTCACGTGTATGAAGAAAAATCACATTAATTTAATACAAGGAGACATCGAAAGTCAAAGGTTATTTGAAAATTATCCAGCTGGCTGAAAAAAGAAACCTTGGAAATATATAATCTTGGAGAATACCTAATTGGCTAACATCGTTTTAATTGAGGTTATGCCCTTTAACAGGGATATTGAACGGCGTGTAGCGACAGGAAACAAAATCATTGGGAACTAAAACATAATACTTGATCGGAACAGTATAAAAATTTGCCCAGATGATAGTCCACACCAATATTTCAGTACCATATCTGATGCATGAAAGTGAAACGTGGACGTAGAACAAAACTGAAAAAAGACAAATAAACGCTATAGAAATGCGTGTACTCAATACATAGTGACAATGTATAACATTATACGGAATTAACTGATTAAGTATAAGTATGAACTTAAAGCTGATGTGTTGAGCAATTAGAAGAAGTAGATGGTTGGGACACGTGGAACGAATTAATGAAGAAAGACTAACACAATAAATATACAGTGCTCATGTGGATAGTGGAAGTATAAAGGTGTGATAGAGGAAGTATGAAAAGGTGTATGGATGTAGAGTAGAAAGATAGGGTGACGGCGTGATGGTATGTAAGTGTAGGGGTTATGAACAAGATAAATGTGTAACGCAGTAGGTAGGATTGCAAAATGTTTCGTTCATGTGTTAAAACGTCACGTTAAAATCTTGATGAGTTTTATTTAATGTTCAATTAAAAAAAAACGTAAAAATTTTCTCAAGGTTTCGCAAATACCAGTATGTTAAATACGAGTTACACCCATCCCACGACTTGCGCGGTAGGTGAGTTCAATTAAAATTCGCGTAAATCAAAAGAGCACAAATTGTGTAATAAACTTTATCAGGCATACGAAATGGGAAGATATGTTCAAAAAATTCAAAATCTACTTAAATTGAGGTACACAATACATATAAATGTCGAACAAAGGTACCGAATCTTACAACTTAATAAAAATCAATGAAAGGTATACTATTTTATTTATTGAAAAAAAATTTGTTTTCGATACACTGATACTGAGTATTTAATGTGAGAATAAAATAAAATATTAAAAATGTAGTGGCCGAAAATTATTGCAAGCGTAGTTCTTTATTATATTGTTAGTTTAACTCTTAGCCGACCTGACCTCCAGTACCCATCATGCTAATTGATGAGATGAGTAAATGTCGTCAATATATCTAATTTATTAGACAAAATTCAAACAACGTGAAAATCGATTGCCTTCAAAAAGCATTTTTCCTAACCACGTTGAAGTGAAATCGCGTAAAGAAGAATACGCGTAAATCGAGGTATATATATATAAGTCGTCACATGATATTTTAAAAATAAAAATTACAAAAATGACAATTCAAAATTAATATTCAATTGAAAAAATATTAATTTTTAAAAACTCCAATATTAAATTTACATAATTTGTCTTCCAGTCACCTCCAGTGGCACTAACGGCAAGCACCCTTATTCTCCACTTTGTATTCTGCCTTTTATTGTATTGGTCATGCACCTAATAGACCATCAGCTGGTTTCTAAGATTTTATGTGCCTATTACTAGGATTTTATACGCCTATTGAATATTACGAGTACTAGGATGTTATGTGCCTATTGGGTATAACTGAATAATTTTATAATAATTTCCTAGCTTTTATAATAAAACATATCACAACTTTTTATTTTAGCCGCTTTATACAGTCTAATTATATACATAACATATGTCTCAACTTTTATTTATAATCTGACTAATAATATTTATATTGTAGTAAATATTTATTACAATAATATTTATATGTAGAAACTAGCAATTGAATACAAATCTGACGATATATTATAGTATCAGGACCGAAATAATGTATTATTACTTTGTGAACTATCACATAAGAGCAAACCAGGTTTAAATCGAAAGAGTCAATATGCCAATTCGAGCATATGAAATGCGACACCATTGCCGCGCTCGATGAATCGAGTCCTCGGCTTTAACTAACATAGTAGTTTATAAAGAATATTTAACTAATGTATACAATGTTATAATTTATGCAGAGCGTAAATTGAACTTTTTTATATTCCATGTCAATTCAATATATAACTCATTTCATCATGTCATAAAATTTAATAAGTACTAATTGATAATTGAACTAGATTCACGTAATTGTTAACGATGCTCGGTGAAAGGTGCGGTCATAAAACGAGGTGAAATCAAGAATGTTATTTTTTAAAGGTCATTTCGTCTATTATGTGTGTGAATCTAAATTTCACAAGTTTTCATATATTTTTTGTCAAGTACAACAAAAGACATAGCCACATCGTTAGTTCAATACTTACGTCACTTTTCAACACTTATTTTTACTAAGTAATTTATATGTGTATTAACAGATGGCCATAATTCTTAACAACCAACCAGATAAAAACTAATAAATGGAGTTACATGGTCACAAATATTAAACAAATTACTGATACAAACAAGCATATCATCACGCCGTGACATCTATCATTCCAGGCTGGATTACGCAGAGAGAACAGAGTACTAGCCTTTTTTTTATCGCGATACACATCTTTCGCCTCTTCTACGTCCATACACCTTGTCATATTCTTTCTCAATTATTTCGTTATAAATCTCCGAACCAGTCCAGAGTGATCTTCTCAATCAGCCTTAAGTTCACATTCATCTATAATCACTTAATTCCGTATTCTGTCATATATTATCATTCCGTGTATTATTTATTCGCAGTGCACCCATTTCTTCAGCATTAATTCAACGATTATCAGTCTTTTAGAAAAACATGCACATATATACAAATTAAATTACTGTTAATTTGCTAATTCATGAACACTTAAATTAAGAACGAAAAAATGTAAATCATCATCCGCTGGAATAATTAAGATATAGCGGAAGGGAAAGACAAATGAGGAATGAAACATGTAACATTACTGACTTGGAATAGTGTTTCTGCAATCGTCGTTCGAAATGTACCAACGGCGGAGCAAGTCTAACATTAGTTATAAAGAGTCTCACTGCATGAATAGTCAAGGACGACGTAAAAAAAAGAGAGTGGTGTATCAGGGAAACTACTTTTTATATTATTCTCAAAAATATTATCAAACTTTTGTAAGGTCGGAAATGTGACTTGTTTTATCGTCTCGTATTGTAATTAGTCTCGTGTAACTTTCAGTGCACATCAATGATTAGCATTGAAGAAATATTCCGTATTAAGATCGATCTTTATATTCTTTTTCTGATTATATGTAAACTAACAAAGCTGTAATCTTTCAAACAGCAATGGATAAAAACTGTGTATCTATTTTCCTAATATTATATTAGAACATTTTGTAGAGCTACTGAAAGTTGAAAAAAAACTATGTTACTTCACTGTAACAATAAAACAGTCACAACAAAATTAAGTAATAACCACATAAAAAAGAAAAATAAATAGGGCTCCACCCCTGGCCACTCTGCAGCCCCACCCCGAATTAGCACTGCGCATCCCCTTATTAATGATAACTATAATATTATACTCGTAGTATCTATATACATATTTAATTAAATAGTATATATGAATAGTATATTAGTACGTCAAGGCTGCATACCTTCACCTTATTTATTCAACATACATATATGGAGAGTACATCATGAGAAAAACTCTAGACGGGTGGGAAGGTGGTTTTTTTATAGGTGTTCGTAAAATCTCCAATATAAGATTCGCAGAAGATACAACGCTATTAACTAACGACGAAGATGACATGGCCGACCTTATTCATAAAGTTGAAATAGACAGCCACCAACTAGGACATAAAAATAAACAAAGTAGAACAAAATTCCGTATCGTGGACCGATTTGAGACTCTGAATCGGCTCGCTAAGGGATTACGAGGAGGTAAACGAGTTTATTTACTTGAGTGCTCTTATTTCAAGGAATAGAGGATGTAAAGCGGAGATGCAAAGATGAATTGTTATAGCAAAAGCAGTTATGACAAGTCTGACAAAGATATAAACTAACTGGTCTATACCATATAGTGGAAACCCTAAAATCTGTCTCCTTAAGTCTCTAATATTCTCGGATGGATGGATAGAGTTATCTTCAAATTGATACCATAATCGTCAGAATGGTATTGAAAACAATCAAGATGAAGGATATATATGACACTTAAAGGAATTAAATAATAGGGACTGGTAAAAAAAATATTTAAAATCTCAGTAAATACGATATTTTCTACAGAACAACCACTTTAAACAATTTCAAGGGGACGCAGAGGGTCAATACGGGATAGGGCCGCAAAGCTGGTGAACAGCGGAACCCCTAGTCAACATATAATACGTCTAATTCTATTAGATTCGATTGAGATGCTACTTTGGTTCTTGTTGAAAATACTGTACACACAACTTACTTTGCCCGAGGTAATTAATTATAGACATTCTAGAACTGAATCAATATTTCTATTAAAATTATGAATGAAAAAAAAGCCACATATCAAATAAATCTATTTGCCAAATCAATAAATAACTTTATTTTCAAATCTGTGTTAATGGGTCTATTTGGCAAATATACGAGTAGTTTCTAGCAAGTCTATCATAAAACGAGACTTGTAAACGTTTTGTTAGTTCAAAGAACAATGTATGATATTTGGTTTCGTCACTATTCATCGTCTATAGTTCACAGACGTGTGAGTGATTTTATTTTAACATTGAGAAACATGCTCTCAGAATTACGATTCGATCACGTCCTAACGGTTGAACAAAAATAAATCGTGGAGTTGGCAATAAATCAAATATTATATTACGAGTGAATCTGGCGTTAGAAAAAAAAGAAGATACGATGCGAGTAATAGAAATACTTAGAAGACTTTTTTTCGTGAGAATTCCCAAAGGTCAGTCGACTTGTTTTTAATGATGTAATCAAACATTTTATGATTGTTATGAAATTTCCTTGTTCTTCAAATGTACGCACCTGACATTCGACATACATCAATATATAAATTAATGAAAAAATGCGTATTTATTTGTTTCGTTTTTGTAAACGTTCCAGAATGAATCTGAACCAAAGTTAGAGAGACAAATCGAGTAACAATAACAATAATTAATTGATAATTTATATGGTGCCGTTTAGAAAACAAACTCTCATCAAGGGCTATCTTATTCGGAATTCGATGATCAATCAAAAATTTCAAAAGAGATAAAAATTTCTTATAAAGCCATGCAAATAAAACTGTCTGATTTGTCGTTTTAAAGAAATTTATTTCAGACAATCACATTTTTTTTCTCCATATTTATTGTTGGGTTCTATAACCGTGTCTTTAAATCGGTGTATGAAAACTTACAAAAAATAAAATATAAGATAAATCTCTAGGAAAACAGGAATAAGGATAATAATTGTACGGGACATGAGAATGAAGAATATGTAGAGATGAATAATGCTTCTTTGATTTATCAGTATGAAGCACATCTGATTTGAGCCAGGAAGATCATTCAAAAGTCAAGCCGAGTGAACAACAAAAGAATGATATTGATATACAACATATCGAAAAAAAAAATTATGGAGATGCTGAGGACAGCTTGAATTTTTCATCAGTCCAAAGAGGGTTGAAAGATCGAGGAAATTTCTTCAATGTATTTTATCACATTCCTCAGCGCATATTGGCCTCGAAAGTAAACAAATATCACTGTAAAAGATTGTTCATGAAGTTATCATATTCAACAACGAATATTGGCTTTTTTTAAAAAATAAAATAATTCCAATAGATTGCTTAAAAAGCTATTAACACATTCAAAACGCTTATTGGCTTCTCAAGTAAACAAATGTCACTCCAAAACATTGCGTATGGACCTATTATTAATATTTAATATATTGGCTTTTAAAGCCAACAAATACAATTCCAAAATACTGCTTATAGAGCTATTAAAACATTCAAAACGCATATTGGTGTCTAAAGTAAACAAATGTCACTCCAAAAGATTGCTTATGGAGCTATTATCATATTTAACCACGCATATTGGCTTTTAAAGTAAATAAATACCATTCCTAAAGATTACGTATAGAGCAATTGACAAATTCAAAACACATGTTGGCCTCTAAAGTATACAAATGTCAATTCAAAAGATTGTGGAGCTATTATCATATTCAACCACGCGTATTGGCTTGTAAAGTAAACAAATGCCATTCCATAATAATGCTTATAGAGCTATAACACATTAAAAAACGCATATTGGTATCTAAAGCAAATTAATGCCATTTCAAAAAGTATTTTGAATTACTTATACTAATCGCCAGATCAACAATATATTCAGATGAAAAAAGAATATGGAGATTAAATATACACATATGTAAAGGTAAAAAAACACTGTATCATAAGTGCATTTTACCGAATTATAATCGAATATAGTCAAAAATTTTAATAAATATTAATCCGATGTCAAAAAACTTCAATTGTTGCATCATATTTGATGTATAAACAACATTGTATCCGTATCCTATTTGGTAAGACGTTTGTTTTCTGACTCTGTGGTTGGGGGTTCGATTCTAGTCTGGTTTTCATTTCAAGGCATATTGTTTCTCTATGCATAGAAAGTGATCAAAATTGTATGAGAAATCGCAAATAAACAATTTCATTTAAAGAATTCAGACAATTAAATTTATTTATTAGAAGTCACCAATATATTATATTTCAACTAAAGAGTTACTAACAAAAGTAATTGTCATAAAAACATCATTTACTGTAGAATATATCATTTCTGGTTTACACTTTTTTTGTTTCTCGAAGAAAAATTAAATATTCATTTCAAATTACACCAGTTTTTTAACGAAAAACGTTGATTAAAGTCTAAATTTGTTAAAAGATAAAATATCTCCTCGAATTATGAAGAAGAAATAACAAATTGAAACATTTAAACAAGCAATTTGCAAACAAATATTGCTCTTTTATTGCTGTTTACTTGGAATTTATGCCAAGTTTGCTACTCCGATTACTTAAGTTATCTTTCAAGTTGGAAAACTCCCGAGATAAACGCGGCTCCATTAGACGTTAATTGTTTTAAAACAAGCCGAGCAATCACTTAAAAATATTCCTCGTTATGTGAATCGTGAAATTTAATTATCAAATTGTCAAAATATTAAATGTGATATATGGGTTAACAATGAAAGATTGGAGTATGTTGAGGAATTTCGGTATTTGGGTAGTATTTTCTAAAGAGTTATGAGAGGCGTATAGCGATGGGAAACAAATTTAACAGGGCACTAAAACATATACTGGAACCAAAATTTCAAAATCTTCTAAGATTGTAGTCCACAACAGTATTTTTGTACCGGTTTTGATGTATCGGAGTAAAACGTGGACGTGGAAAAAGACTGAAAGGAACCAAAAAAAACGTAAAAATGCGTGCACTGAGAATAATACATGGGGGACAATGTATAACAGAATACGGAATTTAGTGATGAGGGGTGAATGTGAGCTTAAGGCTGATGTGTTAAGTAAGATGAAAAACATTCTGAAATGGTTTGGGTATGTAGAAGGAATGCATGAAAAAAGACTAACAAAACAAATATATCAGTGCAAATGTGAGTAGAAGGGATGGTAGTATGAGACCAAAGGAAAGTATGGCTAAATAAGCAAACGTCAAAAGTCAGATAAATCGTAGAAATTGTATGAGGAGTATGTATGTGAAAGAAATAAAGGATTTATGTCGAGATAGGAAAGTCTGGCGTTCTATTTTCTCTAACTACCCTATTAGGGAGAGGACGTGGCATTAACAGATTAAAGCTTTGAGATTGGTTGCTGAGAATTCCATCCACCGCCAGAAGAACGAACGTTTTCGGACTCCAGGAAATAAATGTGACGATACAACTGTCCTTAATATGCTTCCGACGTATTCTGCGGATCTTTAGACACATTTACAGACGTAAGTCAAATAAGCTGGTAAAATGGTCAAAGTGAATGTACCAGGAAAATAGATAGAGCGATAGAATGATCAGGTGAGAGGATTAACTGGAGGAAGTATGTACAGTGCCATGCAAACGGGAAATGACCGAGAGAAATAGAGAGAAATCATCGTAATCTACACCACCAACATCCCATAGATAAGTGAAGTGTATAGCCGCGCGGTAACGTATTGGACTTCCTTACGGAAGGTCACCAGTTCAAACCCCGCGCTGTGCTACTCCCCTCGAATGATACAGACATTTTTTCCGCCTATTATTCGGGGGTACAAAAATACCTATGGCTTCGGTCATAGCCATTATTTCAAAAAAGAGAAAGACAATAAACATGCCGGTGTGCTCCAATCGTCTCACTTCGGTTTACAATCGGATCCAGTACAACGGTGTGGCCAGGGGTTTGCTGGTGTGCAACGGCTCACTTTAAAAATTAATCAGTTATGAGGAAAGGGAGTGATGATGATGCCAGATTAGACTCAATTATGTCAAATAAAATTAATGGATAAGAAACTTAAAATAATAACAAGGACAATAACCGTTTACATATAAAAAATATTAAGGAGGTCAATCTTCAATTTATTCATTAAGGTATAAAAAATATCAATATTAGAAAATTCGTAATACAAGTTCATTCCGTGTGCGAGTAATGACGTTTTTAGATGCTCAGTTTGTAAGACAGTAACAAAAATCATAATATAAAAGGCCAAAACCCGTACGATGGCTGTCGTCAAAGAAAGAATACGAGTATGGAATTTTGAATACAAGAGAAAGGAATACTTAGATTATCTGCAAAAGTAATTCGAAATTTGAATCTCGGTGGGTCCGTGATAACTGAACGAATTTTAAATACCTAGCTAACATTTTTTGAACCGGCGTAAAAGGGAACTATGTATAAATGATATACAATATATATATATATATATATATATAAACAAATTCTATATATATGAATATATATTTTCATAAATGTAGAATTTGTTTTACTTCCGTGAATATTTCACGGGTTGCAACTAGTGATAGTATAAATAGGCCAAAACCCATACGACGGTTATCGTCGAAGAAAGAATATGATAATTGAATTTTGAATACAAGAGAGCGAGAGAGGAATACTTGGATTCTCTCCGAAAGTAATTCGAAATTTGAATCTCGGTGAGTCCGGGATACTGAACGAATTTTAAATACCTAGCTAACAATTTTTGAACTGGTGTAAAAGGGCACGATGTATAAATGATATATATAAACAAATTCTATATTTATGAATATATATTTTCATAAATGTAGAATTTGTTTTACTTCAGTGAATATTTCACGGGTTGCAACTAGTCATAGTATAAATAGGCCAAAACCCATACGTTGGTTATCGTCGAAGAAAGAATACGGGAATTGAATTTTGAATACAAGAGAGCGAGAGAGGAATACTTGGATTCTCTCCGAAAGTAATTCGAAATTTGAATCTCGGTGAGTCCGTGATACTGAACGAATTTTAAATACCTAGCTAACAATTTTTGAACCGGTGTAAAAGGGCACGATGTATAAATGATATATATAAACAAATTCTATATTTATGAATATATATTTTCATAAATGTAGAATTTGTTTTACTTCAGTGAATATTTCACGGGTTGCAACTAGTCATAGTATAAATAGGCCAAAACCCATACGTTGGTTATCGTCGAAGAAAGAATACGGGAATTGAATTTTGAATACAAGAGAGCGAGAGAGGAATACTTGGATTCTCTCCGAAAGTAATTCGAAATTTGAATCTCGGCGAGTCCGTGATACTGAACGAATTTTAAATACCTAGCTCACAATTTTGGAACCGGTGTAAAAGGAGACGATGTATAAATGATATATACAGGGTGTCCCAAAGGGCAACGTCAATTCGGTATCGAGGAAGAGGCAAGCTTATGAGGGTTCAGAATTTAAAAAATTTTTTTGAAAAAGTCTTATACTTTTCGAGTTATAGGCATTTCTTCGAAAATTGTAAAAGTAGCTACCCTGAGCCGAATGTTTGTATATTTGTGGCTAAAAATTGCCTTATTTTATGATTTTAATGGTTGTATCGCAATTCTAGATAGACCTGCTATTAGTCGGAGTCAGAAATAAAACAAACAAAAATTTGCACGTTTGAAAAAAAAATTGTTTTTGTCCGATCATAAAAAATAATATTTTTTATCAGCCAACTTTAACTCATCATACTGTAAAAATAATGTACTACGCTTACCTGGCAAGTTACATCAAAAGTTGGCCTGTTTAATCAGAATTTCAAAACGGTACAATACATATCTACTACTCCTTTAAAAATAATTTTAAAACATTAATTTCTGAAATTAAAGATAGAATTCAAAAATTTTGAGCGAGACAAACGATACGGCGGATGGACTAGTTAGAGTGATACAGCTTGTGTCGCCATTTTTGATACGTCATATCTAGTTCCTGTCAAAAATGGTGTCTTACTCTAACTCGTTCATCCACCGTATCGTTTTCTCGCTCAAAATTTTGAATTCGATCTTTAATTTCAGAAATTAATGTTTTAAAATTATTTTTAAAGGAGTAGTAGATATGTATTGTACCATTTTGAAATCCTGACTAAACAGGCCAACTTTTGATGTAACTTGCCAGGTAAGCGTAGTACATTATTTTTACAGTATGATGAGTTAAAGTTGGCTGATAAAAAATATTATTTTTTATGATCCGACAAAAACATTTTTTTTTTCAAACGTGCAAATTTTTTTTTGTTTTATTTCTGACTCCGACTAATAGCAGGTCTATCTAGGATTGCGATACAACCAATAAAATCATAAAATATGGCAATTTTTAGTCACAATATACAAACATTCGGCTCAGGGTAGCTACTTTTACAATTTTCGAAGAAATGCCTATAACTCGGGAAAA